>JAXCLQ010000007.1:4478425-4501933 GCA_035584115.1 Cedrela odorata
TTGAAGATACAACCGGAGTGATTAGTGCAAAGCTTCATTTTACAGACTTTTGGTACTGATAAGAGTTTTGTTAATTCCTTGAAACAGTGACATCTTTTTTGCCTTTATAATTTGTGAATTTCACATACTCTGTTTCTCAGGTCATTGGGAAGATTAGGCCTTGGTCACGTGGTATATATGTCTGGCTTGACATGCTTCAAGACAAAACAAAATTGGTATGCACAGTTGATGAATGTCACTTCATCAGTGAATAATAATGTTTGGGTCTGTTAAAACCAGTTCTCATATTTGAAAATCGTGATAACAGAATCCTTCTGTATTTTTTTTTCTTTGGAATTTTGGTATGTATAAAATTTTGGCCACTTTTTCTTTGCTTAAAAGTGTGCTTCACTACAACATCTCGTCAAATACTTGTTTAATTTGTTCCACAGCCTAGGAGTACTATGGTCTGAGAAGGACGTTGGAGCTTCTTTTGTTAACCTTAGTTGCTTGCCGGCATTGCTAAACTCATCTTGTCTTCATAAGTCATCATGCCTTTCTGATCTATACAACCGGGCTAGCTATATGCATGTAAGATTCTCCTATGAATTTCTGGCTTTGTGCATTTTATGTTGGAGAATTCATATTCAAATCATAATATCAAGTTCACGAATACGCTTCTTTTCTTAAAACATGCACAGATATGTCGAGTTTGGCTCGACCAGATTGATAGCTGTTATGTTAATACGAGATTTGCTCACGCCCTTTGTGGTCATTTTGCAAATGAAAGGTCAAGCGGGGTTTTTGAATGCAGTTTCTGTCACTATAATTGTAATGCTGAACTTGTTCGCACTTTCCACCTGAAGATCACTCTTGCAGACGAAAGTGCCAAAGCTTTAGCGTGGTGTACTGGTCAAACTGCAATAGAATTGCTGCAAATATCTCCCAATGAATTCTATGAGCTGCCTGAGGTAATTTCCTAATCTCAGCACCCATTATTCTTTCCTAAGCAGAAGTTGATTCAATTGATATAATGTTGGAAAAATATTTTGCATTTAAATCATCAGAATATCAACTAATTATCATTAACGTGCTCGTATTAGGTCACAAGTTAGTGAAAAACTGTTTGTAAGTAAAGTTGTAGGGAAATATCCTAGGGGTTTCAAATTCAAATTTTACAGATTTTGATCTGCGTATTTCAGGAAGAACAAGTTATGTACCCTACTTCACTAGAAAATGAAAGATTCATGGTAGCATTAGTGAATTGCAAGAGACACGAATATGAATCTGGTGCCAATCTTACTCAAGATAATCATGCAATTTCGCGGGAGATCACTCGTGCACTGAAGTGCGAGTGAAATTTATTTTTGGTAATATTATCATATTTCAAATCTGATCAGAATTCATGGGTAAAACTCATTCTTAAAAGTGCAATTGTACGAAAAGGGTGTCCAAGAATTCATACATTGGTACTTAACAAATCAACGCGGAGGAGCTACAATGACAGTATTTAAATGGAGAAGTTGTTATTTTTTCTGGCTTTCAAGAGGGTCCTTAACAAAAGCTATGCATTCTTTGTATCTTTCTTTCTGGAAAATTTGAATAGAGGGAGGGAGAAGATTAGATGCTCTGCTTTGTTTCCCTTGCAGGCGAAGTAAAAGATCGAGTAACTTGAGGATAGCATAGAGGAACAAATTAAATTTCCTCTTACTAAATTGGAACGTCCCTACTACTAGTTACTTCACTAAACAGCCCAATGCTCTCGTTTTGTGGTTTGTGGGTGGCAAAGGATATCAAGTACATATAAGAAACCATAGAAGATTGTAATGGTGCTGGATCCAATGAAGGTTTATCTTCTAGGAAATGCCGATGTGTACTTTTTGAAGTAGCTGAGAGCAGAGAAGCCTCGACGTTCGAAAGTTAGAAAAAGATTATGGTCACAGGCATCTACGAGTGTTATTTATATGTACCCTTGTTTAACTGTTTTCATGTGTAGGACGATGACCATCACTAACAATTTTATTAATATTTGATATTAAGAGATTTTCATCCTATAATAATTATGAATTAAAAAGTAATATCATCCCAATCTCAAATATATGAATCTCAAATATATGATTAAAAAGGAGTTGATATATTCTTTTTGTGTTGTCCTATTATTAACTAAAACAAATGGACCACCCTCTTATTAATTTGATTTCAACTTCATGTTGAAAACAAACCCTTCACATTTTTTTAATGTTTTTAGCATGAATGAAAATTTAGGCAACACTAAATGGAAATCATTTTCACATCTACTTGTTTGGATAATCACATGAATACAATTTTTTGAATAAATTCTTTAAAAAAATTGATGTAATAATATTACATTATTATCACATATTTTATATAATTTATTTTTATTTATTCCAATCAAATATTGAATTCATGACAACGCTTTAATATTTTCACATTAATATATATGAATAAGCAAGCATGAATAATTTTTTTTTTTTATGTTTAAACAGGAACGAGAGAACTAAAGGAGCAAGAAAAACTGCCAAATTGCTTGAAAAACTGATTTTCTCGACTTATGCAACTTCGCTTAGTCATTTTTTTTTCTATTGGTAGCAGGATTGTTTTGTTCTGTAAACATTTTCACCACATTAACCAATGCTCGCAAACGATCCCGTATGTTCAAGCCATAAAGTGCTTCCACAAGTGATTCCTGAAACTCGAAGCCGTTCTCCGCAATGGGATACTAACGCAGATAAAAAAAACAGAAGGTTAGAAAAATTAAGCATATTCACGGTTATGTAATAAAGCTTTGAATCTCACCTGAATTGGCTTTGGTATTACGGTTTTGATATATGGCCACACTCTATCCTCAACAACAGATTTGACGAGACAGCACGCCCTTAACCCCTCCACACCAGCAAATCGTCCAAATCCACTATCTTTTACACCACCAAATGGCAAGGACTGAAAAATGATAAAACATTTTTAGTTTAGCAGGATCAAAAAAGATGATACAACCTGGGCAGAGAAAAATTCTTCTGTTGCTTATTATAGAGATTAAACAAGATGCAAAAGAGGAATAAAAAGAAGATGATATAACCTGGGCAGAGAACAATTAGTTTTGCTTGGACTGAAATATGCTCATTTCAATTTCAATTGGCTACATCCAACAGTGTCAAATCTTGTTCAAACACATTTTATGTATTTCCCTTTTTATAGGTAAATAAATTATCAAACCAATAAAAGTCTTCCACTGAAAATATAGTCAGTTTGGTTACCAGGTAAACAGGCAACACCCTCTTTTAAAGCCGAGTTTTACGTAATGAAGAATACACTTGAATAAGAAGATTACCTGACACATGTAATTTGAAGCAAAATCATTAATTGCAGCAACCCCACAATGTAATTGGGAAGCTATTACCCTGGCACGGTGCTGACTGCCAGAGAAAACAGCACATCCAAGTCCATATCTTGAGTCATTTGCGAGCTCCACTGCCTCTTCATCAGTGCTGAATTTCATTATTGGCATTATTGGTCCAAAAGCCTGTATGTCACAAGTTATAAGCATATTACAATGTCTTTCATGGTAATCAATAAAATGATCCTCTTACATGTGAAATACATAAATTTTGAATGTTATTACCAAACGGAGTTCATGTCAAGTATTATATATATTGAACAAGATGATGATTTTCACTACCTCTTCTTGCATCAACTTCATTGTATGATTCACATTCACAATCACAGTAGGAGGGAAATACTGATCAACTGCACCTTCACTTAAATGGCCAAAACTTCCACGGGCAACAATTTCTGCTCCTTTGTCCAAGGCATCATTTACAAGGTTTTGAAGTTTTTCTGAATGCTCTAGCAAGCATATGGCTCCCATATCATACTTTCCAGTCAGGGGTGGACCCTGCAAAACATAATAAAGTTCCAATTCCGGAGGTGAAAATGACTATTTAAGGGGATACAGCTGGTAAACATTTAGACAGGTTCCACAAAAAGAACCATGGGGGCAATGTTGCAGACAGCAATAACATCTTCCACATAAATGTTTAAGAGGTGACATACTTACTGCTGATACAGACTTCACAATTTTAGTTACTTGACTAACAAATGAAGAATAAATGTCCCTATGAACATAAAATCTCTCAGCTCCAGCACAATTCTGCCCACTAGACTGAAGAGCTGCCCTGACAGCAATTTGAGCAACCTATATATATCATGTAGAACAGTCTACCATAAGGATCAATGGCACCCAAAATACAACTGCTGATGAAAACATCCAGGTCAACAAGACATCAGAGAATGATGAAAAGGATTCATACATGAGGCACGTCTACATCGTCACAAACAATAAATGCATCTTTGCCACCCAGCTCAAGCGTAACTGGTGTAAGTGTCTCAGAAGCATTTCTCATTATCTGCAGTAAAAGAAAACAAGAAAACTTATAAGTTATAAGCAAACAAGTTATTGATAGTTCAATTTTTTACTTGTCAGCCGAGAATCTATAAGGCACCTCTTCCACGTGAGTATGTTTCAGGGTTAGCATAAAAATTGGTGTTTACTAAATAAAACTGCTCTTTGTATGAGCACATTATTGGAACAGAAACCATACTTCTCAATCTTAAACATTCCTCCATGCACTCAAATATAGCAAGCCAACAATAAATAATACAAAAGTGAAAACCATGTACAGAAATTGTACAAACACTAAGGGAAAAGAATCTTGGGCAGCTAACCAGGAGAGGATCATACCATCCTACCAACACCAGGTGAACCAACAAATATGATTTTATCAACAGAAGACACCAGCGCTTCGCCTGTTTCAGCAAACCTAGAAAAAAGAGTCTGATTAAAGCTAGATATACAATATTGACCTTGGTGAGTATAAGAAACTTGGGCATAATGCATACCCTGTTATTACATCAACAAGATTTTCAGGAGCACCTACAGCAGCAAGGGCTACTTGAATAATTCGAAAGTAGAAACATCCAGACCAAGTTGCATTTTCTGAAACCTACAGTTACAAGAAAATGATAACATGAAAAAGTTACTAACTTAAATATGAGTTGTTGGACAATGACCACAGAGATATTATAACATGATAAAAGACATCCAGTGAAACTATTGCAGCTGCATCGGTTTCTATCCAAGATACATGGAACTGGACATCAAAATCAGTGTTGTAGTTTAGTCCAACATTAGATACCTTGATGACAATGCTATTACCGGAAAAGACTGCTGCCAGCATTGGATTAAAGATATTATGAAAAGGATAATTCCATGAAACAATAGCACCAATAACACCAAGGGGATGAAACTCCACTTTTGCTCTCTTGTGAATCATTGATCTTCCAGAAGATCTACAGCCATTGCAATGAATTAATCCAGTGAAATGAACTTTGATAATCATAAATTACTAGGAGGTCATCCAAAGTTTCATGAATATATATGATAACAATGCAATAGTGAGAAGGCACACATCTTGAGGAATGCTGGCACTAAGCGATATATAATCTTATCATTATCTTGTTCTTTTATTCAGTGGGCATCACACAATGAAACAGAAACAAAAAGATGGATGAGATACCGGTATTCAGGATTCAGCCACTTCTCACCCTCAGAAAGGAGCCAAGTGATCTTCTCACATGTTGTCATTATTTCTCCCAAAGAGGCATCCACCATTGTCTTTCCAGTGTCACGTGAAGAGATTCTAACCGAAATGACACAAAAATTAGTGCAAACACCACCCTTCTCTAGTTGCTAGCAAGAAATAAAACAGAAACCAGAAAGAAACCAGAAAAAGACTCTTATGCATAGAGACCCATTTCTCCCCTTTTACCCTTGGGAAACCACTCCACAAAAGAAACCAATCCTTACTCGCATATAAGATTTTGATGTTCAATAATATACTTCAGAAGTATCCGCAGAAACTGACGTCTTTGCTTGAAACTACTTTTTGCCCATATTTTCTGTGCCTTTCTTGCCTGTGCCACACGCTCCTGGACCTGCACATATATACTTAATCCATTGCTTTAGTTCCAAAAAAAAAAAAACAACTTCAATAGGACGAGCAGCAACCATCAAAGGAAAAGAGAATTACATCTATGATGAGAACTAAGCTTGTTGTAAATTATCTAAATTTATAAACAAAGAGCGATAACAATATAATGGAGGGAAAAGAAACCAACTTAAATGGAATGAAACACTGCTCAATTACTTTACAGGCACATATTGAATTCTATCACTTTAACATGACATTCAACAAACACTGTGCAAGGCATGGCATCACTAACCTCAGCAGGAGACAGCGCCGGGAAATATCCTAAGTATTTCATAGTTGCCGGCTCATAGCACTGAACTCTTTTGTCTGACTGTTGCGTCCTCCCTCTTGGAGGAATCTGCGAAGGCAATCAAATATAAGAAACAAGCAATCAAATGACTAGATTCAAACTCGATCCGCTAGATAATATTATATACCATGATCTCCATTTGAACAAGAATTAAATAAACTAATTAAGATGAATAACCGATTAATATGTATTAATTGAAGCATTATTAACAAAAATTGAGCACAAATCAAAGTAAACTAATTACTAAACTAAAACAAGTTCATATTCAGTCCAAGTTTCAGTCAAAGCATCTCATTTACTACTAATTTCAGAAATTTATAATTAATAAATAAAAAGGAAACACTAAATTAACTAAAACTCACATAAATGAAACCGGTCTCCTGCGGCTGGTTCCCGTCATCCAACACTGCCACAAATTTTTTTTCAAAAAAATGCATTAACAAATCGTCACCAATACGATAAAAAAAAAAAAGAGTAAACAGAGAGAGAAATGAAAACCGTCGGATGCGTCGACATCGATGGAAGGCACATTGTGAGGGATGAGCATGAACAAGAATTTACAGATCGCGTAAGCAAATGCGAGGACGATCAAAGGCCACCAAAACGCCATTGATTGTTTATATTTGCAGAGCAAAGGTTAGGGTTTGGGTGGATCGAATTCACTCACTATGCTTGTAGAGTAAAGTGGAAGCGTGCGTTTTTCAGAGTAGCAGGTGTCGTAATTGCTCAGTATCGTCGGTTTATTTATATATTTGTTTATCTAATGGAATAAGGGGTAATAACATCCGATCCCTAATCTTTTAATTATTCACAAAAAAATGATATAATTTATCCATATATAACATATAGGTCCAAACGTAGCCGGAATAATTGATTAATTGTAATATACTTTAGAACCTATTTGTTATAAATGGATATATTATAACGGGCAATGACGGCGTTAAGTTGTAATTTCAAGATGAAGGAGTCATTTCGGAATTATACATGCCGCCGTCAGTTGGACTTGCTTGCGTCGAGTCTGTGGACCATTGTAACCGGTACAGAGTAATTTTCATGGACCTTGTGCTCAGCCGTAGACTGGACTGAGAGTGAGAGATTTCCGAAATTCTTAAAATTAATTTATGAATAGTCTTGTTAGTGTAAAAGTTATCGAAATGCAGACGTTGGACCGGAGAGTCTTACTCTTTCAAATAACTAGTTCTTATGCTTTATAATACCCTGCAATTGTGCAACACACTAGTCCCCACCTGGATTTTTGTTGCAGAACTCTTGTGAAGCTGAAGCATATGGTCATTAGACTCTTCCAATTGGTTAGTACTTGAGTTACACAGTAATTCTACTGCTGTCCTGTCAATTCTTAACCTCTCTTTCAAGTATGCAATTTAGCTCCACTTTTGTACAGAAATATGCTTTACACACTGATTCTACTGCTATCAATTCTTGAACCCTCTTTCAAGTATGCAATTTAGCTCTATTTTTGTACAGAAATATTCTTTCTGTCAGAGTTTCCAGGATGCTTTTTAGATTAAAAAGGACGGGAATGAAAGGATTCTCTGTTTCCTCTGTTCATACACGTGTTTAATTTATTAGTTTCTTTGTCAATCTCTTCAAGTCATCTTGGATTCTCACTAGTTTTCTGAAGAGATATATACAGTTTCTTGAATCACCAATTTCCTGGGGGATAATAAGCTGTTATTGAGTTGTGACATTAATGCAAATGTGTATGCAAGTTGAATTGATTGAGTGATTTTAAGACACAACACTACAAGGTATGTTTCTTTAGGATTCCTTGAATTGATTGTCATAAAGACATATAGATGAATTAAGAAATGGTGTATTGCATTTATGGTTATTCGTTTAATTTCTTATTTCTTCCCTCTTGTTTAATGTTTGTTTTATACTTGATACTTCAATGCAATATTGCAGATTCAGTTAACCTTCCTTTCCTTCCAACTGATCAAATTCAAGTTACAAATACAAATGGAGGGAAACGTTGACCCTTGGAGAAATCATGTCAGTATTGAAATCAATTCGTTCGATTCGCTTGTAACTTCTATCAAGAATAAGATGGAAATAGTAGTTGCTGCACGTTGTATAAGCAGAGTAAATGAAGCAATTCGCAAAGAAAATGAGCAGGTATACATTCCCGATAAAATTTCAATTGGCCCTCTTCACCATGGTAAAGAAATTTTAAAAGCTACAGAAGATCACAAATGGCGATATCTGTATGCACTTCTCAATCGAAAACCAAGCCTAGAATCAACCTTGCATAATTGTGTGCAAGCAATGAAAGAGTTGGAGAATAAAGCAAGGTTATGCTATGAGGAAATATTTAGTCTCCAGAGTGATGAATTTGTTCAGTTGCTGTTAGTTGATGGAGGTTTCATCATTGAGCTCTTCCTTAGGCATGCCATAAAGGGTCTAAAACGCCGAAATGATCCTATATTTAGCACACCCGGTTTGCTTTTTAACTTGAGGTGTAACATGATATTGATTGAAAATCAAATTCCGCTCTTCATTCTTCAAAGATTGTATCAAATTATACCAATTCCTGAACAATGTAACGTATCCCTCACCAACCTTGCCTTCCATTTCTTTAGAAACATGATTCCAGGAGATCATATTATTCACCGCGAAAAGTTTAGCCTAGAAGGGAATCATTTACTTGACTTAATCCGCCATTGCTTTTTGCCAACTTTTCCAAGAGTCAAAGCAAAGGAAGATGCCACACAAACTGGTTTGCAGAGTGCCAAGAAGCTGAAAGAAGCTGGAATTAAGTTGAAGAGAGCTAAAACAGAAAACTTACTAGATGTAAAGTTTGTCGATGGAGTACTCGAAATCCCTCCTATACAAGTTCATCAATACACAGAAAGCCTGTTGAGGAATCTCATTGCATTTGAGCAGTGTCCCTGTGATAACACACACCACATTTCCTCTTATGTCATTCTGATGAAAAGCCTAATCTGCAACGAAAAAGATGTGAAATTTCTGAAGCGCCGGCACATTCTAACCAGCTTTGATGTCGACGAAAAAGATGTCTCTATGCTGTTTGACAGGCTGAGCCAGACTGTGAATCTCGGAGACTTGAAGGATTTCTGTTTTGATGGGCTCTGTGAACAAGTGAACGAGTATAAAACAAACAGCCGGCAGCGTGCGTGGGGAAAGAAGAAGAAGAGTAAGCATCAGAAGGCAAGTGGGCGCTTACCAGAAATGTCAAGAATGTTTGTTATTGCAATTTTGCTGCTTGTACTCTCCTCTGTGGGGACTCTTTTCTCTGTACTATCGTTCTTTCTCCACCATTAATCTTTCAGAGATGATCCAGCATCTCAGCATTGTTGAATTGACTGAGAAAATAATAATAATGTATTAATATACGAAATTGTTTTTAATTCCATTTGATCATATTTAAATTGTATCTGCTTACATCCACAATCGTCAAAAAGATAACTCAACTGGCTCGAAAGTGTGGGGACGATTCATAATTGTGGCCATTCCATCACATCTAGCTTTATCACTAGTATATCTATGGCACAAGAAAAGCAATGTAAACCTGATTCCTTAGTATTTTATGCTTCGCACATCAAACAACCCTTAGATGTACACCGTCTGATTTTCCACGACATCATCGATCGTACAAAAATCCAATCGAACGGTCCAAAAGCATTAAGACAATAAGATTTCAATCTTTTACTACAGACAGTCAAATCCCATCTGCTCATATCTTTCCATCTGCACAGTGTTCTGCAGAGTACTCACTGTTTCTACTTCTTCTTCTCTCTCCTCTGCCCCTTAAATTGCGGTTTACTCTGGACTCTTTTATTTTTTTTTTTTTCATTACGGCAAATAGATCAAATCCCACAAAGCACAAGAACAGAGAATAAAGAAAGAGAGAGATGGAAGGAGATAGAAGAGTTGGAGTAGCGGTGGATTTCTCAGCATGCAGCAAGAAAGCGTTAAAATGGGCTGTGGACAACGTTGTTCGTAGCGGGGATCACGTTATTCTCGTCACCGTTCTGCCTGAAGGTCGATATGAGCAAGGCGAGGTGCAGCTCTGGCAAGCCACCGGTTCACGTATGTTATTTTCCGTTTGTTTATGGAGAAACTTAATCATTTTCCCGAGAAAAATTAGCTTTAAGGTACAAAAAAGCAAGTGTTTTTTTTTGTCTAATTAGATATTATTGCAGCTTTAATCCCACTTGCTGAGTTTTCTGATCCTACGATCATGAAGAAATATGGAGTGACGCTTGACCCTGAAACCCTGGATCTTGCCAACACTGTAGCTAGTCAAAAGCAGGTCAAATTTTTGTTTATTTTTTAAAAATCTGAGAAATCAAAGAATTTTAATTTATGAACCTGAGTAAGCTTGTGAATGTGAGCAGATTGTGGTGCTTATGAAGATTTATTGGGGTGATGCTCGTGAGAAGATATGTGAAGCCATTGATAATATTCCTCTGAGCTGCCTTGTGATTGGAAACAGAGGACTTGGCAAGATTAAGAGGTTGAATTCGATCAATCTTGCACTTAAATTTGAATTAATTTTCTTGCTTCATGTTTTTGAACCATTTATGTTGTTCTTTTATTTTATTTTTGGTTTCTTTTCGCATGAATTTAATCATTAATTATGTTTTCTCAAAGCTCTAGTATTTGTTTCCACTAGAGTCATCTCGGGATTTCACCTGCTTTGAATTGGCTAAAACTTTTCCATATTGTCTATTGACTATGTGAGGCCGTAATGTGATACCAACTAGACCATTTTATTCAATTAACGATTTTCTTTTGAAAGTGAAAACTTTTCAGTGGAAAAACTTACTTGAAACTATAGGCTAAAGTCTTCTCTGCCGCTTGGATCAAGGGTGAATGTATATATAAGTTATTAACTCATCGCTGTATAGCTAGCATCAAGATTATGTCTAATTTTCTTTGTGAGAAATGATAACTGTGGTGACGGCACTATGATTCAAGTGGACAACAATTGAGTACTCTTTTGATTGACAATATCATCTTTAGGGATTTGATCGGTTTATATATATATTCTCTTGTTGTATCTTTGCAGGGCTATATTGGGCAGTGTAAGCAACTATGTGGTGAATAATGGTTCGTGTCCTGTTACTGTTGTGAAGCTTGGAGAGCATGAAAGCTAGATCCTTTACCCTTCATCAAGGAATAAATGCAATGCTGTCTCTGGTTGTACCGGATTTCTTACATTGGCCAGAAGTCTAATTTGCATGGGTGAGATTGTATGAAAAAAGTTTGTTGTTTGGAACTTTCCGATGATCTTCGAAGAGTTTGTATCAATGTGTATATGGACAGAGTTTGTGTATTCTAGAATTTACCATGTGGGCTAAACTTATTGTCCTTGATATATTCTTCTTCTTGTACTTGAGTGCTTTGTCAATGCATTACAAAATTTGAGTTTCGGCTATAATGGCCATAATTTCTAATATGCCGTTGGTTATTCTTATGCCTTGACCCTTTCTCCCCCGTACGTCTGCATTTTTAAACTACGGAATTGGTGCAAATCAGCTTCATTTTAAAATTGCAGATTTGGTGTCAATCAGTGTTGATTTGCTCTATTCAAGTTAATTTACACAAAATTTGCATTTTAAAAAATTGGGGACGACTGCATCTAAGAATTTGTTTCTTATGCCTCGAGACTTGATTGTACTCTCCGTTGGGGATGGTTGTTCTGCAATCTTGTCTTCTATTTGTGCAGACGAGAGGCTTGAACTAGTTATAGATAATCTATTTGCTTGCTCTTCTTTTTTGTTATGAATTTGGAGAACTCTGCACGAGTGGCCGTTAGTTAAAAAGCTATGGATTATCAAAATTCTAGACAAGTAGCTGCCAATCCAACGGTGAAAATCTCCTATTTTTTCTGCCTATATCTTACAGGCCATTGTATTACTGCAAAACGGAGGTTAGAGTAAAAGAAGAAATAAAGACCATAGCTGAACTCCGTGAAACAATGCCACAACATCAGAATTTACATACGTAATGACCATTAGTTTTCATGGCAATCCTACTTTCCTGGGTAAAACTAACCAGAGCCTTTCTTAAAATGTTCTTTCCCTTTCCCATTTATCCATTTTCTCCTTTTCTTTCGTGACTTTTAAAAAAATGGAGCCTAATAACAACCAAATGCTGCTCCTCTTCTCACTCTTCGCTCTCTTCATCTTCAACCTACAAGCCGAATGCACACAACATATAAGCATTTCTCCGGCTCCTTCAAACTTGCAGCCTGTTTCCTCTCCTCCGTCACAGCCAACACCAGAACCCATTTCAGCCCCAACTCCATGGACGCCATCACAGCTAATTCTTCCGTCTGCTAATGCTGCTCAAGAAATCTCATCTACTATTCATCCTTCTACAGATATGCGGATACTCAAAGAAAGCTTGCGCGGCAATCTTCTATACCAGTCAATACATCATCATCATCATCATCATCATCCTTCTCTTCCTTGGTTAGCAAGAAACCCTCACATCAAAAAAATATGCGACTCTACTGATTACCCTCCTCTTTGTTTATCTGTAATTGCCCCTTTCTTCAACGGCAAGTGTGATCCCATTTCTGTGCTTGAAATGGCAATAAAAGCAACCTCTCAACAAATAAAATTGGCCATAGCTACTACTTCAAAACTTGCTCATAAAATGCCTTCTGCCGCAGCAACCAACCTAAACCATTGTAAAGATAATTACCACGATGCTTTGGATAATCTACAGAATGCAAGGGATGCAATTCCAACTCGTGATATTGGCACCATTAATAGCATGCTTAGCGCTGCTGTGGCAGATTTTTCGGATTGTGATGATGCCTTAGCTGGAAAAAGGAATTTTCATATTGCTGATAATGATGGCCATCTTACTAAGATGGTTAGCAATTGTCTAGCCATTGCTTCTTTGGTCAAGTGATTCTACATTTTACCACTTCAGTCTGTAAATTTTGAATATCATGTTTTTGTTTTCTCTTTCAAGAGAGAATGTAGGATTTTGAGAAGAGTCATAAAGGAAGGTTGTATATAACATTATACGAATTGTCTCGCAAGAATAATTGTAAATTATGAATACTTGAAATTCATTTCTTGTGCTATTGTTTATTTATCTAAAGATTTGATTTTTATACTGAAATTTCATTTCCAAGGAATTATTTACTAAGTTTTATAACATATTATGTTAACATCTTTATTTTCAGGAGTTATTTCTGGAATCCGGAAACCTTACAATTTTCATTCAAGACTACTAATTGATATTTATTAGGGGCGCCTTTGCTTATAGGAATAGGCCCAATCACACACTGAGCTTCGCCAGCCTGTTTGCCAACTAATTGCCTTCTGATTCATATTATCCCTGCATCCACAGCCAAATATATATATATATATATATATTAAAAAAAACACTAGGAGAAGGGAAACAGGCTCAAAATTAGAACAAAAATGGAGCAGATAAAAAGTCTGACTGTCACTGTCCTTTACCAAAACCATCCTGAAAATGGCGATAGCCTCTCTCTCACACTACTAACGCTTTACCCATTTAGTGAATATTCATTGAAACTTGACCATTCCCTGAAAACCAGACAAAAAAATTTCTGTATCTCTTTTAAGGCCATATTTAGTTTAACTTCAGCTTGTACATTCCTAGGACTTCTCTTTTAGGGTTTCTCTTTGCTTCTCTGCTGTGTTATGTGAGTATCTCTATTTATTTTTATCTTTGCTGTCATTTTTTATATTTCTGGATTAGAAGTTGTGTTATCTCCTTTATTTATTTATTCAGTTTTTTTAAAAAAATTTCTGGAAGCTAACAAAAGAGGCATGATTGACTTACTTATGTATTATGGTGGCTTATTGATGAACGTGTATGTAGTTCAAGTCCTTGTTTGGAAGCTCAGAAAATAAAGGAAAAGGGGAAGAAAAGTAATTTCGTTTGTAACAAGGGAAAAAAAAAACTGTGGTCAACTAACCCAAGTAGTTGTTTGAGATTCAAGTTTGTGGAATCATTTAGTTAAGCTTCAGAATGTGATTTAACTAAGTATTTTTTCAATGATTAAATAGATTTTGTAGTTGCACTCTTGTCATTTCTCCATATCTGAGTACTGGAATTTTTTTGGTAATTTTGAGATTTTAGGAGTTTGTAATCTGTCTTTGTGGTGCTCTAGTTCTTGAGAATTTCTGCTAATTGGTTTTTAGAAAACCAAAATAACTTATAATGTAATATTAAAATTTTGATATTTTTCCTTTTTGGGTTTCTCACCACTAAACGGGGGGAACTCCTGTAGGTGGCCTTTGAAAACTCCTGTACGTATGATTATCAGATTTTCTTTTCAGGCTAATTTATTTCTTGTGAACACTTGTTTCTTGTTCGGTGTTGTCCTTATTTTTTCAATGTACAATCAGGTTCTTGCTTTATATACTCACTGTTGTTGTTGCTTTTATCTATAGAATCTTCAGGCATGGTGCAGTCTTATTGTTGGATTCTATTGGTCTTCCTTCAGAGTAATACTACCATTTGAATTTTTCACACTGATGGAATGCTTTGGTGATTCTGGACTTGCTGCTGTTGGTTGTACTTTGAAGAAGAAAAGGAGTAGTGTACCTGGTCGACCTCGTGCTGATTTACGAACACTTTTACACACCTTTACTTTTCTGCCACAATCCAATCAATCTATAGGCAGTGGCGGTAATGAGGGAAATCTAAATCTCAATGACACAATAGTTGGTTCTGATGGATTAGGGAGTGAGAACAAGCTGAAGCTTAAGCTCAAGTTTGTTGGTGTTACTCATACGATCCAAACCAATTCTGATATGGAATTTGGCCATCAGCACTGACAGAAGCAGGTACTCCAGGTGCTTTGCATGATGTTTGTGAAGCAATGAGCAGTAATAGTTTGACCATTCTTTTCTTTGAAATCAGGTGTCCTGTAGTTTATAGTGTGATTGCAAGAGATCACAAGGGATGTCCAGTCTAAAATGCATACTGTCGGTTTTTCAGGATTACCAATAGTTTGACTCTTAAAAGCAAATATTCAATCTGGTCTCGTGTTCTCAAGTCATTTTTTTTTTTACCGTCTCCATTTAATGGATTTCCTCTACTATCCATTTTTGTTTAATAACAGTTTGGTATGTAATGCTAATTTCATTGTTATCTCTATCCTTTTTGAGGATGTCTTTTGATAATAAGTTCTTCAACATTGTGATTGTTTCTTATGTAAACATGGTTGATGCAGGACAAACATAGTGATTCCACTTATCCTTCTGACAAGCGGAAAGGCGATGGAGTGCCAAGGAAGGATTTCTCCAGAAGTGGCTCTAGTTTTGGAAAGGGGCATTCTTTGAGAGAAAAGTCATATGGGACATTGTCTCTATGAATGAAACATATGAGTCGGTTCATAAAAGTAAGCTGGTTCCTAGGTGACGTGCCTTGGATGTGGGTTTTGATGGAGATGACGATGATGAAGGTGATGAGCTATGATACCTTGGGAAACTCGGTTCTCCTAAGGTTGCTGCTGGTTATGAAGATCAGGGGCTTGGCCATATGAGGATAAAGATTATGTGGAAGAAGAAGGAGAACCTACATCAGATGATGAACCTGGATCTAAAAGGAAAAAGCTGGAAAAGAGACCTCTTGATTCATTTGTAGAAGCAAGAAATGAATCAACTCCCACTACACGTAATTGGGCCCTTCAATCTGCGAAAGACATTTTGTCTGGTTCTGGTGCTGGTCTTGAGTTCCCAAATGGTTTACCCCCTACCCATCTAAAAGTGAGAAGTTCTTCAGTTTCTTGTTTCTTTTTTTTTTCTTTCAATTGGGATCATATAATAACTTGGGATTGCTAATATGCTGCTGAAAAAATTAAAAAATGTTTATGTACTATATGGACACAGGACATATTGAACTGGTTTTGTTTCTGTTATTGGGTGGTTGATTACAGAACAAAAGGAGAAACTCTCTGAAGTGGAGCAACAACTAAAGAAATCTGAGGCTGCACATAGACAAAGAATGCAATCAGAGAAGGCTGCTGGGGAAGCTGAGGTTTACCAGCACTTCTTGTCATGTTTTATGTTCATAATTTATTGGTAATTACATGGGAAAATGGTCTTACATTCTAAGTTTTCAGGCTGAAGAAAAGTTGAAGAAGCAGTGGGATGAGGCTCGGGTTGGTGGTCTTCCCACATTTTTTTTTTCTATATGGCCCATTTCTTTGCATTATTATAATTTAATTTGTGTTTTTTGATGCAGGGTAAGGCTGGCAATTCTAATACACTTACACCGAATTCTGTAAGATGGGTCTTTGGTCCTAGTGGAACCGTCATTATTTTTGCTGAAGCTATTGGCCTACCAAACATATTTACCCCGGGTCCCTGCAGGTAAAAGATCTCCTTCATTTCGACATCAGCATGTGTACCATTGCCGCCTTTATTACTGCATTATATTGATAGCCTCTTGATTCATGCAAGGATCGCATATGTTGTCATCTGATGGGGTTTATGGTGTGGAATTTTTGTCCAGTTATCCTCCGCCACTTGAAAAATGCGCAGGTCCAAATTGTACAAATTCATACAAGTATCGAGATTTCAAATCTAAACTTCTCCTGTGTAGTCTCCAATGTTACAAGGCAATACATGGAAAGATGCATCTTATGATTGCCTGCTGACATGGTTCCCATTCTTCCCAGGTAAAAACAGAATCTTGTCGGTATATTTTGTTGGTTGACAAAATGGTGGAATGAACAGATAATGAGTATCAATGGAAGCTAGTTTAGCCAGGTTAGATCTCACTTTTTTGATGCAATACTGATCCGTAAGCATTCTTTATCATGAACTCCGCTACTGCCTGACCTAATGTCAACTCCTTTCGTCCATTATACATGTACTCAAACTTCACTATTTGATCTTATATAATCTTTTGGTTTGCATTGGAGCAAAATGCCTCAACTGTTGTAATGTTTCTCTACCATTTCAAAATGTCCGAACTAAACTCAGAATCAAGACCCTCTCACGATATGAACCAAATAAACCACATCATAAAATGTCTCAATCAAATAGATAGCAGATCTTATTTCATTAAAGTTTAGGCAGGTGCACATGAGTGGCCAATGCACCCACTTGGGTTTTTTTTTTTTTTTTAAATTTTCTGTGCTAGTAGTAAAGTAAAAGTTTCATTATATTAAAGAATAAAATATTTCAAAAAGAAAAATTACATTTAAGCTTCAGTTACCTCCCTTATTTTAAAAACATAATCCTGATTACAAAGCAGCACAGGTCAATGACAATATTAATATTCCAAATCGCACACCTATAGCCCAAGCGATAATCATGCTTACAATCGCGAATGAGTTGCCGATCTATATTATTAATTACAATCACTGTGGTATAAAGAAGATCAGATATACTACAATTGGTTCAATCGCTATGTAAACCTTGACAATATTTTTTTCTCCCTTTTAACTACTCAACATGGAAATTTCGAACTCCCAAACGCACACAAACTTGGAATAATCTATGATCCATCCATGAAAACGGTACCGTGACCATTTGATTTCATAAACTTCTTCAGTAAAAGAACCAAAATTGCAATAGTTAGTCCAACTGCGGCCCATGTGAAGAGCCGATCATCAGCAGGTTTTTGAACCCTGGTCTCTGGCTTTGGCTGAAGGTGAACTCTTGGGCCACTGGCAGGAACCTCTATTGATGTTCCGACTCCCGAGGGTCTGGGATTAGCATTGGCAGGAACTTCCTGCACTTCTTCGATAATCCTCTCACCTGCAGGAACTGGGAGCTCTTCCCCAGTAGCCACAACCCCGGGATCCACGGTATTTGCCTGGGCTTCACCCTCCCTGTTGGTAGGCTGTTCTTCGGAGTTGGGCTGAGGAACAGGAGGTGCCTTGCTTAGCATATATTCATGGATCTGCATCATCAGAAAGTTCATTGCCACAAGTTATGCACAATGTAAGAAACAAACACAAGAATAGTGAGAAAATTCAAGTAAAGTCACCTCATCAATGAGCTTTTGACGTTCAGAAGTCCCAAATCTTGGGGCAGCTTCACGAGATTTGATGGCCAGAGCACGCCTCTCTTCCTTTTTATAATCTAGTGAGCCCAAAGCACCATTTGGATTGGTGGGCATGAATGCAATTAGTGCGACGAGAGCAGTCCGCACTGCCAGCAAAACAAGTACATTAGCCAAGTGCAAAGTAAGAACAAACAGATTAACTGTTTGAAAATTTTCAGATATCTAAGTTGAAGTATCATTTAGCATTTGTGGAAAGATATCAACCAAAAACTATGAAAAATAAAACCTCATCTTGCAGCAACATAAGAATGCATGCATTCTAATAGAGAAACAATGTCTTTAGCTACTTAATACACCTAGATCAGTCAACTCATAATTTTTCTTTCTTTTACCTCATGCCCACATTAATGTAGTAAAAAGGAATCCAGCAAGACAACAGCATGGTTTTCAATTAAAATAACATCATAAACTGCTGTGAACATGTACTAAGTCACTAGCTCTCAATCCAGGCCAACCATGTTCCAGCCTTAGTGCAGGCTTAAGCCTGCACTGATAACCATATGAATATTGGTTACACACACAAGCCTGAAGAAAAAAAAAACGTTTTCTAAACCTAATTGGGATGCCATAATACTCGACAGTGCAAAACTGTGTAAGATACATCATATCATACACCAAACTTAGAAGACATAATCTAAACCACATCCACAATGCATCACTCGAAGAAAAATAAAAATTACCACTCCAAGATGGCTGCCAGTGCTCCGGATGATGATTCGAAATGCTTAAGCATATCTTGGTCTGGGTTTCAAAACGCCCATTAGGCTGGAATAAAAAAGCACATAAACAAATTAGCAAATCATATTCAAGATACTAACAACAACTCATTTGTAGAGAGCAAGATCTTACTGTTAACAGCATAAATGAAGGAGGCTTAAATGGATATTCTGCAGGCAACTGAATCCGTCCATGATAAATCCCACCTTCAAACTCCGTATCACCAGGACCCCTGATGGCAAATTGCCATTCAAATATATTCTCCTGAGAAAATAAATCAAAAGCTTAATACTGCTGAAACCTGGAAAAAAAATCCCTCTTAAATATAAAAATTACTTGAACAATTGACCATTTATCCATATAATAAAGCTAAGAATACAAAAAGGCGTAATTTTTATAAAAATAAATTAAAGAAAAGAGAAGACATGAACGATTGAAATTGAATAATAACAACAGATCAACCAGAAAAAACAATAAAACTGAATTAAAAATATAGAAAAATAGGAACATGATCTATGAAAACCTCGAGAGGGAGGCTCATGAAATCATCTGACGGATTGGATTGCATCTCTTTGACCTCCTGCAAGATTCTCTTCACCGCCGGATTCTTCAGATTGTACTTGTCCTCCGCCATTGGATTTTGATATGGTTTTAAGATCGATTCTTCGCCACCGTCTGATCAGAACCACATTTTTTCCATCCGTTAACAAGCAGAAAAAGTCTTGGTACGAATAACAGAAGAGAGAGAGGGCATGAATTTTATGGAGCTGGAGGCGACGATTTTGGATGGTGACTTGACACGTCATTTCACGTGAGTTTGCTTACGTGTCATTATAGTATTGGTTTTTAGTGTTTTTTACTTTTGGTGGGCCTCTTACAAAGTAGAATTCACGTTATCGTAGTTGTTGAGTCGGTACCAAGGTTAAGGGCTCGGCCCACTACTAACACATGATCGTCATTCTGGACTGAATCATTACAAATAGGCCCATCCAAAGAGCCCATTGCTCAAGCTAGTCGAGCGCAGCGCGCAGTCCCTCGCTGCGTGAGAGACGTTCTGTTGCATGTTTGCTTTCTACGTCTCTTTTGTTTGTCGTATGATAAACAATTAAAAAGTTGTTTGCATATTTCATCTCTTGGGTAGAGATCAAACAAACAAAGGATTTGGAAAGTAAAAAGTTTTTACAGAACTCTTTTTAGCTCTGCTTTACATTCATGGCAGCAAAGAGCAGGCCAAAGTAATGACCAGGTCAGCTTTGTCTCATGGAATAGGTAAACCAATATGAAGTTGCTGACTTGCTGTTACTATGTCTAGCATTACTGGTTGTATTAATGAATGATGGAAAAGGTAGACAAAATTTGTTGGCTGTCACTGTCAAAATTTATAGGATCTTTGTAAGCTCTTATGTTTTTTCTGCTTTCATGAATTTTTCTTATCGAATCTTTTGTTGTTTAATAAAAACTTGCTCTTGTCTTTGTAGGCGATCTTTGTTGTTTATTTAAGAACCATTCTTTGTTCTTTTAGTTTCTGTATAATTCTTGGCTGATTTTCTTAGGAAATTTTTATTTGAAAAGTTCCTGGAAGGATGCTGATATCAACTTGATTGTGGCTTTCGTACATATTGTTTGGATTCCAAATGTTGTTTGAAGCATTAAAATTTTTAATAAATCAATGAACTATTAGTTCTAGGGGAAATGTTTTTCCAAATGGCATTCATATTATCTAATTTTATTACAATGCAGCAGGCCACCTTGATAACACCAACCTGTCAATGTCCAAATCACTGTTGTTTGATGAATTATCCTCGAGAGAATTTGTCAAATAAGAATAATATAATTGCCAGTGTTTTTCGTCAGGAAGGATATGTGAAAAAGACAACTAAAAATATAAACATTCATTTATATCTAGAAATGCTAAACTTACAAACTTAGTAGCGCGCTCCAACAAAAATTGACAGACCAGACTGAGCTAGTTTCTGCATTGAGATGGCAAACTTAGTGTTTTCTTTGGAGGGATGGAACTATGGTGAAGTTCCTGATAAACTTAGTTCTATGGAAAATGGTTTTGAGTGTGTGGAAGGAGGGATCACAAGGAAACAATTTAATTCTTTTGGTGTGGAGGAATGGGGACAGTCTGGAGCCATTGATTCATTTTATTCTGATTATGGATTTTATCAAGATATCTCTACAGAACAAGGATTTCTTTTCTCCCAATATCAGCAGCGAGAACAGTTGCATTCTAATTATGAGCTTCTTGATAATCTAAGGTTTGATATTGCTTCTCCACCAATTCAAACATGTCTGGAGGAGATTGCAAAGTTTGGTGAAATCCCAACTGGAATTCAAGATGTTGTTGAACCCAGAAAGGAAAAGCAATTCCCATTTTCTTTAGCATCTCTTGAGCTGCTAAAGAACTATGGAAGTGGGTTCAAAAGGTTGAAAGGGGAAAGTAGGATTGAACCAAGTAATGATATGGCATTCACAAAGGTGGAATGCCGAAAATTGTCAACTGAAGAAATCATGAGGATTGCGGGAGAAAGATTCATCCGTTCCTCTTCTCGTGCGGTCGAGGATGTTGTCTCTATACTTAGCAATCCCTTTGACCTTTCTTTCACTGGTCTTTCCGAAGAGGAGATCAGAAATGTTGAGCTTGCTGAATTCCTTTTGGCTTCTGCTGAGAAAGTAGGTGATCAGCAGTATGAACGTGCCACCAGATTGCTTAACCAGTGTGATTCCTTGTCTTCCAACAAAGGAAATCCTGTTCAGCGAGTAGTTTACTATTTTGCTGATGCTCTTCGAGAGAAGATTGATCATGAAACAGGAAGGATCACATCAAAGGAACTGAAGAAGGAAAAGCAGCCATTCGATGTTGATGTGGCATTGATGAGCGTAAACCCCACTACCCTTGCATGTCATGAAGAAATTCCCTTCTCCCGGATTATACAATTTGCTGGGATTCAAGCTATCGTGGAAAATGTGGCTGAGGCAAAGAGGATTCACATGATTGACCTAGGAATCAGAAATGGAATGCAGTGGACAATATTGATGCAAGCTCTAGCTTCTCGATATGAATGCCCCGTTGAGCTTCTCAAGATTACTGCTGTCGGAACTACAGCACAACGTTTATTGGAGGATACAGGTAAGAGGTTAAAGAATTTTTCCCAGAGCATGAACTTGCCATTTTCATATAGTATACTTATGGTATCCGACATGCTAGAGCTTAAAGAACATCTATTTAAGATAGACGCCAACGAAACCATTGCTGTGTATGCTAATTTTTTGCTAAGGAGCATGATTGCATTCCCAAATCGTCTGGAAAATATAATGACAGTGATCAGAAACATCAATCCAAGTGTAATGGTGGTTACTGAAATTGAGGCAAACCATAACTCACCAGTCTTTGTAAAGCGCTTCATTGAAGCTCTTTTCTACTACAGTTCATATTTTGATTGCCTTGATGCTTGCATGAAACCAAATGATACTCATAGGATGATTGTAGAATCAAAGTACTTTAGAGAGGGAATCAGAAACATGGTGGCAGCTGAGGGAGAGGAAAGGAAAATTCGACATGTGAAGCTTGATGTTTGGAGGGCATTCTTTGCTCGTTTTGGAATGGACGAAACAGAACTGAGCATGTCATCCTTGTATCAAGCAAGCCTTCTGGTGAGGAAATTTTCTTGTGGGAGTTCTTGTACAATGGATTTCAATGGAAAAAGCCTAATCGTTGGGTGGAAGGGTACACCAATTCATTCAGTTTCTGTTTGGAAGTTTCTTTGACAAGATCAACAGAGAGGATTTGAATTTCCTATTTGAGTTTCTCATACTTTACCTTTCTAGAGGTGTAGCCATAGTTTCCACTTTGCTCTTACCAACAAATTTGTAGTTCTTGATTATGATCAAGTTTGTGAGCTGTACTTATCTTATGTCTTGGCAAGCATTGCATCTGAACATGGCATGCTTCATGTGAATACTGCATCAGATCACTAGCATACCTTTTGCTTTATTCACTCCAAAATAATAAGATTCATGCAAGATGATCAAATAAGTGCCTGTGATGATTATTTATCTTCTAGTTCTAGTGTTTTTCAATTTTCCTTGGTACCAAGTTTGTCTGAAAGTTTATGTTGTTTGAAACATGGATGAAATATTAGTCCCATAGTTGTGTTTGTTTGATGATTCTTTTTCTAGAATGAATTTGATACTGATATGTTCTGCTCCCACCCAAGTCCAACAATGGCATACCACATCTTAAGTAGCTTAATGAAGATAGACAATTTGCTTATTTCTTTTAGAGCACGATTTTCGTATAGGGATTTACAAGTCACTAAGAAGAATTTTTGACAGCTAAGAAAACAGATTTCAGATAAAGATGAAAACTCGAGTTACTGTATAACC
>JAXCLQ010000007.1:4524883-4595094 GCA_035584115.1 Cedrela odorata
GTGTGGTCTAAGATAAATATGCTTCTGGTGTAAGCCGAGCATTTGGGAAAATAAACTGACATGGTGTGATGTCTCTTGTTGACAATGTTTCCTAACTCAACGCACAAACTTATCCCGTATGTAAGGAAGCTAACCGGCACGTTATGATCAAATAATGGTGGGTGTTGGTTTACCTATAAAAATCTTTTATTAGAATAAAAGGTGAGAATGAAATTTGAATCCAGTCAATCCACAGCTTTTATTTACTATAACACAAACAAATACATAAACATCACAATCGTACAAGATCAAGAAGAAACACAAATCTAAGACGCCACGTACCATTTTACTTAAATACAAAAACGAAACCCGCCATGCAATGCATTGTGAACACAGCTCGATCTAAAGAACAGAAACTGAGACTTGGGCATTCCAGTTGTAATAATCGGGTGCATTTTGTTATGAACTTGCCATTTTTGATTCGACAAACAGCCGGTCTGCACCATCTGCGTGAATCTCATGTAAACTGAATACAAACTGTTCAAATATTCCCCCAATTTCGCCTTCTCAAGATTCAAACTCTCGTTCTCCGACAACAGATTATGAGTTCTCTGTGTCATGTCATTGTATTGTCGATTGAATTCCAAGACTTGCTCCTTCAACGTTGCGATTTCATTAACCAAATCTTTCACTCGCCGTTCTCTCTTCAAACGTGACCTTTTTGCGGATTCCCGGTTTGACAGCATCCTTTTCCTCTTCTTCTCGTCCATAGTTGCAGTCGCAGCTGTAGCAGCTTCAAACTCTGAGCTTCTGCGTGAGCATGGCGACATTTTTCATGGTAACTAAAAAATTTTATACTAGAAAAAAATTTAACCAAAGTTTTCTATTATTAGAATTTACTGTTCGGATAATTAGGATTATGTTATCGTTAGTTATAAAACTTTATAGCTATCCACTGTTTCAGCACTGAATCGCTTGTTAAACTTGTTAGACTTGTTAATGTTTGGAGTCGAAAACTCTTATAAAAGAATTTAAAACGATTAACGAAAAATTTAAAACTTCAAAAATAATTTTTGAGATAAAATGAGACTCAAGAAAACGCATAAAACCAATATAGAAGTACTACTGATATTGAATGGCATAAAAGAATCTTGGAGGAAGAGGAAAGATTGCTCGTATAATAAGCATGATGATGATTAAAAACAATGTCAAAATTAGAAAAGCAAGGAAGAAGAGCAATGGGGAGAAAATTGCTAGAGAATCAAGAAGAGTGGAGGATCTAAGGATTGTGAAAATGGGTATTTATAATTGGATTAGTAATTGAAAATTTATTAACAAAAATGAAAAACAAAGGTACAAGGACTCTAGATTGAAGAGAAAACATGTTGTGATTTGCTTATTGTTTAATTAATTTTGTAGATTGTGGTACAATTGGGGCCAACTAGCTATATGTGCAAGTCATAAGTCAGATGCTACGATCTTGGATTGAATCCTGCCAATTTTTATATATTCTGCGTGGATAAGAGCAAGTACCAATTAATGATATAAAATTTAAAAGGTTATGTACATCCATGGTGACATTAATTTGAATTAATTTTACATCTGGTGTATGGTTTTCTTACCTCCTCTACCCTCTACTTATTTAAGGACAATTGTTGATACTATCAAATATAAAATGCCCATGACAAAAAAAATCTTTTGTTTCCTTAATTATCAATTAAATTTAGTTCCATGGTGTATAAATGGAGAGATCTCTTTACCTTTGATGTATTACACCACGAGCATAATTGTCTTTTTAAGTATAATCCACTGTCTTTAAGAGATTAGATCAGTATTCACTAATGGTGTTTTTGTGCATGGGTTATTTAGTGCTAAACATGTCTATGAGATTAAAAGTTGGAAGACTTAACTTTCATTTTAAATAGCCACAAAGATGTGTTCCGCTCCCAGCTACCATCCGCTGCATTGCCACCTTTTCATAGAACCAAAGATTATGTTCGTTGCTGCGTTGATGTCTAGATTGATAGATGTATATCCTACAATTTCTGTCTTGTGTCATCCAAAAACTAGTGACAGTATTATACTTTCGTTAGCACTTTCATTAAATCAAAGAGTATGGCTCGTGACAGAAGCAAAATCTATACCATGTAGAAGAATGTGAAGGATGAAGGCATTGGTTTCAAAGCTATACCATATAACATTTGAAGTATGTTAAATCAACAGAACCCAGCAGCCACAGCTTTGTATTTTTGCTAATTACGCCTTGATTACATCTTTGCTAGCTAGTTACACTTTCGAGATTCGGTGACTTGCAGACGTAACTTAATCAGCACTTCTGTGCACAGACAACATTACGTTAAAAGTAAACTCATCCAAAGCTAAATGCAAATTCTGTTAAAAAATACTTAGTGATTATTACGTATTCGGCTTCCTGCCTGCTGATGCATCGATCGCCAATCTTATACAGAGAACAGCATTAATACTGCTGACTCTTTTTCTCTTCTCCGATTGTAGTAGAAACCCATAACTGTTTTCTAATTTGTTTCAAGTTTGGAACCGAGAAAATTATGTAGCTTATCCATTATTCATGCATGATCCCTGCATGCATGCATGCACTTAGGGTTTTAAAAACATACGAGTCATGACCATATTGTTTATTGAAGTTAATGAATGATACAGAGCAAACCTGGCTGCTAGTGACAAGCAAAAAGGGCAAGAAAAATTACTTTTTGAAATTGATTTTTCTTTATTCGAAAGCAATAATAAAAAAAAATCCATAAAGTAGTTCTTGAAAAGAAGTATAATAAACCATCTTATAATATTTTACACCGGCTTTGATTTCAACACTTTCTTTCCTTCCTACTTGTTAAAACATTATCACATTAATTTCTCTAAAATTTTATTTTTACTTCAATAAAAATATATAATTTATGATAATAATATAACGTGACAGATCAAAATATAATATATATAATAATATTATAATATTATTACAAACGAACGAGTTCATATATTCGTAGCAATACTCATATATCACACGACTAAATTTTACACTAAATTGGTACATTATATTTTAATTCATGTAACGGATAAAATTTTTATAAATTTTATATTAAATTAATCACGAATTTAATTTAAAATATATTAAATTATCTCGCTATTTATATTTTATTTTTATTCTTATTACTCACTTTCCTCTTGGTTCACAATACAATCTTTATTCTACTTAATGATTCAATTACACTTCTTTTTAAAAATATTTTCTTAATATTATATTTTTAATTATGGTTCAAACCTTTTCTTTTAGATTATTTTAAACAAGTAAACAAATTTATTATTAAAAAAAAGGACTATGGATTAAGACCAACAGTAAACTGGACCTTGATTAATAAAGCCGGGCCCACTTTGGGCCTTGGTCCCATTTCCTAACATGGAACCTTCCATTCTTCCATGCAAGTACAGACGACGTACGATGGCGGCCTAGAAAAACGAGCAAGCTCAGAGGCTTAGAATACGCTTAAGTCTGAACATACGTCGTCGTTTCAGAAATATCGAATCTTCCACGCCTTATACTTGCGCGTGGAATACCGCCTCCAGTTAATCCAATTTTTTAAATTTATTTTTCGATTTAATTTATTTTTCCTCTCAAAGCATCTTTCGACGAAGAGTGAGCGTAAAGATATAAAACGCTTCGTTCAACTTGCTTTCTGCCTCGTCTTCTTCTTCTTATTCGTCTCACTCTCTGTTTCCTGTTACCGTAACCAACAACAGAAAGCCCCGACTGGGATGCAGAGCTCCCTCCTGAAATCTAAATTCCTTATCCGTCGCGTGTTTCACACTCTCCAATTCCATTCCAAACGCTCAATCTCCATTAACTCTTTGTCTTCAATCCCAAATTCACAAAGCGGAAGAGTGAATATGCTCTGAAACGCAGCGTTTTGTGTTTATACCAACTCCATTGCTGGTAATTATTTACTTTTTTATTTTTTTGACTTGTTTTAATTAAGCATGTTGCGTGTTTAAAGGCTTTTCTGGAGAAATTGTATAGGGCTTGTCCGTATTGGATCATAAATTGTGTTGCTTTGGCTTAATCTTATGTGTATTTGATAAGTTTGTTAGAGGAATTAGTGAATGGAATGTGAGTTTAGGGTTTCCTTTACTTGATGGCAGAGAGGAGTGCATTTATGGAATTTGTTAGTTCATTGTTTCAACAAGAGTGTAGAAGAAAATTTCAAGTTTGCTGGGACTTTCCATCTGGTTAATTTATTCAACTGGTTGAAAAGGTTTTTTAATTTGATTTTTGTTGTAGCAATTGACTGCGTATTTGAGTAGCGGAAATTGCTTGGTTAAGTTTTGATGGATAGTTGGAGCTTTCAACTTTTGGATTGATGTGCAATTTTATTATTGCACGGTGAAATCATTTTACGTTTGTTCTTTGATTATTTTACTTTATTTTATTTTATTTTGGTTCAGTTTAGGGTTTGTGAGGATCTTGGTGATTAGGTTTTTAACTTGTTAATTAGGTTCTAGAGAATTACTTGGCTCGGATGGAACATTTTTAAATTGGAGAAGACATGAGTATATCATAAGGCAATGAAAAATCCAAACTCTAAAGGAAGAGAGAGACTCAGTTTAAAAATCTAGATCAACTACAGGTTCAGGAACCTCAAGACTATTAGAAGCATTCTTCAGATTTGAAACACATTGCAACAAGCATAAAGGTCTGTGCCAGAATTAGGGTCAACCCATCAAACTCAGATAGGTGCAATGCAACACAAATGAAAGATTATCTGCTGGTTTCTTAGTGCTCTTCCATATTTATTATCAGTCTGGAATTAATTTCCCCTTTTAATCTACTTATCTATGTTCAATATGCTATGTTGAGTGTTGTCCAAAAAAGAATGCTTCCTCGGAGGTTGGTGGGTGTACCACATTTCCTTCCATGAAAAACTTCAATGTTTGCCTTATTTAAGCTCCTTTTAGCAGGATTGAACTCTGAACTTCTAACTGCTGGTCACTTTTCACTCAATAATGCACTCTTTTGAAACTTTAATTTCTCCACAGAAGGACAAAACTGATCCATCTACCAGTCCTACACTGCTCTTCAGACTCAAGGCACCAATGTAGTGCCCATCAAACAAGTCAATATAATTTACTACTGTAGATTTCTTATCCTTTATGATGCTACAAAGATGAGGAAACATACACCTCGATGATTTACCTCCATGCCAAACTTAGAAGAGCAAATATTTTTGCCATCTCCTACATAATATATGCTGATGTTTAGAAGTATTTGCTGATATTGAAAGAGAGAGAAGAAATTTTTCTGACTCTTTTTGGTTTGAATTTTCTTGTTTGTATTCTTACCTGAAGGACATCTTGATTATAGTGTTATCGCATATGTATTACTGACACATGTTAACTAAATGGTTCTTTTTTTTTTTCCCTCTTCTTTTCACTTGTAAAATCTACAGGAAAGTATGGCACTCCGGAAGTACATTCCTTGTGGTGATGCACCTTCAGTTGCAATGAAACCCTTGAATTTTTCAAGTAAGGTGCATGGGAATGCTCAGCTTGCAGATTCCGAAACTAGCCACACTGTGGAGCCTGATGTGGATATTGACCTCAGAGAAGTCTATTTTTTGATTATGCATTTCCTTTCAGAGGGGCCATGTCACAGAACTTATGTACAGTTTTGGAATGAACTTCTTGAACATCAGCTTCTACCTCGAAGATATCATTCTTGGTATTCAAGGAATGGGGTGGCCAGTGGGGATGGCAATGATGATGGCATGTCATTCCCATTAAGTTACAATAACTTGGTGGAGAGGTATACAATATGCTTCTTGTCTTGTTTTAACGTATGTGTCTGCTCAATATAAATTGGCCAAATTATAAGTTTATAGATTTGGTTATTGTCAATAATCTATTTCATATGTTATTTCACCTTTCCTTGAACATCTTTTATATAATTAAAAAAGCAAATGAACATTTGGATCAATTTCATGTTGTGTGCTTTTCTTGTACAATATTTGGTTTATTAGGTTTCATCATTTTAACTCTTCAGGTATCCTCACATTGAAAAAGATCATTTGGTAAAGCTTTTAAAGCAGTTGATAACAAGTACACCCTCTCCATCACGAGGCATGATTGGTGGAAATGCTCCTAATGCAGCGGATGTTCCTACTCTTCTGGGGAGGGGATCATTTTCACTTCTGAGCTGTAGGTGACTTTTACTTAGGCTTCTGGGCCTCATATACAGAGACATTCAGTAGCTTTAACACTTAGGAATTGTCATTTTGTACATTAATATTTTCAACTTTCAGTAGATGAAACAGCTATTTCAATGGTTTTTATCTTCTTTTTTTTCTTTTTAGTTGTTTTTTTTTTTTGGGTGGGGGTGGGGTAGGGTGGTGTGATGGTTATGGTGTTATTCCATTTAAATTTATGCTTAGAAATTTCTACTGGCAAGGGCTGATATCTGTCTGTATACACTTTGGATCTCTTCTCCTTTTTCAGATGATAGGGATAATGCACCGAATGAAACTGATCGCCCTCCTGCTCGCTTGCGTTGGCCCCATATGCATGCCGACCAGGTTCGTGGGCTAAGTTTGAGGGAAATTGGGGGTGGTTTCACACGACATAATTGTGGACCATCAATTCGTGCAGCATGTTATGCCATTGCAAAGCCATCAACCATGGTGCAGAAGATGCAAAATATAAAGAGGGTACGGGGACACCGAAATGCTGTCTATTGTGGTACGTGTTTTGTTCATTGACTCAGCAGTCTGTAAACATTGATACACATGCAATCTTATGGTTGTTTATTCTTTACTACTCTACAACAATATAAGAGTAAAACATTGTTTTGCCCCATTTAACATAATTTGCCACTTTCTCTTCTTAAACTTTGCTTGCATGAAGGCGCTTCCATAATCAGAATGATGATGTCTGAAATATGCATGTCTTGTATTTAGTTTTTAACTTACAGTTGGGTGTATGCATGCAGAAGTTTTCTTAAAGCTTGAAGTACTAGGAACATGCTACACCATGTTGCATACTGAACATTACCAATTACTGTGAACTTTACGAGATGCCTTAGCACATCTCAGAAAATACATTAGATGTTAGTAACCTGTGGTTTCAAGTTTTGGTCTTGCTTGAAATGTTGCACTCACATTAATCCTGTCAATCTCAACTTTTTGTGTGCAGTCTTTTTTTATGATTTAATTTTCATTGTTAGGATAGACATGACAACATGCTTTCCACCCATCAGCGTACAGGATCTACATCAAAATTATGATTGGTATTTGAATAATTGTATAGTAAATGGGGCAGCTAGTGCACCAGTGTCCTCTGCTTTCAAAGGGGAAGAACAATTTGATTTTATTAAAAGTTTATCTGCTTGACTGCCATTGGCTATTTAGTTCTGGTTTGACACTTGGTTATTGTGTGGTTATTGTGTCTATTCACCTGATATTTTTCTTGATCTAACTTCTGTTTCAGTATTTTGGCTACCCATTCTTTCTGTCAAGCTTCATGCTCTCACATGCCTCTGACATTATTTTTGGTTTAATGATACTGTGGATTTATGTCTAAGTTCTTATGTTGATTCATATTTGGCAGCAATTTTTGATCGCTTGGGGAGATATGTTATTACTGGTTCAGATGATCGCCTTGTAAAAATATGGTCCATGGAGAGTGCTTATTGCTTGGCCAGCTGTCGTGGACATGAAGTGAGTTTAGGCATGTTATGAATTGAACATCTATATACTATTTATTAGTTTTTGCTTCACCATATGTCACATCTTATTATGTGCTGGAAAGGGTGACATTACTGATTTGGCCGTGAGTTCCAACAATGCATTGGTGGCTTCATCTTCAAATGACTGTATTATTCGTGTTGTAAGTTTCCTTTATTGCATTGTATACAATAAAAGTTTTTTTTTCCCATTTCCTTTTCCTCAAAATTCACTTTTTTGACTACTTTTCCCTGTTTTTAATAGTGGCGTTTACCAGATGGGCTGCCTATTTCAGTGCTGCGGGGTCACACTGGAGCTGTTACTGCCATTGCATTTAGTCCCAGGCCAGGCTCTGTATACCAGCTTTTATCGTAAGGCTAATTCCTGGTTCCTTTGGGTTGTTTTTGCATGACGTTGCTAATTTACTTGCAATTCCTCTTCTGTCTGAGCTAAGTGATCTATGTGTGTTTACACTTTGGTTTTGAGTCTGAAGTTTGTTTTGCATTATTTAGAACTTTCTATATTACTGTTTAGATAGCTGTATGTATATGACAACGTCCAATTTGAAGTATAAGTTTACTTTAGAAGAGATCAAAACTGTTGCTTTGGTTACTGAAATTTCACTTTCTCTATTGGTGTCAATGTATGCAAGTATTGTAGATGATTCTCAAGGCCATCTATTCTACATTTCAATCCTTACAAGTTATTTATGTGCTTTTGTTTCTCTCTGTTCTGTTGTCCACACGTATCTTTCGCCCCCTTTTATTGTTTAACATTCTGTTTGGTAGTACAAATTCCACTCTGGTCCACCTTTTGGAACAAGTTAGTTAATCTTTTTTCTTTTGTTCTCCTTTCTATATGCTTTGGCCTTTAATTTGATTGTTCTGTTACATTAATTTGCATACATTATAAAGGCACGCACCATCTGCAGTGGTTGTTCTTGTAACTTTTTATTTGTATCTCCCATGCATAGGTGGTTCTTGAATGTATGTCCTGCTTAACTATGCAATGTAGATGCTTGTACAATATGTTTTCTGCTACTTCGAACATTTGAATTTTATTCAAAGTATAGGTATTTCTGCCTTTTTATGTGCCCTGAAGGCATAAATTTGTTGGCCTATTGAGATTACCTCTTGCTGATGTAGTATTTACCCCTTGTACCTTTTGCTTTTTAAATTAGTTTTGTAATGTGTCCTTATCCTCTGCAGGTCATCTGATGATGGAACATGTAGGATATGGGATGCTAGATATTCCCAGTTCAGTCCTCGAATATATATACCGAGGCCATCAGATTCAATGACTGGTTTGTTGCTTTCCACTCAACAATAAATTGATTGACTGAATTATTGGTGAAAAGGACTTATAATATATTCAATTGATGCCTGTAGGGAAGAACACTGGTCCATCCTCAAGAACTGGTCCCCAAAGCCATCAAATTTTTTGTTGTGCATTTAATGCTAGTGGAACTGTTTTTGTTACTGGTAGCTCGGACACTCTTGCTAGGGTACATTCAATGATATTCACTAGTTATCTTTCATGCATACGTTTGTCTTTATCCTACTTTACCTTATATGTAATAATTGCGAAGTTCTTATAATATTTACTCTCTTTGTTAGTCGTCAGAACAAGTTCAGCTATAAATCTAGAATATCTTTTGTATGAGTAGTTGGTTACTTTGCAGGTCTGGAATGCTTGTAAACCTAACATGGATGATTCAGACCAACCGAACCATGAGATAGATGTGCTCTCTGGTCATGAAAATGATGTTAATTACGTGCAATTCAGGTTAGTTTGCTCTGCTATGTTGTCAAATATTGGTAGTAAGATTTGAGAGGTTGATTTAGATTGTCATACTCCCTTATTTTGCAGTGGTTGTGCTGTGGCATCAAGATTTTCTTTGGCTGACAGCTCAAAGGAAGACAATACTCCTAAATTTAAAAATTCCTGGTACATGTGTTTTTGTTGTTTCTTTCTTTTTCTTTTTTAAATCTTTTTTTCCTTTTTTTGAGGGAGGCGGCTGCTGAAGTAGCATATTGTCGGAAACTATTGTTGAAAGAGGAAAAACTTGGGATCCTTAAGTTGATTCTTTATTCTACATTTAGTTAGAAGAATATCTCAGCCTGTCTTTTACTTAAATATTATCCATTTAAATTTAAATGCAATTATGTGTTTTCAGGTTTTGTCATGACAACATAGTTACCTGTTCGCGAGACGGCAGTGCAATTATTTGGATCCCTAGATCACGTAGATCACATGTAAGTTCTCACTGAAGCCAACTTCCTTAGTGCCACTCTATACTTGGCCCCCTTTAGAAAATAAGTTTTCTCATGAGGCAGTAATTGTCAGCTTCTAGCCATTCTCTCTCTTTGTTCAATTTCGGTTGAATTAACTTGAGATTATTATGAATTTCTTGTTCTTTCTCTCGGTATTTTATTTTTATTTTTATTTAAGTAGAAATTTATGCATTTTCTAATTTCTTCCAGCCAAAAGCTGCCCGTTGGACACAAGCTTATCATCTCAAAGTTCCTCCTCCTCCAATGCCTCCTCAACCTCCACAAGGGGGCCCACGTCAGAGAATTCTTCCAACTCCTCGGGGTGTTAATATGATTGTGTGGAGCCTAGACAATTGCTTTGTTCTTGCTGCTATTATGGGTACACTTTTTTGTTCCCTGGTCTTTTCGGTAAAGATATTCATTTTAATCATAAAAATATTAGGTAGAACCAGTAAAGATTCTCATTTGATTCATACTTGACTTAAATGTCTCATTCAAGAATTATTCTTGATTATATCTGTCAATCAATAGATTGGGAAATTTTAGTGTGAGCAGCTCTTTTGGCTACTTGTGAATGTCTGTATTTACAGATGGACAGAAAAGATGGATTAAGGTATTAAAGTTAAATGTGGTTTATTATGCACGTTCAAGTTTAAATTAGTCTGCTTAATTGATGGTATGTTAAGGCATGCTTATATCAGTAGAAAGCACTTATCTGCCATCCATGTCTAAAGTTTCTTATCCTATACAATATTTCTAATTCCTGGTGTGCAGTTTTAGCAATGCACTATGTATTGCATCATGCATCAATTATTTGATCTGTGTTTGTTTGGTTGCTTGTATAGTTTGACAATATCGAGAATCATTTTTCAGTTGTCTATGCTGAGCTCTGTTAAAATTCTTTGAAGCAGATTAAGCAGCATTGTGCTCTCTGCTTGCAATATTTAGGACATAAGTTGTATAAATTGACTAGATAATGATAAAATGTTTATTGGACTGCAGATTGCAGAATCTGTGTTTGGAATGCTGCTGATGGTAGCTTAGTACATTCTTTGACTGGTCATACTGAATCTGTAAGTGGTCTAAACTAAGCTTGTGTTTCTATTGCATTTAGGATTGGTAATCTGTTGACTTCTTATTTCTCTAAAATAACATTATTGTGATCTGCTGTTTGTACAACTTCATTCAACAGCATTAGGCTGATATTTTACCTCTTGTATCAGTTGCCATGATCAATATCTTATGAATATTTATTCGGATGCTCCTGGTTATTTGGTTTGGACAACAAATGTTAGGGTCTGTCTTCATTTTCATCACAATGTTGTATTATATATCAAGCATGACTTTTCAAAGCTTGCTAGGTTGTTTGTGTTAGTAACAATCTTTTCAATCATCCTGTTTAATTTTATGCTAGGGCTAATGCAATTGCTATGGTTCTTATGTTGGTTACCTGCTAAATGGAAGTTGTATGGCTACTTTTATAGCTGTAACGTGTATGCCATCTGATTCACAAAGATTCTCAGAATTGCAGAAGCTAAACTATGGTCCAGTTGTCTGCTATGACTACTAGACTAGTTTCTATGTGGCTTCTCCCACTTAACAACTTTTGGTTGCTCAATGTCACACATCACTTGTCTATTCAAGGATAAATGAATCTGTAGCTCTCGTGTTTTTCTGTTTGTTTCTGACCACATTACCTCTAATCTTGGTAGACATATGTTTTGGATGTTCATCCTTTCAACGCTCGGATAGCTATGAGTGCTGGTTATGATGGAAAAACCATCGTGTGGGATGTGAGTATCCAGTTTCCTTAAGTCCTTTGAAAAATCTGCCGATTTTCTACGTTTACTTGATGATTTTATATTTTTGTGCTCGTCAGATTTGGGAAGGCACGCCAATCAGGATATATGAAATCTCGCGTTTCAAGTTGGTTGATGGCAAGTTTTCTCCGTAAGTCACTCTGTCATTCTGCTTGCATTGATGCATCGATAAAATTGTTCAGTCATCATTGTTGCTGTTATATAGGGATGGAACTTCCATTATACTTTCAGATGATGTTGGTCAATTATATATATTAAACACAGGCCAAGGGGAGTCTCAACAGGATGCCAAATATGATCAGGTACTTGATACCATAGATAACTGGCTATGATTTTGTCAAGTTTTGCTCATAAGTTAATTTCCTGTGATGCTTTATGATGTTTATGCTGTGGCAATTTTCCAACAGTTTTTCCTGGGTGATTATCGCCCCCTTATTCAAGATACCTATGGCAATGTACTTGATCAGGTTAATTGACCATCTTCTCTAACTTTTTTAATTAGTTTTTATTATTCTCTTGTGTGCTCTACTTTATAATTACATTAAGGAATGTTATGTTCTGTTATATTGTTAGGATAGCACAATTCTTTAGCTGCACCCATTCATGCAAAGCAGCATCTTGTTTCTCCAAGAGATTATTTTAGTATATGTATGTTAACTTATTGATGTCAAACATTGGAAACACTTGATCTAGGAAACTCAACTTGCACCTTACCGGCGTAATCTGCAAGATCCCCTCTGTGACTCAGGTTTATTCTGCTTGCAATGATCTAAATAACAAGGATATTATAAAGGTTTTATTTTTCTCCACTATTTTTTTTAAGTGCTGGTTTTGTTGGGAAATTCTAGGCATGGTCCCATACCCAGAACCCTATCAGACGATGTACCAGCAAAGACGGTTGGGAGCTCTAGGTATTGAGTGGCGTCCTTCTTCACTAAAACTTGCTGTGGGGCCAGACATCAGTCTAGACCAGGATTACCAATTGCAGCCATTGGCAGACTTGGATGTAATGGTGGAACCACTTCCAGAATTTATTGACGTAATGGATTGGGAACCAGAAAATGAAGTGCAAAGTGATGATAATGATTCAGAGTACAACGTTGCTGAAGAGTATTCCAATGGGGAGGAGCAAGGAAATTTAAGTTCTACTTCCTCTGGTGATTCAGAATGCAGTGCCGAAGGCTGTGAAGATGGGGACGATCATAAGGATAGTCTTCGTAGATCAAAAAGGAAAAAACAAAAGGCTGAAGTTAGTGTTCTCTACAAATTTTGTTTAATTTTTTATTCTTTTTTATTTTTGTACTTGCATGACTTGATATTTAATCCTCTTTTTAGGTCGGCATTATGACTTCTTCTGGGAGGCGTGTCAAAAAGAGGAATTTGGATGAATGTGACAGTAATGTGTTCAGAAATAAGCAAACTAGGAAATTAGGAAATAGACAAAAATCTTCAAGGAGGAAGTATTCTACATCAAAGTCATTAAGACCTCAAAGAGCTGCTGCACGTAATGCTCGTTCATTCTTTTCTAAAATTACAGGAACATCTACAGATGGAGAAGATGAAGATGGTTCAGAAGGTGAATTATCAGAGAGTGAAAGTGCACTGCAAGATTCAAATATTGAGAGTGAGGAATCTTGTAGATCTTTGCTAAGTGAGCAAAGGAGGCATTCAAAGGGGAACGAAGTTTCCTTGGACGAATCTGAGGATGTGAATAAACTTGATATCCCTGAATCTCATGTGAATGCTGGAAGCAGAAGGAGATTGATCCTAAAATTTCCGGTTCGTGATTCAAATCAGAATGAGCTTGAGAGCACATCAGATAAATGTGACCAGCTTGACAATCTGGTGGGCACATCATCTGAGGCTCATTGGGAAGCAACTGAAGGCAATGGGAATCAAGTAAGCTTTCTTGACCAAGGGTGCTGTTATGCTGATGCAAGCTACAGCCTGATGGAAAGAAGAGGAAGGGGGCAGTTTGATAAGCTTGAAGATCATGTAAACCTGTCTGATGGATACAAAGATGGGAAAATTAGATGGGGAGTAGTCAGGGCTCGCTCTTCAAAACGTTTGAGATTAGGAAAAACAATGCCATCGGATGTAAATACTCGATCTAGTGTACGTCTTGATGATCATAAAGAAATAGAGAGCAAAATTAACGGACATGTAACACCTGAAAAAGATGGTATTGATATATCTTATGGTTTAGAAACTGCAAATTGTGAAGATAGGATGGATGATGATGAAATTCTGTTAAAGAAGGTGAAAAATCTTGGGGGTGAGAACTATGAGTTTTTGACTGGTGAAGCCAGTGGTAAAGAGCACTCAGGTTTCAGTGAGTTCGGATGTTATGATGAATCATCAAAGTGTGTTAACGTGACTAATGAGAATACAAATGACTACCCCGTTCACTATCAGAGTGGGACTGACAAACCTCCTGAACTAAAAGAGACCCTTGCACCAATCTTTACTAAGTTAAGAATTAGATCGAAAAGGATTTCAAAGGATGCAGAAGGTCCTAATCTTTCTGTAGAAAACATGGGGAACAGTGGATGTGATGCATTGCATGATAGCTCTGTGGGCACAAAACAGAATTCAGTTCCAGAAGTCTTGGAGTACGATGGAACAAATAGAACTAGTTCAGACCAGGGAGCCGATGGATCTCGGCATTTAGATGCTCAGATTGATTCCACATCTACTTTGCATGACCCTGTGGGGTCACATTCACATTCAAAAAAGATGTTTGATGTTGTCTATAGAAGATCAAAGACTAGCAGGGATAAGAGTATTTCTGAAGTTGACGGTGGTGGCGTAGGCGAAAGCACTTCAAATGCTAACAACAATAATTTCGATGATGGCACAACTGATGGGTCTCGTAAGACACGTTCCATGGGCTTGAAGATGTCCACACGTGATCCAAATATTGTGAGCAATAATCTGAGGTTGGAACAACAAAATCATCCAGAAAATATGTGTAGAAGTTCCCAAAATAGATCCACAAACCAATGTCAACTTCCATGTGAAGAATGGGGATCAAGTTCGAAGATGACAGTTGGACTGAGGTCCACAAGAAACCGCAGAAGCAGTTATTTATTCTGTGACTCAAGTCCTACAGCTACAGATAGGCGGAAGACACATCAATCATCAAGAAAAGGGTCATGGCTATTGTTGTCAACACATGAAGAGGGTTCCCGATATATTCCCCAGTTAGGGGATGAGGTTGTATATCTGAGACAGGTGAGTTAGATGCCCATAAAACATTGTCACTAAATTTTTTCTTATTTTTTATATCTACTATCTTTGTGCTTTAGGATTGATGAACAAAGTAATTGATTTTTAGAGCTTCTCTACTTTTCAGGGGCATCAAGAGTACATAAATTATAGTTTCTCAAGAGAAGTGGGTCCCTGGACAACAGTTAGGGGAAACATAAGAGCAGTTGAATTTTGTAAAGTCGAAAGCCTTGAATATGCCACTGCTTCAGGATCTGGGGATAGCTGTTGTAAAATGACGCTCAAATTTGTAGACCCTAATTCCAGTGTGTCTGATAGAACATTCAAACTGACTTTGCCTGAAGTGACTGGTTACCCTGACTTCCTTGTTGAAAGAACTCGGTTCAATGCTGCTATTCAGAGAAATTGGACATGCAGAGATAAGTGCAAAGTCTGGTGGAAAAATGAGGGTGAGGAAGATGGTAGCTGGTGGGATGGCCGAATTCTGTATGTCAAGCCCAAATCCTCTGAATTTCTGGACAGTCCGTGGGAAAGGTACACTGTCCAGTACAAGACAGAGCCCACAGAAACACATCTACATAGTCCTTGGGAGCTTTTTGATGCTGATACTCAGTGGGAGCAACCTCGTATTGATGATAATAGCAGAAGTAAGCTGCTGTCTGCATTTGCCAAATTAGAGCAGTCTGCCAATAAAGCGCAGGTATCATGCAATGCGTATATGTTGCACTTATGTATGGAAAGGTATGGTGAGGATTTGTCTTAATATTATTGTGTGTGTTTCAGGATCAATATGGGGTTCAAAAATTGAAGCAAGTCTCACATAAGTCCAATTTTACAAACAGGTAAAGTCAATTTGTTTCTTTTTAATTTTGAATATCAAACATTTTGTCATGAGTAAAGGTTGGGTGATAATGATGTTTGGAGCCATGAACTTTTTGCAGGTTTCCTGTTCCATTATCTCTCGAAGTGATCCTGTCTAGGATAGAGAACAACTACTATAGAAGTTTGGAGGCAGTGAAGCATGACATTTCTGTTATGTTGTCTAATGCAGAATCTTACTTTGGTAGGAATACAGATCTTTCAACAAAAATCAAACGCCTTTCAGACTGGTTCATGCGAATGTTATCATCTTTGCAGCCCTTGGTTTCATGAAGTTGGAGAGTGATAAATAGAAGACACCCCCGGCCTAGAATTTTTCCCCAGTTTCTTTTGTAGATGGTATTCCTTTCATTTATTTAAAGGCTTTTATTTTTTATTTTTCCTTGTTTCTCATTCTTCCCTTGGATCCAATTTTGGGAATTGGTTAGTTAGTACTCTGGTGGATTCTTTGTAGGAGATCTCATAGAAATTAGCTGGTTGTGGAAAATTTTCCACAGGGAAAATTTATTGTTGTACAGAACAGATTTGACATCTCAACATAATCATCACCTCCTTGACTGTTAACAAAAGGAACAAGGAGAAATTGTTGATATTTTTCTCTCTTCTGGAATCATTCTGTGTATCATGAAAAAACAAATAGGAAAAAGTATTTTTGCAACGTTCGGGCTTGAAATACCGACGGAAGCTGGTAACTTTTTCATAGGGGAATGAGAACGTGATAGTGGATCACAATTCTAAATTTCGAGAACCCAAAAATCTGAAGTGAAGATCCTAGCAGAAGTTGCATATGGAATGGAATAGAGACTACAGCGTTATTTAGCATAACATAAAGAAAGGTATATTTGCGGTAGTAAACAGAGAAGACAGTAATATGAAATATGAAACACAAATTCTCAATTGCCAAACTGGTAACTCTTTCCAAGTTCTACAAATAACATAAAGCATCCATCATGGTGGTGGTGTTAGAACATAATTTCATAGTCACTGTAAAGTTGGGATTGGCAATAATTAAATTGCTTATTCTCTCCACCGATGGCCACAGTTTGGGTTGCAGCAGACAAAGAACAGCGTCATACCTTCCTCCCCTCTAGCAGTTGCCTGCACAAATACATTAAATGCATGGCATTAGCGAAAGCATTACAGTAAGTACTTACTCTTTCTGACCTCAAAAGATCCTCTGCGATAATATGAATTCCCAAATTCAATTAAAATTTTGAGGTTCTTGACCACCACTAGGAGCCAGCATACAATTCCTGACTCAACAGCAAACAAATGCAAGTACCACAGGAGTTCATTAGTGTGTATATGCACACATGTGCATGCCCTCACATAGAAAACAAGAATAAAAATGAAGCAATGTCAATAGTTTGAGGAGAATAAAACTGGATGGAAAGAACGTTTTCTTACTCTATTTCAAGGATGACAAACAATAGCTAAAAAGGCATAAAATATTTTAGCTATCCTCCTAGTTGATATAAAACAAGAAAAAATATAGAAACATTTCAAGCGTATCCATAGGGGAAGGGAACTTAGTTACAGTTAGAAAATCTTCTAATTACATGACCTATGTAGAATTGCTAAAGTGGACATTTATTTTCTTAAATAGACAGCACTTTGATTATTGAGGGCTAAAGATGAGAGAAAAATGTTGAGCAATATCAAATCAAGAGCTCCATTATGCTTTCTGCACATAATAAACATAGCTAAACAACTTTTATGTTTCAATAACAAGCAACCAGCGTGAGATACTTGCAAGGCACACAGTGTTCAAAAAGATATCAAACAAATAGATCCACAAACGAATTGCGCCATTGAAATAAGTGATCATGTTTTGCTTAGTCAGAGCTGGAAGCCTTGTTCTAAATGAAAAGAAAACATCAAAAAGAAAGGAGAAGGAAAAGGAAAAACTTAAAATGATAATTGCCACAAGCCATATCATCAAATATCAATAACAATGTAAACTATAAAATCAATGAAATAAGAAGTTGACCTGGAAAAACACAGCTTCTCCATGCTGTCATTTTACGCAACGAACAGCTTTAGTTCGTGGAAGAGTTGGGTCTGCAGCCACATCCTGCAAAACTTGAGTGCGCTCGGCAACAGAGTGATGTACCTCGTTTCTATAGACGCAGTTGTTGTCAGCAACCTCCTGCACAGAATTGGAAAATCAAATAAAGATTAAACAGCACCAGCATAAACCTACTATCACTTTCCATCAATAATCTGAAGTAGCATCAACCACAGGGAAATTTGGAAAGAAAATACGAGGAACTAGAGTCAAATTACTTTATTTTGTGGAGTTAATAGCTCTGAAAGTTAATGTTGAATCAATCAAATGAATTAAAATCTACAGTTTTATAACAAATTGAAAGCAAAAGGAAAAAAACAAAAGAACAGTAAAAAGAATGACTCTTAAAGCCCCCAATTAAAGGAAACATTGCCCCAAACAAGACAGGCGCTTAAACAACAATTATTAAACTAATGAATTGCCCCCTTTGGATGCATAGGAAAAAAACCATGCATTGGCGTTTTCGGATATTAAAATGTTAAAGCTTTAACATTTAACTAGTCTAAAAATTACTGTACCAATAACTAGCTAAGAATGTAAGTAAGATAAACCCAAACAGAAACAATGAGCAACAATACAAATAAACGAGAATAGGGTTTTGTAATGGGTTCAACTCTAAATCAAAAGGGGAAAAAAGTAAACGAAACGCGGCACATACAAAAATGTTTTTTTGAAAAAAAAAAAAAAAACCTGACCCAATTCTAGAGATTTTTAGATTAAAAAGAAAAACATAAAAATGAGGGAAATTGCCTGGTGATCGCAGTTGCGGCAAGCATAGAGGAGGATATTCTGCTCCTTATCTTCCTTTGGATACGGAATGTTGTTACTGAAATTCAAAATTATTTCCGATTAAGAATTGCTTCACACATACAAGAAAACAAAGCCACAAAAACAATTGAATAGATAACGAACGACAATAATGATAGTGCATTTATTCATGCAACTGACCATTCGCGGCAAAATTTCATGGTACTCATCTTGGTGAACTTGTAGAGAGAGATAAATAGAAGATGAGAGCGAGAAAGGCAGTGAGCGTTTGGAGGCCTTCTTTGGCGGGTAATTGGTTTTAAAGAGCTCCGTTAGATGTTTGTAAATTGTAGTAGCACGATGTGTAGGACTCGTTTGCAATTTCACAGACAAGAAAAATTGAAAATAATTTTTTTAAAATAAACAAATAAATTGTTATATTTCTCATGATTAATGATAAAATAATCATTAAATAAATTAATGGTTCATGAACAATAACAGAAATTTACTTTGAATCTATAGAGTTGCATGAACAATATACTGAAGTTTTACGGTTTTCTTTTTCATTTAGTTAGATTCTAGGCTAATTTACACCAAAAGGCTAAGAAATGTAGGGCATTGATTTATGAAGAAATTGATTCAAATAGCATAAACTTAATCTGCCCGTTTTGCTTCGAGAAATACCCAAAAAGGTTGTGAAAAGTTGAAGTGAGGGCTTGGGAGAAAGCTAGATTCTCAGTGGCTGTTCTTTGGCCATGTTTTGAAGAAAGATGGATGATTCTCCCAACACATTAACAAAAATTAATGCAAGGGTACATGATTGTAATGTCTTACGAGTGCATTGTAGAAGAATCCAGGTACACAAATGATCTTGTTCTGATCCTAATTTAGGTGTAGTAGAACAAAACAAATGCTGAATAACATCCGGATTCAAGTTTACCAACCAATTCAGTCTGTAGAGACTTTGATCATCATACACTTCCGCAAGCACCCCTAGAACTCCCGAAACTTTTAGGTACAAAAGAATATTCATTGGTATGGTCTGGGTGCTCGAGCCAACAGAAATGCATTGAGAATTTCTGGTTGCTAACTGAGAAACACAACCATATTCAAAACAAACTATTAATAACAGTCTCCTGCAATCTGCATGGCCGCATGTCAGCGTCAATATACTAGAAATTTAAAGAATTGAACCCAAAACAAGCTTGCAATTAGAAAAAACTACCCTTAACTACAAATTATTACATCATAATGCAACAGTCAAAGCAAAAGAAATGCAAGAAGAAAAAATAAGAACATCCAGTAAACTTATTTGAAAACCCTCAAATCTCAATCTGCATATTCTCTAAGATCTCCAGCACCTAGTAATAAGCCCCACAGTTGCGGCCAAACGAACTCACAGAAGATACATTCAGAGCCAATGGAAATTCTCATGTAATTAAACTGACAAACCATGTATCTGCTCCTTTAGTGCTTTCTGCTGTGCCTCCTGCTCTTCCTCCGGCTGCTCCTATCATCAGAATCAGATTCTGATGCTGAATCAGAATCAGAAGACTCAGACGATGAGCTGTACCTCCTACGCCGTCCCTTCCTCTGCTTCTTCTTCTTCTTCCCCCGCCGCCTCCTCTCTTCCTGTGAATCAGATGATGAGCTGTAATCTGAGCTACTCTCAGGTGAAGAATAATCTGATTCAGTTACTGATGATGACCCACTGTCTGTCTCAAAGACCGAAGCCTCACTGTCACTACCAGAATCTGAACCGGAGCGATGCTTTCTTTTACTTTTCTTCGAACTCTTTTCGGCAGTCTCATCTCTAACATCCGGATTATCTAAATCATAAGAGATTGAGACCTTCATCTTCAATTTAGGGTTCTTAAGCTGCTGGGTCCGTGAGGGTCTTGACATATAAACCCGCTCATTCTTGCATTCATATGTCCAATGTCCTGTTTGGAAACATTTCTGGCACTGTGAAGCTGTGCCACCAATACTAGACATTGAAGACTTAGGGTCTTTTCTTTCACCCAATCTCACCGCCTTCTCAGTACTCATTAAATACATCTGCCTCTTTGCTTCCCTCTTCTCTTGCCATCTGCTAGGCCCTTCTTCCTTCTGCCCATATGCATTCACGTTCCGGGCTGCTGCTGCAGCTGCCCGCTCTGCCTGAGCACGACTTAAACCTTTAGCTGCGGTCAAGGCTGCAGCTTTGATCCTTTCAGCTGCAACCTGAGCTTTCTCTTCCTTCTTACTCGACATGTTCAAAATCTCAAAACTGCAAATCAATCAAACACCTCCCCACTCTGCATCGAAAGATTGTTTTATTCAGTCAATCAACAGCAAAAACCATTCGGAATTTCCTAAATTACAAGCGCACAAATTCATTATTTCAAGTGAACACACAAATCTTCTTCCAAAACGAAAATTTACCCATTCCGAAAATCATTCGTTCAAGAAAGAAAATGATAGATACAAAATTCCCAGACAAGAAATCTAGTCTAGGGTTAGAAATAAACAAAAATTAACAATTCAAAACCCTCAGTTTTCAATTTCGACAGAAACTAATCGAATTAACAACCCAAAAAGAAAACCCTAGAAATTAATCAATCAGATTAACCTCACAGAAACCTGTGAGAGAATTGAAATTGCGAAATGAGAACGTAGAGTAGATTCGTACCTTGAAGCCAGATCGAAAATAACGTAGGCCCACAAAAGGGTTCTTAACGTGTCGTCGTCTCTGTTGCAGAATTGTTATTCGTTAGTGAGTGGTCCTCTTTATATAAAACGAGGACGTAAACAACGGTCTTAAGGCGGCGTAAAGTGGCGAGAAAATGATAATAACATATAGGTCCCTATGGTTTTATATATTGATAAATAAAGATACAATATGTTCATTGGCATCAAATACGTCCCTAACCTCACCTCCCAATGAAATGACCATAATAACGCGTCGTCCTCAGTTATTGCATGGACTTATTTGATACAAAAGATCAAACGCTATCACTAGTTGCGTGCATATTCTTTATTAATTTATCCCTTGGAATGATTTGATACATAAAAGGTTCTTAAAATCAAAAACCATTTTAGCAAACCCCATTAACCAATTTCTATAGATTAGCCTACGGCTACAGGTTTCTCATCTCAGAGCTGATTCTACGAAGGCTCAGAATACAGACACAGGAAGTCAGGCGGCCCTCGGTCCTGAGCTTTTGAGTGTGAGAGCCTAAACGAGTTTTAAACGAGTTTTTAAAGTGTAATCCTTATCCAAAGTTAAACCGAAAGCTTGTCCCAATACCACCACTATACATACAGCATGATAAAGTTATAACACCATGTTTGTGCTCCAATATATCATATTACTTGTCAAGATGACAAAAAACACCATCCAAAGAAAATCTTATTAAATAAAGATTAACCAGGAATTTTATGTTATATAATATCATAATAAAGAAGGCAGAAAAAGCAACAAAATTCATAGGGCATCTTTCTCTTGAACCTTGTTTCTCTAAATCCTAGCTTAGAATATTCCTTTGAGAAGACTTGCAGCAGTGGAAATGGCAGCTCCAGTAATGGCGCACTGCACAACCTGCTCGTGGGAAGAATCTTCTGATGTAAGTGCTAATGCCACTCCTGTTATTGCTCCAGCCACAGCACTGTTTTTCTGCGGACAACAAAGTGAATTAGTTTGAGTAATGAGTTAACGAAGATCAAAAGCTTCTTCCACACCAAATGTGTACTAGAACTTGATTTCTGCATATGACCAGGCATCAGGGTACGCCAATTCACAGAGGATCTAGTTACAGATATTAAAATAAATGGTATTATTGAGGGACAAAACAAAGAAGGCGACATAGGAATGTGATTATCTTACCCAATCGTGGGCTCCACGAGCTTCCCTTAGCTCATATGTAAGACCGGAATATAATCCTGCAGCCATTCCTTTAAGGAGAAGAAAATAATGTTTTTAAGTGTTAACCTTATTGTAGAAGAGAATCACAATGTTTGGAAGTGTTAAAACTCTTGTACGTATATGTATTAAGTTGTTCATATAAAGGGATTATGATTTTTTTACGATCTAAATTTTTATATGAGCTATTAAGCGATTCATATAAAGATATCAAATTCTCTCTTAACCTGAACTTTTATACAAACTATTAAGTTAGTCATCTTTTATCTTTTGAACTATTAAACTGTTCATATAAAAATATCAAGATTCTCTCATAATCTAAATTTTATATCAGCTATTAATGTAAACTTTTAACTGAGTTATTAAATTATTCATGTAAAAAGAACACAATTCTCTCCTAATTAGAAGCTATTAAGTTGTTCATGTAGAGATCATAATTCATAATTCTTTTTGAATATGAACTTTTATCTAAGCCATTAAGCTATTCATGTAAAGAAATCATGATTCTCTTCTAATTTGATCTTTAACCCTTCATTCAAGTAAAAGGATCGGCATTCCCTCTTAATCGGAACTTTTATCTAAGCTATTAAGGATTAAGTTGTTCATGTTCTTTTGTAGGAATTCGAATTCTCTAATTATCTAAACTTTATCTAAGCTACAAACATCATATGTATGTGATTGGTAGACAATAAATAAAAATGAAATTCAAAAATAGATCTAACTGTTATATATAGATCTTATGTATCCCTATACATAGTATAGAACTAAAGCTAATTAGACCAAAGACATTTAACAGAGAAACTGATTAATTATTTCTAAAGCACAATAGACATTTATGTGAACTTACCCCACTGTAGAGATTCCTTTCCAGTATTCTTCACCTGTAAAACATTTTAAACTAGATAAAAATTAAAAACAGAATAAGCAAGAGCAATTAATCAAGACACAAGTTCATTTATTTTGAAAGACTCACCATGGCTTCCACAGATTTTCGGCTGGTTTCTCCTGAAAAACACCAAGATATATTATACTTTTATATGATACTTTATAATTTGTAAGGTTCATTATTACAATCGAGTATTTACCCACCTTTGAGGTTGGGAAAGTGGTGCTTCTTGGCACCACTCACATCTGGCACATTATTACTTGAATCAAATCCTGAACCCTTAAATAAATTGGCATCAAAATCCCACAAATATCATCAAACAGTAACCCAAGAAATTGAGAGAACAAATAAGTTATGCCTGGACTTAATTAACAATATTCAACAGCAGAAACAAATAATAAACTCATCTTACGTACCCTCAACAGTTGTAAAATAAGCTTCCCTTGAAACAGCCTGAACTGCTCCAATCTACTACAATACACTAGCACCGTTTAGATAATCTAAATATAAAAATAAAAAAATAATAATAAAAGAATGTTCTATATCTATATTTCAAGAGGACGTCCGCAGCTGATAATTTCTATATGCATATATAGACGGAGAGAAACAGTGAAGAGAAGTTACCCCGGCGGCTTTGACGAAGCTCTCAGCAATACGATTGAGAAGAGGGTGGCCAAGTTCGAAGAAACCACCCTTTTCAAAGCCACGAAAATCATCAAACAAAGAGCGAGTCTCCAAATTACTGCTGCCACTCATTTTTTCTTTTTCTTTTTTCTTTTTCTTTTTTCTTTTTTTTTTTACTTTCCTTTTCTTTTGCTGGTTTGGTTTGGCTTGGCTGTTGTTTCTTCTTCAGGGAAATGATAGATGTTATAGAGCCGGGGGAGATGGTATCGTTGGAGTTGTGTAGAAGAAGGGATCTTCGGAGGAGAAAGTCAAGAGAGGACACGTGTTACTGAAAACCTTACATGTCTGCTTCATGTAACTGGAACTGTGGACTTCGTGGCGATTCCTAGGAATTCACTTCGCCACGTTTCCACTACCAAGCACAAACACAAAATAATCTTAGATTTGCATCACGTGCTAAACCAATGCACTGTGACCGTACTGTACCTGCCCTCTATCCCTCTGTGCTCTAATTCAAAATGTTTTTATGTATTGACTCATGAAACTTTAAATTGAAAGAGAATGTTGACTGCATTGTTTTCCATGTTTAATTATACTTGAAGGCAATAGTTCAATGAGCTAAAGAATAACAAATTAGCATTAGTGAATTAACAGTAATTGAGATAACAGCAAAATCTTTGTTCTAACATCTGGAAGAGGATTTCAAAACTAACAGAAGCTAGCCAATTAAAAAAGAGAAAATGAACAAAGAACAAACATACAGGTACTGATGAACAAATTTGAACTATGCATATGAAATGGGTGGGACAAAAAAGCCTTTGAAATGTCTCTAAGTCTGAGTTCGCGCAATAGCGAGTTCTAATTTACAAGGGGTCTATAAATGAGGTTTCTGGTACAACTGAGAAAATTTGGTCTTTCAACCAACCTTCCTCTCTCTCTCTATATATATCAACCACACCCACCACAAAACTGACAGCAAAGGAAACACTATGCAGGGCATATATTTATGCCCTTTTCTATCATTATAGATCACATAGGTAAACTTTTGAAAGAAGGGAAAAAAAAAATTTAAGAAAAGGATTGGAAAAAGAAATTAAAAAAAAAATGAACAAAGAACGTCAATGCTGATAAATGTTTTACAGAAGCAACAATAACTTGGCTTAAAGCAGCAGAAAGTGTAGCAAAGCGGGTAAACCGGCCTATATAGCGAGCATGAATTTCCTCCAGCCCTCGGGCAGCACTATACAGATTATCCTCTCCTACCATCGATTCAAACCAAAAATTCTTCTTTCTTTGGTTGCCCAGATCTTGACTGCTAATATCCATGGGTTGAATAAAAAAGCTGTAGATAAGTCACCTTGATGATAGATTCTGAATGCTAATTTAAGAACCATTTACAGCCATTTCTGGAGAAGATTTGGGCGGTATCAATGCACAGTCCTCACCACTTAATTGTCGATTGTCTGAACTACCATGCATGCAATCAGAACAATTCCTAGAAGCTGCAAGCTCTTGTTTACTATGATTTTCATCATCTGAACTGCTGCTGTTATCACTACTACTTATAGAATTAGCCGCATCCTCTTGTTCATCTAAGCCTTTGTTCCCATCAGCTGTGCGAGGCGTTAACTGTGTACTGCTTGCATTTTTCTTGCCTGGTAGCACTGCCTGGCTTAGTGTTGAACACAAGGCAGCAAATACACTGTCTCTTGACTTGGGGGGGGCTTTACCCAACCGCTGCTTCTTTACTAGCTCAGGCTCCTTTTCCTTGCAAGAAGCAGATTTTCGCTTCAACCTCAGCGATTCCATTGTTCCTTCATCATCCTCTGAAGTTTCCGACTGTTTCCTAGGTGGTGGTCTGTAGTCTTCATCATCTTCATCATCATCATAGTCAACAAGTCCACCAGATCTTGGACTGCAAATCAAAAACATGACATATCCAATAAACGATCTCTGGAAGATGCTTTGGGCCAATTGTCTAGGATGAGGCAATTACCATACCTTAATGATGTGCAGCTTGGAGCCACTCCATTAGATAAAACGGGTTGGGCCACAGCTCTCTGGGTGTGTGAGGCAGATGCTGTATCTTCTTCGTCACTGCTTTTGAATTCAAATTCAGTGTGATAGAAAAGAAAATATTGGCAAAAAGTTAAAGTTCTCCTAATTTTAGAAGAATAAAACATACCTGCCCTCATTAAAATAGTCTTCCTCTTCTTTATCCAAAGCACGTTCATCAATCCGTTTTCTTGGGTCAACTGAATTAATATTACTTTTGGTTCCACTATTTTCTAAGCACTGAAAACATACTTGTCATGGCCAACAAATCATAAACTAGAAATGAAGAGGTAAAGTTAAGGCAGGGAATGGAAATACCTGCTCATATTTAACTTTTAAAGAGTGAATGGAAGCCAAAGACTCAAAATTAACCAACTGATTCCAGAATGAATCAACTATATATTTCACCACCAACTTCAGATTTTCCTGTACGAAATTAAGTCATAAATGAACAAAAACTTTCACATATAAAATAAGATTATCATGAGAGCATGGATAAGCTCGGAAAAAGATGGGCACCTTGCGGATGTACTCAAACAGTTCCAGAACTGCAGAGTTCAGCAGATTATACCGATAGCCATTGGCGACAAAGGCATCCACTATTGGTTTGAGAAGATTGTTCTTAACAATATGATTTACCAGATGTTCATCCTGCAGAATGACACAACCTTGTCAAACATAAATACAATAAAACAGAGAACGGGGTGGGGAGGCAACCAAGAGAATAGTTAGTCTTTAAATATCTCAAACTGCCATGGTACTTAAATTAACAAATCAGACTCTTTGCAAAGAATCACATTCAACCATCCTAATTCAATGCTATCCCCTGTACCTTAAAAAAAATAAATAAATAATAACATTATATGCAAACATGATTTTGACTGTTTCCAGGCTTTTGACCATAAGCCTGGCTCCAGTGCATTGGCTCTTGCTTTTGTTGTTTGCATGTAGATGGTTTTTATCTCTAATCAATAATTGAGCCAAGATGAAAAAATAAAGGTCATATTCATTATCTCATCTTCATGGCATCCTCAATTTTCCTCCCAATTCAAAAATTCATATTTTGTGATGACTATATAAATAAAATGATAAAACCAAATGCTCTTACATGGCGGGAGAGGATTGTGCGAACAAATCTAACAGCAGCAACTACTAGATATTTTTCCCTTCTTCGAGTCAGTAACAAAACTTTATCTATGACATTGTTAAGAAGAAAATTACACCTGCAAACAGAAAAGGAGCGCCCTTGAATTGTGTTACAAGAGTAACAGAAGTTAATTCTAGGAGACAGGACAATAAGATACAAAAAGTTACTTTATTCTATAAGGATGGTGCAGAACACAAAAGCAAAGCAATTCACAGATGTTTGACAGTATTTCGGGCTTCATGCTTTCCGTTATTCCTCCACTTGCTGTAGATTCACCAACTGATTGAGCAATACCTTTGGGAGGACATGATGCCATTATAACATCAATTAATTGACCCAAATGCTTCTCGTAAAAGATCTCAATAATAGTATCTCTCTGCAGCAGATACAAACAAGATGAAATGCTCAAAGACATCATAAATTGCAAGTACTAATAGAACACAAATGAAGAAAAAAAGCTCAAACCATACATGAAAGTTCTACCGACAAATTTTTCCAACAATTCAGCAGATATATATAATGAAGTACAAATCAATTTTCAAATTGTTAAACCTGCATAAATAAACTCAAATGCATTGCAGACTCTCAATTCAAAATAACTACAGCTATAAAGCATGAACTTTTGATAATAAACGAAAAAGGTGTCATATACAGAATAAAGAATTATACTGAAAGACGAGATAGACTGACACAAACAGGTCACCACATTTACCAACAAGTAATATCCTATAAAAACTAAAATTAAAAATCATAAATAAAATTCATAAACTTATTAGTAAGGTTCATATTGAAAAAAGAAAGTACATGGCAATAACAAAGGACAAAAGTCGGGCTTATAGCACATGGGGAGTACAAAGGCCGAGCAACCAAAGCAGCTGAAACATATGGCATGGTGGTAGATGAAAAAACAATCAATTGAAGCAATTTGCTTCACGCAAATATGTGTTTCCAAACGAGGATACAATATTTCATGACATGCATTTTCGAGTGTTTTCTTTATCCTTAAGCATTGAACTTTTCACCACCTAAAATTTAGAATTAGGAGAAATAAGAGAGAGAGCAAGGTCAGGCATATCTGTACTGATAAAACAAAATAATAAGGCCAGGCCAAGAACTAGAGCTCAAGCTTGTTTTGCACGGAAAGAGAAACTGCAGACATTGTAATCTGTGCAATGCACAATGAAGGCATAATCAATTCCCAAAAGAGTAATCGCCAAATGGGAGTGTAGTGTTGTCTAAAATAACACAGAAAAGGCAAAATATCAATCAACCATAACAATTTCCAAAGTTCATACAAATGCCGCTCATCATTCAACATACTTCAGTGGAGAAGACAAAAGGTTGCTTAGGGAAATGAATGATTAAACAAGTACCTGAGCTCCTGACAATGTGTACGAATCCAGTAAACTTCGGATAATTTCTAAAAACTGGCAGTGCATGACCTCCCCAAAATCTGTTATCATTCCTTTAACCTGTAAGCAAACAACCACAAATTAATTTTTTTCAATAAATAAACAAATACTCATAAGATCAAGAACTGCCTGACTTCTTTGGGATCAGACTTGAAATTCTCTCCAAAGAAGGATAACCAACTTATATCCACTTTCACTAATATTCCAGTTTAACAGTTGTTCAAATGAAGATCTACACTAAGTTGCTAACAGGATTCAAATGAGCAACACAGACTTTAAAATGGACAGCGAGACCTTTTTTTATTTTTTTATTTTTTATTTTTGCTAAGAACAGCCAGACCATTTTAGGAACAGGTCTTGGGAATTTGATTACCTTTTCAACTACATGTTTTCCATTGTCATAAACCGTATTTTTCTATAGTCAACGTAAAAGAGCACAAAAAAGCAAGCCACTACCTAGTGTTATGTCATATGATCCCCCAACCTTTACGAAACTAAAATTTCTTATGCAGAGTGATCATTTCAGTTCATGTAGGGATCACATCGATGCTTGCTAACTACTTGGACAGAGAATTTCATAAAATGTATATCACATGATCATCGAATTTACAAAACTCATACCAGGAGTCCTAGAAGTGGAATTCCCTCCTGCCGAACAACATATGAACGCAAAAGGTTTGGATCCTGATTCAAGAACAGAATGAGGATATCTGTCCTGCATCCATTAGAATGGCCCATTGTTAGGACTAAATAGAATGGGATACGATCTAAGGCAAGATAAATGATAAAAAAGATTATTCAAGTGCCACCATTACCCAGTTAATACAAGCTTCTTGTCTTGACTCTGCAAAGCGTCAGTCACAATGTCAAAGATGCCTTCATTCATGAGATCCCTACAGTAATTTAAAACTTCGACTCTTAAGAATGTAAATACCCAGTACAAAATTTACTCTCTCAAAGAAATAGTTATGGGTTATCATACACCAAAATTAGAGATGTAATTTTGCATTAGCCTACCTAAATAGCCGGAGCTGCTGAACCATTTGCAGGCTCTTGCTTAAACTACAAAACTCATGCAAGAAATATACCTAGTTTCATGAAATAAATAAGGAAAGTCAATTTGGAGATAGAAAAACATGAATTAAACATTAAAAAAAAAAAAACCACTACTAAAAATAAAACTTATTCCAGCTCCATAAAGCCTGTTTCAATATCCTGACATAAATATTATATAATTTATACGATCATAAATCTGGGAAAAAGAAGGTCTTTTTAAAAAAGTTACAGTTGTGTAGAGGCAAGCTGTATTATAAGACAGTCTCTCTATGAAAAAAAAAAAGGAATTCATTTTAGATAGGTAGAGAATTCCAAAAACAAAAGGAAGAAAGTGCAGAAATGATCCTACAAGTGGCTGTTAACATTCTAAAACAAAATTTAACTTGTCATAGCTAAGAAATACAAACAAAAAAGAAATACAAACAAAAAAGAATTACTTACAATATTAAAAAGAATTATAACATATGAATAAATACTACAGCTGGACTGAGCCAATATCATAGCAAAGAAAGGAAAAATTATTTGGATATCAGCAATTACCAAATTTTTCTTTGATTCTTCAGATGTGGTGGGTGACCTCAACCTTGCAAACAATTCCTGAATGAAGGTGCTGTCATCCTTCAACAAGGAGACAACCTACAGAAGAATATAAAAGTTAGATGTAGAAAACACAGAGCTCAAAAGTATTGAACCGTCATCTTTGAGAATCTTACAATAGCATTATTTGTATGAATTATGGAATTGAGAGTTGCAGCTGTGGCCTCATCCAATGCTCTAGCCAAAATGACATCCTAAAAGAAGTGATAAATGGTGAGAATTACACCAATTCAACAGACTTTCAAGAAATCATGAAGCTTAGCATTTGAGGTCCAAACCTTTAAATAACCAACTCTGTAAGTCTGATGTATCTTCGAAAGGACTGCGGGATCATTTATTGGTATAGCCTACAAAAAGAAAAAACATAAATATAAATGACGAACAACAGATGACTTTCTACTAAAATGTCTCCTCAAACTTCCTAGTCCCAATCTCTAACAACCACACATCCAAAAAAGAAAATAACCAGTTGATAATATAGTTACCTCCTTAAAAACAACATGCACTTTTAGAAAATTTCGATGATGATGGACATGAGGAACATCAGGATCATCTGTATACAGAACTCAGAACAGTTTATTACCAACAATTAACAGCAAATGATAAAGATGTATATTCCAAATATCAGCAAACTACCATTAATCATTTGCACATACACCCAACAAAAACATGATTTTATACGATAAAAGATTTGCACATACACCCAACTTCACTTTTCACACTCTGGCAAACTAAACTTGATCTATAAAACACAAGAACAAGAGCAGCTCCCAAGTATCTTGTCCAACCAGCATTAACCCAATGAAGAATGACATGGGTTACCACCTAATGCTCATCCATAACCTATGTTGGATGTTTTCACTTCAGCAAAGCAAAAGCCAGAACATATCATGCACACTGGTGCAATGATAGTGTGAGATAAAAACAACCTAGGAAGCTATGACAATGAAGGAATAGCAAGACCAACATTCAAGATAGCATTAACTGCTCAGATTAGTGGCCCGTCACACTATGATAGCTGGCCAGGCCCAAAGTCGTTACCTAAACCGCTATGATGCCATGACTAGGGCCACATAAGTAAATATAAATATTTGATATTCAAACATCAAATTACAAAGGATTGTTATCATAAAGCATATGTGTAATGGAACTCACACTCAAGAGAACCAATAATATCCATGATCAGCTCATCCCCAAAAATTCTGTCAAAGATCTGAGAACTATTGAGTAAAACTGCAAATAACCAAAAATATAAATCACCGAGGATCAACAAAATCAAGCATTATAGCAAAGTTGATTGAAGAATAAACTAATAAGACATAAGCATAAGGAATACTGACTGATCCCTTTGACTATCTTGAATATCAGATGAAGGCCATCAATATTTTCCAAGTCTTCACAGATTCGAAATAAATCCATCAGTTTCCAGAAAAAATCTTGCTGCATTAAGAGTGTATATGTCACTTAACGGGGTCCCTACTAATATCTAAGCAAAAACTGAAGTCAAATAAAAAACATAAGACATGTAAATAAATGAATTAAACCAAAACGAAAGAAATAAAATATTGTATAGAGGACTTATGGAAGACCAAAAAAACTAAAACTAAACACCAATAAAGGTTAAAGAAAGGAGTTCAATTTCTTAAATCAACTTCTATACACAGATTAGAACAAATCAATCCATATATAATGCATTAAACTACAAATCGGTAGATAACACGTCCCAAAATAAATTAAAATCACCACACCAAAACACCCTCAACAAGCGATAAAAGAAACCTATTAATTGAATTATATATGCAACAACCACAATATATGCACAAACCAACAAAGCCTACAACAAGCTTACATCATTCAATATCAGTTCCGTCAGCCGCATCTGATCTGCAATGCCACTCTCAGTCACAGTCTGCAAAATCAATAAAATTAAACTAGATAATCATGTGTGACAATCATACTAAATAAGATATAACAAAAAGCTAGAAAATCACTACCCCTTCTGAAAGAAGGAACCGTAACAACCAGCTTCTAACTATCCACATTAGGCCACCCCCAACACACCCCCCCCCCCCCCCCCCCCTCATGATTTTGCTGCTGGAATTCCCAATAGATCTCATACCATTTGAGAAACAAATAAATATATATATATATATATAGATCTTAGGTGTTATAGACGCACCAACAATACATTAAATGAAAGACATAAGAAGTGAATTCCTGTAAATTCTACAACTAGGCCTATCAACATCACTAAAGTTTATATTATACAGCTAAACCAAAATTCCAATGCAAAAAAGTTAAAGATTGTTTTTTGAAAAAACTTCCAAAATTTTATTAAAAAAGGAAGCCATAAACATAAATAAATATATATATACGTAAAAATACTAAAGCACCCATAACAACCTTAAGTATTAAAGGAAGTGTGGAAAGCTCAACAGGAGGCAATTCCCTCAAATCACTGTTCAGGCTATGAAATGTCTCACCTGCAAGATTTCCAAAACAGAATGACAATATTTAACACATAATGCTAGTCGGAAATAAAAATGGTAACTTCAAACAAAATGTTTTATAGAATAGAACATAAAAAATATGAATGAGAAATATTTTACTGGTGAAGAAGTCTGAAAATTAGGACAAATTAGACCTACACTTTATATGGTTCCTCTCTACCTTTGGAGCCAAAGACATGTTCTTGTTTCAAGCAATAATTTATAAGAATTCAAAGCTCTTACTTTAGTTCTTTGTTCGAAGGATAAAGATTGAACTCTTTACAAAAGTCCAAATAAACCACAATCATGTCACAACTAAGCAATTTATCAAAAAAACAGAACATTCATGGGAGGAATTGAACTTTATATTAAGTAGTCTCGAACCCTCTACATAAATCCAACTTTAGTTCTTTGTTTGAAGAAGGGAAAGTTTCCAAACAGATTAAGACTTCCCAATATCCAAGCCACTTACTAGTCTAGAATCCTCTACAAAAATCCAAATTAACAACAATATTTTTTGTAACTAAGCAATTTATCACAAAACAAAACAATCGTGGGCAGAATTGAATCATTTTAGTCATCCCCATGTTATCTTTTACATCAAGGTATGAAAGGCCTACAAATTAAAGATCACAATGTCTGCTATACCCAAGTACTTTTTGATGTGTTACTCCATCCAGATTCAAGATGCAGAATATTAAAGAGAACTAAACATTACACTGTTGAAGATTGCAGCAACTTACTGTTGAGGGAATTAAAATTCAGGTTCCTCTGAACATTACATATGTTATCCCTGAGTAAAACAAGCTTGACATTAAGTACCAACATCAAATGATCAAACAATAGAAAGGGACACAAGCATTATGATCATAAAGGAAACTAGAAAGGGAACTAAAAACTACAATCAGTTAGTTACCATATGTATGAGCACCCTGTAGTCTCTTGAAAGCTAAGAGCCAACTCTGTAGAATATTCTGGGTCTCTCCATGAGATAATTGTGTCTGAAATAAGAATACAAATCACTTAAATCTCATCAAACATTCCAAACCCTATTTTTTTAAACAAACCGAACCACTCCAGAGAGTGAAAAATGTTTCAGGAACTCAATGGACAAATTTGCTAATAGTTGGCATCTTGATAGGAAACAAAGAGACAAAGATCATTCAACAAAACATATACATACCTTCTTGCTTTCTGTAAATGTCATCTGGGCTGATGCGATGTAAAAGTATTGTTTCATTGTCCTCTTCATCAATAACAAACAAACCCAACTCTTCTGATCTCTGCAAGATAACATTTGCATTTAGTCTAATTGCAAGACATCTTTTTGACCAGCCATCTACAGAAGAACTTCCAACAATTATATTCACTGATTGACCACACAAGTTCTACCAGAATCGTACACAATTAAATAATGTGAAGATTTGAACATACCTCCATATAGTCAACGGTTACATGCCCAGTACCCTGGTCATCCCATTTACCATCATCATTCAAACGATAGACTTTCACCCGCTGAAAAATTAAAAAGAAAAAAGAAAATATACCAGTGATGCAAAATGGGTCACTTATACCAAAGGTGCGACTTTTGCTTATAAATTTCAGAAAAACAACAAAGCAGAAAATCATTCCAAGAAATTTCAGCTTGAACAAGGAAAAAAGTGCAGAGAGATTATGGGCATAAATTTACGATAATGATGAAAGTACGGAACATCAGAATGCACAAGTGCATTCAAGGTAATCCTCCTAATAAAATAAGTCAACTGATTATGCTCCCAGAAGTAACTTCAGTGATATTTTCAATTTTTTTAATCAATAAAAAAAAATTCTTGGTTATGATCTTATTATTAGAAACTGAGAGGCACAAACCTGATGTGTTAGAAAAAAAATGAGGTTATGACAATCAGACCACGCACATCTAGTACACAATCAAAACTAAAATTCAATAAGTTTCCCAAATGCAACCAAATTTTTGACAAACAATGACAGTGCGCTAGCTTCCCTTTGGCATTTTTTTCTCTTTAAAACTAAATGTAACCCAAATACAATAGTGACATGCCACTGCTAAATCAAACAAACCAAGTCTATAATTGTTTCTAACCATCTGTACATCTTCTACAAGTGGGTGCTCACAGGCTCGTGCATAGACTCGTCTAAGAAAATTTTGGTATGCACAAGTTCTATAACCAAGCAAAGTGATTTTGTTTCTTCAGCAACAACTTCTTATCTTCTAAAGGGATGTTTCCTGGCTGATTATTTTAACAGTACCGAAAAAACTATCATGTCTTTCAACACAAAAGAACATCATTAAGAAAGGTAGAGTTCCCAGTGTGTGTTCGCCTGTGCACATTACAACATATTCTTTTGTGTCTATATTAAAGAAACAAGACAATGCCGTCAAGACTAATTTACCAAAACTGAGTTTTTATTCCTACAGGGAAAATAAATGACCTTCTAAATTCTATAATACGTAAAAGTGAAACATATATGATATAAAAACTATAAGGTTGATATCAATCTTAACAAGAAAAAATGGCAGGTTTATTCACAGTAAGTGCCTTCTGCAGTAAATAGGGCCATTAAAATGTATATTTAATTCATGTTAGCACTGTGTGATGGTTATTCAATTTGGCATTATAAATTTACCAATCTTGTAAATCCACAAGTCACACCACTGTTATCTGCAAAGGATGACCTATTCCATGAAATTATCAAGACCATTTGGTGTTAAGACTCAGTAATTGTCGCAAAACCAGGTGGCCACTAGTAAAAATACCAATTAAAAATGGAAGGAAATAATGGCTAAATATAATCAGTATGCATCAGTAATTGTCCTTTTACATTAAAACTTACTTAAAAAAGGACCCATTCTCGTGCACTGACAAGTCCAGCACCGACAACTCACGCATTGACAAAAAACACAAGCTTCCAATATCCTCGCAATGCTAAGATAGTGACAAACCACGAATATCCACACACCAATAGAAATCGAACCATGCTATGCACGTGTTATAAAGTCCAAACCCTACTGAATTAATCGTGAAGATGAGTCTAAAACTAGCTTCAAACTCAAACAAGCCACATGCGCTATCCCAAAGTTTTGGTAGCACTAACAATATCAAAATTCTTCACAAATTGTCTCACAATATGTTGCATGCTCACATTAAGAGGGAACTGTTAGAACATTTCTAAGCGCCTAAACCGCACCATTCACAGCTCTGATTATGTGTCTATTTTAAGATGAAACCGCCATAAATTCTAGTGAGAACCAAAATTTACCAGCTTCAAACATAGTCTACTCCCAAATAACAAAAAGGATAATGTAGTCTCGCCCTTTCCTGCTAAAAAGGGAACAACCATCGACCATATATAACAAATCAACAAGCTTAGCTCCCATGTTGACTCGTTATTTCCTTTGTATGGCACAGCACAACAAAACACCTCGTACCAGCTTAAACAATTACAAGTAGCTCATACCATACAAATACAATTATTTAAAACATAATCAATTAAATTTGGTAACGAAAAACCCAATCGAATAGAATAAGAACAAGTAGATTTACTCTATAACAGAAAAATGAATCAAACACTTGAAATTAAGTATTCAAACCCACTATCAATCAAAACAGGCAAGTGACAACTTCAATTCTAGGGCAAAATCACTAACCTGCATAGAATTGGCGTTGGTTTGTAACTTCTCTTGAGCGCCCATCGCAGCTCCTCTTCTCTCTCACTCCTCGATTCAAATTAGAACCTCAAACAAATTGAAGAGAAATTGAAATCGAAGTAATTAACTTAAACCGCGATAAATTAGGGTTTTAAAACCGAAGAGAGAGATAGATAAAGTAAATAAAGAAAAGGCGGGAGATTCCAAGGTTCGGAAGGATCAACAGAAAACCCTAACCGCCATTACCAGCGAACTACTCTAAGCCTTCGGTTCAATCTATCTCTCTCTAATTATTTCTCTCTCTCACTGTTTTCTTTTATTTCCTATTTTTCTCCCTCCCTCCCTCGTTGCTTTTTATTCTTTTCCGTGCAAGTGCCTGTCCCCGACCTTCGATTAAGAGAGAAAGAAATAAAATAATCTGTTATAAAACAAATTCCAGTAATGCCCTTCTTTTGTTAACAAATTATGGTGTGTGCCCGCTACACATTAATCCCACACGTTTTAATTGAGTGGGCCCATTACCCGCCCGTGCCTATGATAATAGCACGTGTAATTAAGTTACTGCGTGCTCGGGTGACAGGTCCGTGAAAACTAGTGGCACGAAAATGCACAAAAGCAGGTCTGCGTATGAGTCAGTGCCATGTGCTGATTCTTGATTCGTGGCCTAGTTGTACGTTAAGGAAGGAGGGGATCTTTACGTCCTTTCACGGAAGTAAAACAATGTTGATACTGAAGTGTCAGTAAAATGCGGCCCGCGGGTCCCGTAGGCCGGGGCCTTCCAGCGCACGCTTGGACCACCGAAAACGGTTGTGGGTAACAGCAACACGTGCAAACAAGCAATGGTGAGGGAAATTCAGTGTAGAGATTCTATACCAAGCCTGTCGTTAAGCAATAACGCGGCGTCGTTTTATTAATTTTATGTCATTAATACTAATTGCTTGTTAATTGGCGTGAATATCAAAAGAGCGAATATGATTAACATACTATTATATTTAAATGAAAGGAAAAAGAGAATCATAATGAGAATGGTTTATACCGTTCTTTGATTGTGTATGATGATAAAGATAATCGATTATAAAAATACGTAAAAAAGCATAAGATATTCTACTATTAAAATTTGTACGTTATTTAATTTATATGTAAATAAGTATTTATATGTATAATATAATATTTTTATTTGTTTTACCTAATGATTATTACTTTCTTTAAAAAATGATATTGTAAATTTTTATCGAGATTTATTCATTTATTTTTACTAAATTTAATATTAAATATTTATATATTATAATAGTTGTGACTTAAAAATCAATGTTACTGTGCACTTTGATATCACCGGCACAATAAGTTATGACTTGGAGATTAAAAATTAGTATAAGCGCACTAATTAAGATGGAAATAAATTCTCACCATTATGTCTAAACTATGTTGTCTTTAGAATTGAAATTTTTATGACTATAATTCTAAAACTTTTATCTTAGCAACTATCAACTTCTCTTAAAATTTGTTATGGTATATAAGAAAGATTAATCTAGCAATGAATAATAATTTTAAAGAGTTAAAAGAGATATCTCTCGAGAGCATTAGTTTGTGTATATTATTACACGTTTAAATATATTTTTTTTCATTGTAATATCATCAGGTTAGGTATATCAGTAACAACAACTCTCAATCGTCTGTTATATAAATCTATTTGGGTTTTTCTAATGTTGTTGAGCAGAGAAGGCTCAACAATACATGTATGTGGCTTCTCATTCTCGCCGTCAACTTTAACATCAAATAAGACACTTCTTAGCATGTCATATAAGAGAGAGTATTTGATAGAAAAATCTTATTAAATTATAATTATTATATTAACATAATGATAACATGTCTTATAAGAGAGAGTATTAGATAGAAAAATCTTATTCAATTATAATTATTATACTATCATAATGAAATCGTCTAATTAGTGAGTAGAGAAAATTTTATATATTGATAACAAATAAATAAATTTGTTTAGAAAAATACTTAAAGTACGGATAGGGCCAATGAGCCTTGCATCCACTAAATATAATATAATGACAAGGTCTTTACCATTAGTAAATGTCTCGTGAAAAAACATATAGAATTCGAGACTCAGGTAAAGAGATTAAAACTCTGACATAATAAGGATATCAGGTGTGATGTGATATAAGATTTTCTAAATTTAATCAAAAGTCTTGAATTTATATTGAAAACTCGAGAAGTCTTTAAAAGCTTTAGGTATAGCATAGTAAGAGTCTCATATAAAATATTAAAATCTAATGCTATTTTTATTGAAGAATAATATTTTAAATAAAGGGTAAGATTTTCGAAATCTTTCATTAACAATTATTTATGGCTGTCGTGAAGCTCAAAAATTCAAACTTTTATGAAATAAAGGAAGATACAGTTTAGTAGATATATTATATAAATAAGACTCAAAATTTCATATTAAAGAATTATTTGTAGTTTAGTAGATATGTTATGCAAATAGGGTACTAATAAATTTGAGATTATAATTCGATTCCTTATGATTCTAATAAATTTGAGAGATGTAATAGTAATATAATGAAACAACCTATAAAAAATAAGTTGAAAGTAATCATGTAGACACAATTACAATACAACATTATCAGAGAGATTTAAGATTGTTAAGTTTTCGTTATCAAATTGTTACTATTATTTTATCTAAAACACGTATAAAAATAAAATCATAACTTAAGTATTGAAAGGTTTTCGTTGAATTATATTTTTTATTTATGATATATTATGTGATTTTAGATAATATAATTATCAAATAAAGAGAAGGAGATTGTTTTAGTTCATAAAATTTCAAAAAAAAAATTTACTATATTAATAAATTTAAAATAAATAATTTTTTTGACTTTTTTTAATTTATTGTCAACTTAGAAAATTTTTTCCCCTTATTAATGAGATAATTCAACGGCATCAACATAATTGCGGGACAATCCTATCCAAAACATGTTTCAACATGGATCGAAAAAAAAAAGGTGACTGAAAAAACTTTTGGTAAATATCGATAAACAAAATTAAGCGTCAAAAATTTGTCATTGGATCACGAATGCACGATGTATACGTAAGATTAGTTATCATTTATTCATCCTGCGAGTTTCATTTCGATAGGCAAAACACGCGCCATGCGTATATTAGCGAGAGTGAGAGGGAGCGGCCAACTAACGAAACTAGTATCAGGATAGCGAAGTCTTAAAAAGTAGCAAACAAATGTAGGTTGTTCATCAGCCGCACTTCGAGATCTCCGCCCTTCGTTCTGCTCTTAACGGACTTCTCAAAGTCCCTCTTCCAAACTCACTCTTAAATATTTCTCTGTATTTCCTCCCCAGATCTCTTTCCTTTTCTCTCAGGCAAACCAAAAACAAATTCCTTCTCATTTTTCTCCGTTAATTTCTCCGTTTATTTCCTCTTAGCAAAATGCATTGCTCTTCCCTCTCCCATGCCACCACCTCAGCAGCAACGACAACCTCCGGATCACGCCACATCAGCACTCTCGATTCCGTCTCTCTCGTTCCTTCCAAGCCTATTAATCTCCGATTCTGTGGCTTAAGGCGCGAGGCGTTTGGTTTCTCTTCGTCTTCTCTGAGTCTGTCTAATTCGCAGCGTGTTCACCTCCCGACTCGACGTCGTTTCAGAGGAAGTCATGTATCCGCTTCTCTCGCGGATAATGGAAGTCCTCCGAAATCGTTCGACTATGATTTGATTATTGTTGGAGCTGGTGTTGGTGGTCATGGAGCTGCTTTGCATGCTGTTGAGAAGGTACTCTGAATCTTTTATTTCTTAATTGATTGCGAGCTCTGTTACGTTGTTATGTTAAAACTGGAGTTCAATTGACTGTATAAGCTTGGATTAAGCATATGTGTAAAGTTTTTGTATGCCTCTGTGTTGCGTGCTATTTGTGGTTGGCAAGACAGTTGGCAGAGCTGCTTTGCATTACTGTGCGAAAGAGTTTGATTTCTTTTTTAAAATTGCAGCTAAGTTATGCTAATTTAAAAACGAAATTAGATTTTATTTGAAAGAATTAGAATGCAACGTCTCCATTATAATGGGAATGACAAATACAAAGATTGTGGGATGTTGAGATCAGTCTTCTATTTGGCATTAAATTCAGATTTTCTCGTGTATTAATGATTAATCTTGTGTATATATTTTGCTCAATGAGATGAACTTTAGCAATTGTTCGGTTGCTTGTTCTTCTTTGACATTTGAGTTGCAGACGAACGTGGCTAATGTTGTTATAATCGTTGCAGGGACTGAAAACTGCCATCATTGAGGGAGACGTGGTGGGAGGGACGTGTGTGAACAGAGGCTGTGTTCCTTCTAAAGCTCTCCTGGCTGTAAGTGGTCGAATGCGTGAACTTCAGAATGACCATCATATGAAGGCTTTAGGCCTGCAGGTAATAGAAGCTAATGTTTTAGGATCAAACGTCTACTGTTTCAGTTTTTTGTAATAAGAGTCTTACATATTTCACTGGAGACAAGATTGGTGTGTATTTACCTCAGTTTTTTTCTCATAATTTTTAATAGGTTGCAGCTGCTGGGTATGATAGACAGGGAGTGGCTGATCATGCAAATAACCTTGCTACAAAAATTCGTAATAATTTGACAAACTCAATGAAAGCACTCGGTGTGGACATTTTGACAGGTTTTGGGACTATTTTGGTAAGTTGAGTTTATGGTCTATAATAAATTGTATGCTAGGCTTTCAAAATCTTATTTATCCTAATACGTATGCTGTATTAATGAAAATGTTCAGGGTCCACAAAAGGTGAAATATGGGAAAGTTGGTTCATCTGACAGCATAGTAACTGCAAAAAATATTATTATTGCCACTGGTTCTGTTCCCTTTGTTCCCAAAGGCATTGAAGTTGATGGTAAATATGCATTTGTTTTTCGTTCTTATCCTGCTATAAGTTTACTTCTTCATCAAAGTTTTGATTGAAGGTACTCTGAGATTATAAACTTATCATTTATGTAAGATGTGAAGTCCTGTAAAGGTAAATGCCTCACCTTTGTTCACATTTTCTTCCAGTAATTAAAAAATAAAGTTGGGAAAATGATTTTAAGCTGGGGCAACTAGTTTTAAGAAACTTTAAACATTGTATGTGGCAGCAATGTAGGCATCAGCTTGATTATATAATGCATTAACGTTAAAGTAATTCAATGCATTACAACCCATTGAATGAATTGTCTGGTAGAAAAAGGTGAAATTAAAAAGGAAAATTTGGTGTTTCCTGTTCAGTTTCTTCCTCCACATTTCCAGGGAGTTTAGCACATGATCTAGGGCATTATTAGACAAAAGACCATGATAATAATAGAAAAAAGTGAAGAAGTGTCCACATTTCATTTCCAAACAGAGATATTTTGGACAAGAACCTTAAATTATCAGTGTAGAAAATTTATTCAATATTTTACTCATGAGAAGCCCGATGACTATACTTGGGAAAAACATATTTTCTACCCTAGTTCCTTGGGAATGATCTCAGAGTTTATTATTCTTGTTATCGATAGATGACATTGTATTCCAGTTCGCTGCAATTCTTCTGCCTTCTCATCCTTGTAAGTTTTTTCTGATGATTTAATGATGACCTGCAGGGAAGACTGTAATTACAAGCGACCATGCACTCAAATTGGAGTCTGTTCCTGAGTGGATTGCAATTGTAGGAAGTGGTTATATTGGTCTTGAATTCAGTGATGTATATACTGCACTAGGAAGTGAGGTAACACCTTTTCTTTCTTGCAAAAAATAATAGTAATAAATAGTATAAATAAAAATTATTGATGTTACAACTAGCTAATCTAAGACTATCAAAAGAACACTTCAGTAGCTGATTGCTAATTCTGTATATATATATATATGTATCAACTCATGGTACTCATCCTGTGCATAAATATCTTTTAAGAATAACTTGTTTTCCACACCGGTAAAGATTCTATGCAATGGCCTTTTGAGTAGAATAAACCAAAATTTGTCAAAGGATTGATGTAAAAATGAATTATTTATCAGGTTGGCTGTTCCAAATATGAACTTTTATATATTCAACCCAAGTGTTTCAACTCAAAGCCACAATAGAGCATATATTTCTCCTTTTTTGCTATTGAGATTTGAGACTGATAAAATGAAAACTGTCTTATTGCATAAATAATGCACGTGTTTTTACTTTTCTCATTGTCTTTGCTTTCTTTTATTCAGGTTACTTTCATTGAAGCCCTAGATCAGCTTATGCCTGGATTTGACCCTGAGATTGGTAAACTGGCTCAAAGAGTTCTAATAAATCCTCGGAAAATTGACTATCATACTGGAGTGTTCGCATCAAAGGTAACCTGTATTTGCCTGTTCTCTGGGTTGTTGTTTTGAGAGTATGCTCTAATCTTCACTGGTGTTGTTTATAGATCACTCCTGGAAAGGATGGGAAACCAGTCACCATTGAGCTTATTGATGCTAAGACCAAGGAACCCAAAGATACTTTGGAGGTAATTATATTGGTGTTTTTCCATGGAAATTTATGCAAGAATTACTAGCACCCATCTCTATTTTAAGTTATCTGGCATACTTCTCCGCTCGTGTTAACAACATGCTATAGAGAAAACTGCTAGCATAAATTCTATAGCTTATATCTTGCAAGGAGAAAAGTACCTTCCAAGTTTCCAAATTCTGCAATCATTTATTGCTTATGGTCCTGTGGTAGATGGGACTTATAAGTGCTGATTTAGGGATCCAGAATCGTCTAATTTAAAAGTATGTTTTAAGGAGCCTGAATTGGGTAAATTTACAAGTTAGACTGGCATTAACTTTGAAGTTGAACAATGTGTGCGCCTATTTTGTAAACTATCTTTCAACTTTTAAGTGCTGGTATGTACTCGGTTTTGTAGCATTCCTGAGTTGAGGAAGGTCTTTGAAACTGCTGGTATGTACTCGGTTTTGTAGCATTCCTGAGTTGAGGAAGGTCTTTGAAACTTTAGTTTTTGTGGTTATTCTCTCTGTTGCATTACCGGTAACCATTAAATCTCACTTTTGAGGAAGCTTTACTGAAAATCCCAGTTTCCTGTCCTGCTTGTTGTCCACTTCTATCCGTTTCCCGGCCTGTATAATTATATTTTTATCCTACGCATGGTACATGCATAAAACTTCTGCTTTTGATTCTGTCATATAGGTGGATGCCGCACTAATTGCAACTGGAAGAGCTCCATTCACAAATGGTCTTGGTTTGGAGAATGTGAGTATTTTTGAGAGATACAGTAACTCTAGAATTGTTCCAAGAAGAAAATTGTATTTAGAGTTCCACTAATATTCTTATTTACTTTTTTTTTTTCAGATCAATGTAGTAACACAACGAGGTTTTGTTCCCGTTGATGAGCGAATGCGAGTAATTGATGCTAATGGCAATCTGGTTCGTCATGAATTTCCATATGTCACATTTTTTGACAAGGTTGTCACCAATTGCTACTGACCCTTGATTTTGAATATCAGGTTCCTCACTTGTATTGCATTGGAGATGCAAATGGTAAAATGATGCTTGCACATGCAGCCAGTGCACAAGGAATTTCAGGTACATAGGAAGTAGCTCACTGTTTTTCTAGTCAAAATTTCAAACTCTCCTTTATTCATATTTCAACTTTTGCATTGATCTCTTGATGCAGTGGTTGAACAAGTGACTGGAAGAGATCATGTTCTCAATCATTTAAGTATCCCAGCAGCTTGTTTCACACATCCTGAAATTAGCATGGTTGGATTGACCGAGGTGTATGTTTAATCTTATGAGCACATCTGTTTTGTAAATATTTTGTCATGCATGATTGAATTGTTTAATGTGTATGATAAAGGTTCAATTTTCCTGTAAATATTTGATGTTGCCACCACATCTAGTTTCCGTTTTTCTTTTTTTGTTGAAAATTGTAGAAATAAGAGTTGTTACCAGTGTTTTAGTTTATGAAATTTGACTTAAAATTCACACAGCCTCAAGCAAGGGAAAAGGCTGAAAAGGAGGGATTTGAAGTAAGTGTGACCAAGACAAGTTTCAAAGCTAACACAAAGGCCCTAGCAGAAAATGAAGGAGAGGGACTTGCTAAGGTTACTATTCTTGACCCTTCGCTTTTATGTTATTCCTTTATGAAAATTTTATTATGCTGTTCCTGCACATAGGTTTTGCTCTGTTGATTCTTTTTTTCTATTCCTTACTGGCTTATGCTATTGCTTTTCGTATTATCTATATGCAGTTAATATACAGACCTGACAATGGTGAGATTCTTGGAGTTCATATCTTTGGGTTGCACGCTGCAGACCTTATCCATGAGGCGTCTAATGCAATAGCATTAGGGACACGTATTCAGGTAGGTGTCTTTCCAAAACTGCTTTATCAATGTGCCTGGCTTGTATTTTACAATGTGCAGCCTTTAGAATGAATCACTTTCTGAGAAGTCAGGAGATTGCTAGAGCCTGCAGTATTTGTTCTAACATTGTTGTGTAACTTTTTCTACCTACCTTGAAAATGCATCAAGTAGCAAAAAGGCTCACACTTATAATCCATAATTTCCCTTAAAAAAATCTCTTGGGACTTTCTTTTTGAATATTTTTCGGTAACAAATGCACATTGACCATCATGCAGGACATAAAATTTGCAGTTCATGCGCATCCAACTCTTTCCGAAGTTCTTGATGAACTGTTTAAATCTGCAAAGGTGAGCTTCTGATTGCTATTCAATGTGCCGAGCGTGGTTGCATTAGTCTTGTCTTATGTCCCAGGAGAAAATCCTTGGGTGTTCTCGTAAAGATCATACCAAGCTTTTGTTTACCATAGATTATCATGTTGCTACATGGCTGTTTTCTGAAAACGTAATTTTTACAATCCCATTCCTTATGCAAGTTAACTCACAATTGGTTTTTTTAAATATATATACCCGGCGGTGGTAAACAAGTTTTAATTTCTGGGGCAGGTTAAAGCTCATGCTTCTAATCCTGTAAGTGAACCAGTTGCAGTCTAATGCTTCTCGACAACAGTAAGTATTAAATTATGAAGAATTTGCTTGTGTTAGGGGATATCAACGAATTATGCATCTCCAAGGAGAACTAATCACCACGATGACCGGCCTATCAACCCAAACATTGTGAAGAAATTTGCAGATATTTATATGACATTTGTATCCTGGTTTCCTGGAATTGTTTGTGCCTTGCAGAAACACTTATATTCATTCTAGTTCCTATTAGAAAGTTGTTGTCCGTTTCCAATTTTGGACGATATTGCTGGAAATAAAAGGTCATCTACTTTAGTCAATATTAAGCTGTTGGTTTCTGGAATTTTTTTCCTTCCAAATAGGCTCCCATGATAATATTATAGTTTAAAAACGTATTGAGGACCAAATCATCACCAGTTCTAAATGGATGGGCATCTAGAGATGGCATTAAAGCAACAAAATTACCAGGTAAAGGTGAATGTTTACCAAATATTTTAATAGTGTTACAGACAAAAACTAAGATAAATTCTAATGCTTAGGCACACCACTCGAATTTAGTCATTGACAACACGCAGTCAAAGCTGTTGCGCTAACTTCACTAAAGCCTCCCTCATCTTTCACTTCTTGAAATGAAATGATATTTAACTAAGTGCAGGAATCCCAACATCAGCCCTTGTAGCAACTTACAAGTTACAATGAAATTGCCAAACAATCCCCAAGGAAATTAAAAACGGTACACGACACAAAGATACAACCTAATAATTATTGGAGAGCAAAGGAATGTTTAAGACTGTAGCAAGAGTTTGCAGTGCCGTCAGATATAAGTAGAAAAGAGCAATTCCCAAATAAAAGTTTGTGTTTATCAAACTGTTAACTATTGTGAAGCACAACTATCCCAAACACACCCTTAGGCAAGGCCCTATCTAATACCGACTCATCGTTCCAATCGAGTTTTCCCCACCAATTTTACTATGATTTTGGAAAAAAATCCACAGCCCATTCAGTGAGATAACAAATTAAGAATCAATGTCAAAACAAAAAATCATAACACCGCCTAGTACACAACTAACATTGGAAAATATGAAGGTCTGCAAGGGAAATACTAAGGACAACTAAGATTGGAAAATATGAAGGCCTGCAAGAATACCTGGTAGATGAAAAATATGAAGGACGACTAACATTGCAAAATATGAAGGTCTGCAATAATGTCTGGTAGATGAAGGTCTGTTAAATGTGGAAAAATAATTTGAACTCCTCTAGCTAAACAAGAATGCCAAGTAGGGAACCAGATAACCCTTTGGTTGCTAAACACAAGTCACATGAAACCGATATACTAGCCCAATCAAGAGCAGGATGAGGAAATAGAACCAACAAAACATACCAAACCACAATTAAATTCAGAGAATGCACACAAGAAATGACTATCTGTGTAAAGAAGCAAGAACAGCTGACTCAAAGCTTCATAAAAAGTAAAAAGAAATTCAAAATGTAATATCTTTAGCAAACAAAAATAACATTAATAAGAACCCACAAAACAAAAATGGCTTAACAAGACATTCAATTCTTTGAAACTGAAATGAAAGCCAGCTTCTTCATAGAGTAACTACATTACAAAAAAACAAATACCGATTAAAGCAAAGCTAGATCTCAATAACTAAGTAATTGAAAAACCATCACTGCCTTCTCTTTCACATATGTCTCCCTATTCCTCGGCAGCTGATTCAGCTCCTTGCTTGTTGTGCTTCCTAGCATACCTCTGGTTCCTTAAAAACTTTGGGTCCATCTGTACACAAAAATCATAAAACATTACAAGCGGTAAAAAAAAAAAACTCAAAAATATTAATTTTATAAAAGAAAATAACAGAAAAGACAAGAAAAAAGAATACCCCTTTGGTGGAAGTGTGACGCTGCTTCTTGGGTTTCTTGATTCCATTCTTGTGAGCCTTGTATGACTGGTTGTGTGCTGTGTGATTCTTCGACTTCGCCATTTCTGCTGCACAAACGTAAACAAAAATACATCTAACTAATCAGCCGCAGTAAAACAGTTGTAGAATAACGATGACTATTTCTTGTACCTGGTTTAACCAGGGAGATCGTCTGAGAAACGTACCGTTTAGTGAAATAAAAAAAACCCGTCCGCGGCTCTGCTGGAGTTTTTATTTTCTCTAATAGATGAGCAGATACGGGTGAAACCCTAATTGATATAGGTGCCTAATAATAGTTGGGTGGGTCGGATTTGGGTTTCAATATTTGGGCCTGGATCAGGTCTTGTTTTGTGATTTATGTTTAGACATTGATGAACAATCAAGCCCGAACAATTTTCCCTTCTTCCAAATAATTGTCAGTATTTATATGTTAAATTTTAAAATTTTAAATATGTATAAAAGAAGGATTAGTATTTCCTCCACTTTATTTTATCTTTAATTTTTAATTAAATATTAATACATAATATAATTAATAATTAATTATTTAAATTATATTTTAATATTTTTAATTTATATAATAAAATATAAAATTAATTTATAAATTTTATTAAAATATAATTTAAATTATTAATTATGTCGCGTACCCTTTCAATAAACGGCCCAGGGTCCAAACCGAACAGAATATAGGACAGCAATTCTCATGTAAAACAATAAATCACGGAGGAAGTGTATGACAAATTTATTATAGCCGTATGTAACGCTGAAGTGGCTGGAAAACGTAAAAAACGACATACAGCACAAGTAATCCATCGCTCTTTCTTTGTCCCTGCAGATCTCTCCGCCATTTATTTGGATCTGATCAAACTCTCCGACAACATCGTTCTTTTGTTTCTTTTACTAAACACGAAGATATGTTTCTCCTAGATTGGTTCTACGGAGTTCTTGCATCTCTCGGTTTATGGCAAAAGGAAGCCAAGATTCTTTTCTTAGGTCTCGATAACGCCGGAAAAACCACGCTTCTTCATATGTTGAAAGACGAGGTTTTTTCTTTGACCTGTTCTGTTATTTTTTCATTTAATGACATGGAAATGATATAATGAGAGTTTCTGAAACTGGGTTTTTTTTTTATTGAAATTTTTTGGTGTTTTCATGTGATTGCAGAGATTGGTACAACATCAGCCAACACAGCATCCAACGTCAGAGGAGCTGAGCATTGGAAAAATCAAGTTCAAAGCTTTTGATTTGGGTGGTCACCAGATCGCTCGCCGTGTATGGAAAGATTATTATGCTAAGGTATTTGATTATTTATTCATTTGATCTGTTCATTTTCAGCTTTGTTAATGCTTGATGGTAGATTTTGTAGATTTGTAACATATTTTGGTTTTAAGTCTGTGTTGGTTAAGTTGGGTTGTATGTAATGTAATGAATTTCAACTTTATATAGAATGTAGATGAATTAGAATTTTCTATTTGACAAGCTTGAAATTGCAGGTTTGATTTGTTTGTCTAATTGTCTTGTCTTTTCTTCCAAAGCCACTTAAGCATTAGCTGAATTCTTTTGAATTGAGAAGACAAACTCGAATTCTCAATGTCTGTTGGTTTTATCATGGCGTTCTGCCTTCATAATCCCAGAAAAAGTTCAATGTGTTTATCTGATTCATGGGAGGCAAACATCGATAATGGAAGTTTCGCTTTTGTTGTTTGGGAGGTGTTCTAATAGTAGCTTTCCATACATGATGTTCTCTTGAAGTAATTATGATAGCTTTACGGATTTGGTTTCGAAGAGAAGTCAGTTTTATTTCAGAAGAATTGTGTCTGGCTTGAATAGGTTATTTATAAAATCCTCTAGAAGATATAGTGATGCAGGTCAAGCTTTCCTCTTCTCATGAATTCGGTATCTACAGATAATGTTATGTTCTTTTGGTTCCAGTCTCCATATTTAGAAAAAGAAAAAATGCCATTATTTTTCCCCACATCATGTCATTAGCAGATTTTATTTTTCATTTTTCCCCATATCCTAACAATTGATAACCTTAAGACGGACATTTTGATCCAGAAATTGCTTATTTGTTTTTATTTCTTATGGAATACTTGCTCCCTCTGAATGAATGTCTGAAGTGCATTAATCATTTTATTGCATGAGTTCCTCCCTATCCATTTGCAATCTTTCTTGCCTCACTATTTATTCCAAAATGTATAGGTCCTGTGCCCCTCTTTAGAACATTTTCTCAAATAACTAATTCCACCATTTTCGCCTATTTGGCGAAACAGGTTGATGCAGTGGTTTACTTGGTAGATGCCTATGACAAGGAGAGGTTTGCAGAATCAAAAAGGGAGCTGGATGCTCTTCTTTCAGATGAATCCCTGGCCAATGTTCCCTTCCTCATTTTAGGCAACAAGATTGACATTCCATATGCAGCTTCAGAAGACGAACTTCGTTATCATCTTGGACTGACCAATGTCACCACTGGCAAAGGCAAGGTGAATCTTACAGATTCCAACGTTCGAGGCCTCGAGGTCTTCATGTGCAGTATTGTCCGCAAGATGGGCTATGGCGACGGCTTCAAGTGGCTTTCTCAGTATATCTAGTAGAGTTGGTGATATCACATGGTATACAATGTATTCATTATTCTGGGGTGGTTTTTCCTGTCATTTTTGCTATCTTCAACAATTGTTGCATTATTTGATCAACTTACACCATGCACTGTCCATTTGTTTTTATTTTTTGAGAACAAGTTTGTATGCAAATGCAACTACTACTCAAATAGATTCTGCTTTTTGTTGACTAGTATTGGCACTGGTGTTGCCATTTTGAAATTCTCTTCAAGTTTCCAAAAATTGTACCAAATCAAATTGCATTTCTTTCTGTATCCGGATGTATTGGTAAAATAGTGACTTTCCCTAGGCAATGATTGTGTGGTACTCTAAGATTTGCAACTAACTAGTGTGACCTTAAGGTAGCTGATGGAAATAAGCCAATCCTCACCGTTGGATCCGTCTCTATATACCTGAAATTTATGCCTCCTTCCACGTAATCACTCTCTCACAGCTACATCATCACCATCATCATTATTCACTATTTTTTAATCCTGTGGCCATGGCCATCACAACCAGATGACGGGTATTAACCAACCATCGTACTAGACGTGTGCACGAACTGAAAAAACCTGCTATACCCAGTCGTCCAATTTTCGTTCCACCAGTCCACGTCGTCTCACTCACTGCCCAAACCGGTAATCTGAATTCCACCTCATGCTATAAATTCAAAATCCAGACAGACAGATTTTTGTATTAACCTTCTGTCATCGTTCATCTCAGCTGATTCTCACCTTGCTTCTTAAATTTTCTACACAGCCAAACACAACTCGAAGGAAAAAAAAAATGTTTCTTGTTGATTGGTTCTATGGAATCCTTGTATCCCTCGGTTTATGGCAGAAGGAAGCCAAGATACTGTTTTTAGGGCTCGATAATGCTGGAAAAACCACGCTACTTCACATGCTCAAAGACGAGGTTTCTTAATCCATAAATAAATTTTTTATTTTTTGTTACAATTATTTGATTATGTTCACTCCAAGCTTCAATTTGCTTAGCCTTAGCTGCGAATATGTTCTTCATGCAATTCCTTGCTGATTAGTTTTTTCAAGGTTTTGGAGTTTGGTTTTATTTCACTCCAATGTTTATAAATAAATCTGTGTAAATTCATGGTTATAGTGAGTAAACAAAAAATTGAACTTTAGTAGTTAGTAGTGGCAGTGGGATTTATTGATGTATTAATTTAATGATGTTTTGCAGAAATTAGTACAGCTTCAGCCAACGCAGCACCCAACATCAGAGGAATTGTGTATTGGGAAAATAAAGTTCAAGGCTTTTGATTTGGGTGGTCATCAGATTGCTCGCAGAGTCTGGAAAGACTACTACGCCAAGGTATATTTCAAATCTTATTGGAATATTATGTTTTTCGTTATTTCTTACTAATTGTTGTCTGTAAAGGCTCTTTATAATTTGATTTTGTAAATGTTATGTTCACATTCTAGGTGCATATTGAGTGTGATCGAAAGCTAGGAATTACACTAAAAGAACAAAATTTGTCTTCTTGTACTATGTTTTCTGTGCATATAATTTTAATGTTTGTGAAGTATTTGCTAATGAGAGTTTTTGTCTCGTTATTAATATTTCAAATAGTCGCAGTCTGTTCATTTTCAAAGAGGCAGTGTATGGCTGGATTCAATTTATTTATGGTATAAAAGAATATGATCTAGAATTGTATGTATTAGCTTCTAATTGGGTTCTTCCAAAAATTGGACTATATCAAAACTTATTTCTGTGCAACTTTTTTCTCTAAATTCTGACACTTGTTTTTGTTCTTATTTACTTGGTAGTGTTAATTTTTCGGTTGTGAACAAGTGCAGCTATTTCACAGTGCTTGTTGTGCTTTATTGTTGTTAAAATGTTACATTCCTTTCCTGTATGATATACTTCATTTCATGTTTGGTTAATTCATATCATCAATCGCGCTGTGCGGACACCTTCTATGACAAAGCTGATATTGTTGTTGTGTTAAATTCTCTGTAATGTGCAATCTTTTCTTCGTTTAGGTTGATGCTGTGGTCTACCTGGTTGATGCTTACGACAAGGAGAGATTTGCAGAGTCAAAAGGGGAGCTTGATGCCCTTCTCTCTGATGAATCACTAGCTAACGTCCCATTTCTCATTCTGGGAAACAAGATTGATATACCATATGCTGCCTCAGAGGATGAGTTGCGTTACTACATGGGCTTGACTAACTTCACCACAGGCAAGGGGAAGGTTAATCTCGATGATACAAATGTCCGCCCCCTCGAGGTGTTCATGTGTAGCATTGTCCGCAAAATGGGATATGGTGAGGGTTTCAAATGGCTCTCACAGTACATCAAATAAGCAAAACGAGTAGAGGAGAGGATGAATCCGGGCTACCTATAACAGTTTGCAACTTTTACTAGAGCTTTTGCTATGTCTCCGTTATAAGAGTTTGTGCTTGGGGTATAGTTAAATGTTGCTGCAACATATCTAATATCTAGTCTTCAATAGTTACCTTCATGTCAATATTAGCTTGCTAGCAGACTTCTTCTCTGTACTATATTTTTTTTTGGTAAGAATATAGCTAAGTTGTGTTTGCTTTCTCACTTTTTAATGGTAATCAAGAATAGCAAAAGAATTGCAGTGTGCAAATGATAGTAATTTTATTGCTCTTGGGCTTACCTTCTATTGGCTTCATTCATCACCGTTTGTGGTAGGTTGTTGCTGGTCAAGGTTTTGCTTGTAGCCTTATGTTAGTGGTCCTATGACAATATAACCATGTAAATTAGGTTTAATTCCCATCCCATTTATTAATATTGAGCAGGTCTTACCTATCCTTATTTTAAAAGAAAATTTCATATTCGTGACCATCTCTAGAGGCCATAAAATGTAAAGCACTCTGTCTGTCGTCGAATACAATAATGATAAGAGGATGCATGAGTATCGTTATCACTGTCATCCGCTTTCATTTAACGTTCAGGGTTGTCCTCCATCTACTCTCCCAACAAATACAACTTCCATTTTCTTAAACGCTCTTCGAAATTCTTAATCAGAAAGGTGCCCCCCAAGAAAAGCTAAACATATTAAAGGAAGATTTAGGTCAAACATTTTTTAAGCGATTTATACTTCAATATCATAGGAAGTTTCTGATGAATAAATTAGAATACAGCTCACATTTAGTTACGGGGTCAAACTTTGTCGCCCAAGAATCTTGACTTCCTGTCACAGCAAAATATAAGGTGCAGTTAAACGAGAACGAGAAATGGGAGTAATTACCACAGAATTGCTCAATGCCAATACTGGGCTGGTACAAATACTGCCTAAATTCAATTTCCTTCAATCAAGTTACACCTAAATCATCTTGCACTCACGACAATAACGAGGGATCAATGCCCCAAAAAGTAACAGCAAAGACTAGCTTAACTAATATTGACACTGAAATCATGACCCTGTCAAACACTCAAAAACAGATTGAAAGGGCCAAGAATGCCCTTTACCGAAGCATTTACACATGTACAGCCTGCATAGCTACAAACTTCCTCTTGGATATTAGTCTTTGGCAACACAGGTGTCTACGATTTCAGTCAGATTCCCAAGCTTTGAAATCTCCCCTTTCTTCAAACATCCATGTCTGAATCTGGGTCAAGAAACCCTTCATATTCCAGCTGCATGAAATAAGATTATTTTAGTTAAACGATGCACATGGAGATGTAACTCAAATTATTTTCATGTAATAATTACCCACCTTTGCTTGATTATGAGCCAGCTTCATCCTCCTATATTCTTCTTGTGCTTTCTTTGAACGAAACATGGCTTGAACCCGTACAACAGATCTCTCAACACGCTCTTCAGCCTGTTTCCGGCTGGTTCGGTAGAAGTCCTCCTCTGCGTCACCTTCTTGCCTCTGATCTGCAACTGTTTCAACTGGGTCAACCTGAAGGCCACGGAAGCCTTTTCGTTTCAACCGCCAGCGCAGAATTGCTTTCTCAAGCACCCCGACTGACCAGAGAATCTTACCATATTGCTTCCTTACTTGGAAACCCCGGAAAGCAGCCTGCATCAGAATAGAAGGCAGTTCAGTTAGTCAATCTGGGATCTTAGTATTGATGGAATCTATTTAAGTGTGTCAATATAAAAGGCACGAAGAGGAGATTAAAAGTTTTCACTTACCTTTCATGTGCTTAGATTAGGCCGGCAAGAAAATGAGGATAGAAGAATTACCTGAATTTTGATAGCCTGACGACGCATATTAAGGAATTCTTTACGAACTTTCCAGGAACGGAACCTATGCTGGATATGAACAGCAGCTGCCATTTTTTTCTTTGTCTCATAGTTGCGAAAGGCATGTTGAATCTTCATTGCAGCAATTATATTTAGTGCTTCATCCTCTGGACTAGAAAACTGAACCACTTTAGCTTGTACTTTTAGGGAGTGCTCCCTGAATGCAGCCTGAATTCGTGCCGCTGCTTCAGCAGCTGTCGTGTAGGCTGCCAAAGTATCCTTCAGATACACCTCATCCTCGGTGAGATTCTGAGTGTCTTCTGTATCGTTTGAGCTTGTTTTCAGTGAGCCACTAATATTTCCAGCTATGTTCATGTCATTGAATTGCGCTACTAGAGCCTTTTCTGAGAGAAAAACTGCTATGCCATCATAACCATTCTTAGATGCAAGATCTGCAGCAGTGCATCCACCAGGATTTTCTGAAGTGGGGTCTGTAACCAAGTTCGGCTTTGCCCCTGCTGATAAAAGAACTGCAACCATTTTTTCCCTGCAGACAGATTTTATGCTTAAAATATATAATCGAAAACAATCAAAAGAATGAGAAAACGCCATCCAAAACCAATATGGAAGCAGAATATATGCCCCAATCAATTTACTTAATGCATACAGAAGTTTCCAACTCAAAAATTATCTTTGAACCTACAGATAAAGGGTTCTTACAAATGCCTATGTAACAAAAATCAACAGAAACCAGGATAAAAGGTCATCCTACAAAGTAAACAACAGAGCCAGGCTCTCGTAACAAGGGTGAGAGATGAGGAGAAATTACTAGTTAACCATCCACAGTAAACCTAACCAATCACATAGATATTCAGCAAATTAATATGATATCTTGTACAATCATACCTTCCATAAAATGCAGCCCAATGAAGAGCTGTCCACCCATGCTTGTCTCGAAAATCCAATGACAAGCCTGACAATGAAAATAAAGAAACAGCCCAAGTGTATCCAAGTATTGAACACAAATGAATTACTCCTTGACCTTGACCATCATATTCAGTAGTTTTACATCCTTCAATTACTCTTTCTATCAGCCATTCCTTCAATCTGTTCTTCAAAGTGAGTTCAAATAAACTGTCTTTTGCTTCTGGAAATGAAATTCGGTTGTTTCCAATCGACTTAACCAAATATTCCCAGCTCTTGGAAATATGATTGGTTTTCAGGGCAAACTTCGTAGCCTCCTTCAGGGCATTTGGTGGCACTTTACTGGATAATATTTTAAGGCCCTTGAATGTTGAGAAAAGAAGATAAGATAGCCTCATCTGAACATGAAACTCTTCCCATTTGGACTTGTCTTCTGAAGAAACTATTGGTTCGTGCAATTGAGGAGTACGATACTCAAAATTAAGAATTTCACTAATGGGTTTATGGCCATCAAGACTCATATAAAGGTGTACCAATCCAGGAGAATGTGGGGGTAACAAACAGCGGTACACCCCAGCCTGAACTAACTCAACAGGCACACATACATCGCCACAAACACATAACATACTGGACTTCACAAGATGTAAACAATCCTCACGAAAGAATCCTGTGACTAGGATCTGCAACAACAAATAAGTAGAGGTCAAGATTTTACAATAAACAACAATGAAAGCACTTATGAATTGAACTCAGGAACATAAAGCATTCATGATTAAAACTGCAACAATGAACTCAGATATTTTTGTGCAAAACTTTTTCTTTTTCCATTTGGCAAATAATAAATATGCACGCTTTTGGGATTTAACCAGTAACTCACCCTATAACCTAATCTACCACAAAGTAGAGATGGCAATAGGCTCTTAGGCCATTGGCCTTTCAGAAACTGAACTAAGATTATGACAAGCCACCCATAAATCAACCTACCAGGAGAAAGGATGCTTTTGATTGCACTTCCAACTTTAAATTCTCTTATTTCTTTTAACGTAATGATGAGTTCAGATGTATGAGACTATTATACTGATTCCAAGGTCAGTCCAATTAAACATTAAAACTTTAAAAACAAAGAGCTACCGGTTCATAAAGAGCTCTGCAAGTATCTACTGAGGCTATTGTGACCTCTCACAGTTAATTTACTAACTTTGATATCTTTCTTGCTCTGTAGCTTCTAATATTTTTTTTCTCCATTATTCTTACACAGTAGCCTTTTCTATTCTCATGCATAATGCAATAACATATTCCAAGGAGTGATGGCAGAATACCAACTGAATGTATATATATCTTTGTGGGCATTGGTTGCCTGATTTGTCTAAGCCTGAACATCTTCTGATTTTTAAATAAATCATTCTATAACCCTCAAACACAAAAGTTTCTTTTTCTTTCTGTTTATTTATTTTCATTGTTTGAGAAGAGCAAGAGGCACGAGTCAACAAAGAAGCTCTTTCTCCATCCATTCTATTGAGAAAAACCCACAAAAAGTAACAAACAATACAAAACATTAACAAAGGAAAGTAGTAAATGGAATAAAAACCTTTGTCTTTTCAGCTGAAAAGGCCCAGGCAGGTGACACATCCGTTATGCTAAATACGTGCTCTGGAACAGTATATTGCTGATGACCAGATGAAATTGAGGGATCAAGCGCAGGATCATCCCCTGAGCCTGGGGAGTCAGTCATGATGTAGTTCATCCATCTTCCAAAACTGTCCTGACTCTGCAAACCATCACCCACCAAAATGTCCAAGGTATCACCAGAGACCACCGCACTAGACTCCTTTTTCTGTACATTCAATTGACTCCCCATTGATTGATTATAAACATCATCCAGATTATGGAATTGAGGATTATCACTCCTACCAATTGGCTGGCTCATATTCAAAACAGAAGAAACTTCAGCATATAAATCATAGGACGGAAGAGAGCTATCCTGCAAAGGTGAAGTGCCAGATTGATTTTTTTATGCTTGCAAATATAAATAATGAAGCAAAAGGAAAGTTGTTTGAGCAATTTTAACAATATTAAAGGACGCAATATTGTTAGCTCATAAGTCATAAGTCATAGCAGTGTTTATAAGGTGTGGGTTGTACAACATCAGTGCCAAAGTGCATCGAATAGGCTTACTAAATTTCCAACCAGCAATTATAGAATCAAATGGAGGTTACTTCATGGAAATTTTGACAAACTAAATTTCAAAAATCACCACAGTAGAAGACAAAGGAATAAAATGTAAGACACTTGAATTAACCACATGACGAACTAGCCTCGTTAACAGAACAAATGTACTCCAATTTTTTTAACGATGACAACAAAATCCATGCAGTTTAATATTGAGGTCAAAACTGCGTGAGATCACTAATGCATTCAGAAATTCAGAACCATAAATAATCCAGCTTACATTACTCACAGCTCCCTTTTTTGCAGTGTGATTCTGTTGCTCAAAGTATGAAACCTTGTCTGCCATAAAAAATTATAGAAAAAATAAATGAATATAAGAATCAATATATACAAGAACACAGATAATTACTTCCTGATTAAACATTAAACTACAGGTTTACCAATAACTATAATCTAGTGCTCACCTTCTCTAGGTTCAGTCGAACCATTAGAATCATTTGCAACCACAAGCTCATCCCATTCAAGTGTATTAATTTCATGAAGCCTCATTTCATGACTTTGGACCGTTAGACTGTCATTTGGCTCTGTTGACGCATTAAAAATAAAAAGGGGGAGTTTATTTCTGAACCTAGCTGAACCAATAATTCCCATTACATCATAGAAATGCAAGATCAAGTTAAAACCGGAAATATTTGACAAATCCATATAACAGTCAATATACCTTGTAGTAATTTCTCCCCAGCATAATATGCATGACCAGCTCCAGAATCAAATTCTTCAGATAAAAGCAAAGGAGCAGAGTGGTCTGAGACTGAACTACAATGTGAATTCGGTGGGGTGACTGGGGAACCCTGCAACTGCATCATAAGTCAACAACAGCAAAAACAGGGTTCAGACGTCCAGTCTTTGTACAAGCACTTTTCATGACTCAAGTGATGGGTAAGAAGAAATTAATAAATCAACTTTCTTTGGGGACAGCATATGGGAAGCTCAAAAATATTAAGCATGTCGTATAATTTGTCAGAGGCTCTAAAACCAAAATTGTACTCGCAGGCAGAACTAAAACTGTTTCTTTGAAATAGAAATTCTTTGTTTTGATACTCAGGACAATTAAATTCAATGCTTTTTACTTGGGTCTCTTGTATGTTGATGTTTGATGCCCACAAAGAATGATGGGTGAAACTGCATCCAAATTTTATAGAAGTACACCTACAGACTTTAAGTTAGCCACTCTAAAAGGGTGCATCAATATGATGACTTGTACCCACAGTAGACCTTAGCCTTCTCAAAGAAATATGTCACCTTGATGTATTTCCTATGTGCATGAAACTACTCTCTATATTGACTAAACTTAAAAAACATAAAATTAGATCTTCATCAATGGCTAAGATGAGGCACTTAGGCTTCAAACTAAAGGAAGATCTTATCTATGATTATAATAATTACATACATTCCGAAAACCAATGAAAGATTAACATTCAACATGCAATACAAAACACAGCAACCATATAAGATTGTAATCCAGGTGAAACCATAGCTAATTGCAATACTTAAATGTAACTAAAGGTACACACTTTTTGCCATCTATGAAAAAAATAATTATAATAATACATAAAGCAGCCAACACATGTAAAACAACCCCTCAAGTGGCAAGCAAACAGGATTTGTACTCATAAGGGAAAACGTATTGTCAGCCAATGATTTTGAGGAACTAGGACTGCTAAAAACAACCTTGCAAACAACTAACAACATGGAGAAAGCAAAATGTTAGTTCCGTATTGTCTCAAACATTCATCAGAGAGAACAAAAAAGTTCACAAGGCCTCCAAAAGCAATTTTCACAGGATCTCCAATCATTTTATTTTTAAGACTTTATAAAAGTAATAAAAGGTTATTTTAAACAAATGAAAATAAACACCATAATACAGTATCCAGTATCTTGATGAACAATTTATGTATGACAAAAGGATTAAGAACATCTGTGAAAGCCTCAACGCGTCATGTTTGCATCTCATGAGAGGCTCAAACTTTCTGGAGCAAATATGAAATTTTGGAGCAATTACCTTAAACCTCACTACAAGACTAACGCTAAATGCATACAGTGAAAGATAGTTCATAGAAAAAGCATTGAAATAAAAAGCACAAAGCATACACCATTCCAATCAAGCACCCATTCTAACACAACACTAGTAACAGCAGATGAGTTACAGTGAGACCAACCTCCTGTGTTTCACGATAATGAACGAGGACTATGTTTTCCAGAGTCCTGAAACAAAGATGACAACAAAACCAAAGGTAAGAAAACCTTAGTGTTTACCATGCAAAAGTGAGAGAACACATTCTCCTTTATGTCAAAATATATAATATAGGTAAAAAGTAGGAATGCTTCACCAATAAATCCATGAGATTACATACTTATCAAGTAGCCAATAACATCTACGAACGAATGTTGGGCTATCTTCGCCATGTGCATAGTATACGTGAATTCTCTCTTCATTGCCAACCTAGACCGTGGAACAAAAAGACAATTACATGTAACAAAGCTCCCTGAAGGGCGCGGAAATTAAGTAATATATTGCTTTAATATTCAATTTTGCAAAAAGAGACATGAAACATTCAATCAATCATTAATAACTCAATTCAAATTTCAAAATGTTTCAATATAACATAACTTGAATTCTTAGCCTTTTTAGTTTCTTTTTTTTTCTTTTTCCCTCCAACATATCCCATATGAAAATTCAAATCTCAAACCACATATTGAAAACACTCCATCTTCGCTAAGCTAGCTAAAGCAGCTTATTTATATAGGTCAACTACACATTATAAAGCGAAAAAAAAAATCTTACTTTTAGGTGCTCATGAGCTTCCTTAATTGTCTTCCCATCTTTTTTCTTCTTCCAGTTATGACCATCTTTCCGAAAATTCCTAAGCATCTTACGGTCAAACAAGACAACAGTACCACCTGTTATCCACAAGAAGACCAATATACCAATATCAGTACTTATTTGTTTCTTTCAGTTGATACTCTAAGAATCATTGGAAGACATCAGCAAATTTCATGCAATCCAAATAAGAAATACACTGCTTAAGTAATTTATATATTTAAGAGGTAACAAACAAATACCGCAGCAGATTGACTATCTTTAAAGTATTACATTTGCTTGAAGTCTTACGGTTGTAATATAACTTGGAATTGCTTCTATTTCAATTATATGTTTATTGGCTCACCAAGATCCACCAGGCTCTTTTACATCACTAGTAGGATGAATTCCTAGCCAAACCCAACTGGTTTATTGGGGTTGAGGCTCACTTGAGTTCAGTTGAGACAATGAAGACATTCTTAACTTGGCCCTAACTTGCTTTCATTTGAGGCTCAGTTCAATTGAATGATACATAAAAATAAAAGCAGAAGGAAAATGGTGAAACTAGACTAGAACAAAAGGGGAATGAATAATAACATTTGGCAGAAAGCACTGAAAATGACAAATTGATGAAATGTAGTTACTTTTTGGCAAGTTAACTGGCTTGGCAATGATGGTAAAATACTTGCTATTACAAAGTATTGCAAGAATTTCATTAGGGCGAAGCCATCTTGATTTGGCTTCCTCCATCATGTTAGCAACATCCAAATCTGTCCATGGAACAAGAAACCAACGAAATCAATTACCAGATTAGTTTATATCACGAAAACAGAAAACAAAACCACACCAAACGAAGATTCACAAAATCCAACCAATCAACTCAAAAAATTTAGGCCTGTGATTTCGTGCTCAAACGAAAAGCACAAAATTATCTCATATTTTCATTTAAAAATCATATGTCTCACTTCGTTAGAGTTCTTTAACTCGTGAACTACTAACTGTTTGTCTTTAATCCAAAATTCTGTCCCAATTTTATCACTTTCAAAATTTTGACATCAAAAACAATAAAAGCACTCCCAAGTTCACTATTGATTCATGTGAACAACAAATACTTCAAATTCCATAACGATTTAAGCAGAAACACAGAGTTTAAATTGTGCGGCCATACCTTTCATCGTATGGAATCCATGAATCTCCGAGCTCACAAGTTGCTCAGCCATCGCATAAGAAAACTGCCGGAATTTCAAACTAATCGCTCCTAACAATTAATTAACCGGTAATTAAACGCGTCAAAACCTCAATCAATCTCCGTTCATCTGCACATACAAACATACTTAATTACACACATCCATACAGAAACAAACAATCGATCAATCAATCAACTGAAACGCAGGAAGGAAACAAAGAGTAAAAGGAAGTGATAATCACCTGATTGTATGATCACTGAGAGAGTGCTTCGTAACTTTCTCTCCGAATGGAAAAGAAAAAAGAAAGTGCTATGACCAAATGGACTTGATTATAAATATATAAAATAAATAAAATTAAAGGACGTCAATTCATACTAATTGAGATTAATTAAAACTAATTACCAATTAGTATTTATGTTAATAACATACATGTCCCTAATTTTTTATTTTTCACAAATAAGTACAACATGTTCTATTTGTATGACATAAGTCCCTATTTCACCAAATTGACAAACTAACCCCAACTGAGGGGCATGTAATTTATTATTAAAGAATATTTTACTTATGTTATAGAAAAGTCATAATTTTTCCACGTGTATTAAGTAAGTTTGCAAAATCTCTGGAAAATATTAAAGTATGTTTCAGTTATTTTTCAATTTAAAAGAAACTAGGACGTGTTTGCTATGAATGGAAATACTATGCCTTCATTTGCGAAAAAACAAAACATCAGGAATGCTATTTATCTCTTTAGTATTTAATTAAAAATTCCGCGTGATGGTAAGTTCGGATTCATTCCTACGGAGGTGGAACTGGGCCCACTGTCTGTCCTCTCTTTGAAAAACCGAAGATGGTTCTCCATCACTAATAAAGTTGCAGTCCCGGATCAGACAATCACTCGATTGTTTTTCTCAGCCGTGGATCTTACTGCACTTGATTTGCTCTCTAATAACTTTATCAGTGCAATCACAGGATACAAGGTAGCCAATTTACATTCACAAAAATTAATATTAAAATATATATAATTGTTTATTATTAGCGGCTTTTGTTGACATCCCCGTTTCTAAAACGTCAAATAGGAAAGAGAGAGACTTGTACTCTTCCAACTGTTAAGGCGAGTGATAATTAATTACTGGTCCATAGCAAATGTTACAAATTTATTTGTTATATAAATAAATATTCAGAGGATTTTATAATAATGTGATGAAACCGATCTCACCTTATAATTTCCCTTGCTTACGAAACTCTAGTGGTACACGTGTACGGGAAAAAAATCAAATCCAATCCGACAACAAATTAATATTGACTTGGAAATAGCAAGAGTTCTCATTGGGCAAATTCCAAATTTGCTCTGAAAAATTGGTAGCAACCAACAAAATTCAAAATGCGACGTCATCCCAGCGTGTCTTCTCCTTTATCCTATTGTTTTTCTCTAAAAGTTTTCAAAGATCAGTAGCCATTAAACAATGTCTTACAACACAAATCGATAGGAAAGACGCCTACCTTAAACTCAATTGTGGCCATGATTTTTAATGGTAGCTATCTTAAAGGTTGCGACTTTGTCAGCACAAATCGACTGAGCCGACGGAAACCTTTTGGATAAGGCGGTGATGTGGCTGTGTTCGTTTGTTTAATCACAGTCGAGACGCAACGTGAAACCGTAAAATTAAGATGGTCCAACTTTTGTTCTATTATTGATGTTTTGAAGCTGCGCACGTGATCATTGTATAACACATGTAAAGCCAACGGTCAATTGACTTGGAAAGCGACCCTGGCGTTGAAAATTATACTAGAGAGAAGTTCAGTGTTATGATTTAGCCCAGTCCAAAATGAAACTTCGTAAAGCCCATATAAGCCCAACTACAATCTGAGGCCCAAGTCGAGATGTCTGTTTGAAATTTGCAAGAGAAAGCATAACGATGAACTTTGAAACCCTGTAATTGATTGAAAGTAATAATTTCTTTGCTTACAACTTACGAAGAATAAAAGGCAAGCAAACACTGCTTCTTCTCCAACCATGAAAAGTCTTCTGCTCCTAACTGAGTTGTACACTCATTTTCCATTCCTTTCACTCCACCAAAAGCTTCCTCCATAACTCTCTTCGTGTATAAAACAAATTCATATCTTCCTTTCTCATAACAACCACCACGAAATTTCCTCACCACTCATTCTCTCTTTGCTCTAGACATGGCGAAAGTGCTGGTTCTTTTGACAGCGGCGACATTATTAGCGGTTCTGGTGTGCAGCGACGAATCTGCAGTAAAGCCGACGGTGAAAATCGTGAAGGGCAAGAAGTTGTGTGACAAAGGATGGGAATGCAAAGGATGGTCCGAGTATTGCTGCAACCAAACTATATCTGACTATTTCCAGACCTACCAGTTTGAGAACCTATTCGCAAAGCGTAACACTCCTGTAGCTCACGCAGTTGGGTTCTGGGACTACCACTCTTTTATCACTGCTGCTGCTCTGTATCAGCCTCACGGGTTTGGTACCACCGGAGGGAAGCTAACGAGCCAGAAGGAGGTCGCTGCTTTTCTTGGTCATGTAGGAAGCAAAACCTCGTGTAAGTACAAAATTTTGTACGTTCTATATATGTGTGACTATTTGAACGTAAAAACTAATAACAACGAGCTCGTGTATGGAATTAATTTCAGGTGGTTATGGAGTGGCGACCGGTGGTCCGTTGGCCTGGGGTCTATGCTACAACAAGGAAATGAGTCCCAGCCAGATGTACTGTGATGAAGATTTCAAATACACTTATCCTTGCACTCCTGGAGTCTCGTACCATGGCCGTGGCGCCCTGCCTATCTACTGGTATGCAAAAACTTCTGTTATTCATGGTTTCTCAAGCGATTTCAGTTGTAACTTATTGCTAAAGAAAGGAGATTCTACCTACCATTCGGTAGAATGTAATCATTGCTTGCTTCTATGACAGGAACTACAACTATGGCGAAACAGGAGATGCCCTGAAAGTTGATCTGTTGAGCCATCCAGAGTACTTAGAAAACAATGCTACTTTAGCCTTCCAGGCAGCAATTTGGAGGTGGATGACACCAGTGAAGAAGCATATTCCGTCGGCTCACGATGTGTTTGTTGGCAAATGGAAGCCGACCAAGAACGACACTGAGGCCAAGCGAGTTCCTGGTTTCGGTACTACCATGAATGTTCTGTACGGCGATCAAGTTTGCGGCAAAGGTGACGACGAATCCATGAACAACATGATCTCACACTATCAATATTACCTTGATCTGACGGGCGTAGGCCGTGAAGAGGCTGGACCCCATGAAGTTCTCAGCTGCGGCGAGCAGAAAGCTTTCAATCCATCATCTCCATCTTCTTCGACTTCATCATCTTCTTGAGCTGTGAATTAATTCATCAATGGTGAAGAATTATTGATCCTCTTTAGAGGATCAACGTACAGCAGTAATAAAAGGAGGAGGCAAAAGTGTCATTTTTGGCGAATGCATGCAAGTTTGTATGATGTTGTGACTTGTGATCATCATAGGCTAAGACAATATCTATATATGTTGTATATTGATTTGCTACTGCCTTTTGTTTTGTTATTGATGTGTATAATTCAGCAGCAAGAGAATCAATTTTCATTGTTCTAATTGTTTATTTTGTGATTGTGAAGGTTTGTAATTCATATATGCTATTAACAAATAATGCTTCTGCTTTGCAACATACAGGGAGAAAGTAATTACTTTACAATTTGTCTAATAAATTATTAATTTATCAAATAAAATATTAGTTTATTAAATAAAATTAACACCGTCCATTCATGCATTAATCACATAATTAAAATCAATATATTTTTACTAAAATCATTTACATAATCTCACCCGTCACAAAACTGATTAAAGTTTAGAATCGTTATTTGATGAGATCAAAACAGGTCGAAATCATACTATTTGATAATTTTTTTTTTCTATATGAATAATATTTTTTTAATAGTTGGTAAAAAAATTAAAAAGCAAAAGTTCAATTTGGAGATTCCTTCTGCTTCCGCAATCTAACCAATAAAAGACTTCCACAAAATTTGATAATGACTTGTCTTTGCCATGCGTTCGATTAATACGTAAATACGCTGCGTTGAATCTCGTTACTGTCTTCGTTCTCGTAGGAAACGGCGGGATTGGGAATGATTTGACTACTCACATTGCAAATAAAAGGAAAACGTAGCAAATATTAACGAAATTACATTTTTACCAAATCAAAAACTTATCCAGACACGACATCTAAACGTGTAATGATCCATATTTAGTTCGTTCCAGTTCATTTGGTGCTGCCAAAACACACACAGGGAGTAGTGGTACAGAAGATAGATGGCGGTAGCGAGAGACATAGACAGTCTTCCGAAGAACGCGGCGAACTACATGGCATTAACGCCGCTGTGGTTTCTAGACAGAGCAGCTACCGTGCATCCTTCCAGAACATCGCTGGTCCATGGATCCAAAAGCTACACGTGGCTTCAGACGTATCAGCGCTGCCGCAGATTCGCCTCTGCTCTTTCGAAGCGCTCCATCGGCCTCGGTAAAACGGTATTTTTTTTTTCGAGTACACACCTTGATAGGTATACGTATTCGTATGTGTATATTGTTTGAGAAGTTTTCGTCAAGTTATATGAATCATTCAGTTAATTCTGCTATATCAGTTGATATATCAATTTTGTATATGAAAATCCGATAAACAAATTAGGAAGATTAGTATCTCTGAATTTTATAATCTCTCCCTCGTCTGTAATAGAAGTTCCAATTCATTCCCTTTTGCCATAGGAGTAAGCAGAAAAGTAATACAAAACTGCAGAGAATGAAACTAGCCAGGGCTAATAAGGGTGGGAAGAAATCTTTCACTGGAAATTTGTTTCATCGTACAAGACTCGTATAGTTTCTGTTGGCGTTTGCATCCCTGTTTCTATTTATTGTATTGCTTCCTGCATCTGAAAACAAATTTGCTTAAAATTCCCTTGATTGAAAATTCTTGTTGAGTTGTTTATTTGTCCTTGACAGATCTCTTGTGCTTGAAAATGGACTGACATTAGTTATGAGAATTTTAACAATTCTTTAATTAGTTTTTGGTCTTCATCTGTACTCTGATTTTGAAAGCACCAAAAATTTAGGTTCCACTTAATCAGCGTAGAATATTTAGGTGCAGAGTAAACTATGAGGCTTTAAAGGTTATACTAACCGTCTTATAATGAATTTGCTTGCTTTGAGTTTATTTCATAGTTCTCGATGTTGATTTAGAGGTTGGTCATTGTTTAAATTTTATCATTCTGTTTTTTGCTGGCAGGTAGCAATAATTGCACCAAATATCCCGGCTATTTATGAAGCTCATTTTGGAGTTCCAATGTCTGGAGCTGTGTTAAACACTGTCAATATTCGTCTAAATGCACCAACGGTTGCCTTCCTTCTAGGTCATTCATCTTCTGATGTTATTATGGTGGACCAAGAGTTCTTTAAGTTGGTAGAAGAAGCTTTGAAAATCATGAAGGAGAAAAGCAACGACAAATTTAAGTCACCACTTATGATTGTGATAGGTGATGAAAGCCGCGATCCTAAGGAACTTAAATATGCTTTAGGAACAGGGGCCATTGACTATGAGAAGTTCCTGGAAACTGGAGACCCTGAATTTGCTTGGAAACCACCACAAGATGAGTGGCAAAGCATTGCTCTGGGATATACTTCTGGTACAACAGCTAGTCCTAAAGGTGTGGTGTTGAGCCACAGAGGGGCATACCTCATGTCTTTGAGTGGTGCTCTTATTTGGGGAATGAACGAAGGAGCTGTATACCTGTGGACTTTACCTATGTTCCATTGCAATGGGTGGTGTTATGCTTGGTCACTTGCAGCTCTCTGTGGGACAAGCATATGCCTTCGGCAGGTAAATCAGTGAGCTTAGTATGTGTATTGCATTCACTTATGAATGGAATCATGCTTATGCCCATAATCTTAACCCTTTAGTCTACACCTTGACCATCTTCACTTAATTTTAACTTCTATGCAACCATTTAATGTATTACATTTCATATATCAGCACAATCACGTTTATTCCCATCATGTTAACCCTTTAATGTACATTGCTGATCTTCATCTAATTATAACTTCAATGCAACCACAAATTTGTGTTTAAAATTAGAAGGTCTCAAGGTATGCATCTAACTATTAAACCATGGACATAAAATTCGTCTTCTACATCAGGAATACTTCTTTTCTGGTAGGCTTTTGTGGTTAAGTCTTGACCAGAAATATAAAAATTATGTTTTTTTCTTTTCTATCAATGGGTTTGTAGGTATCGGGGAACATAGAATTTCCGTCTCTAATGACAAATTATGATAATGTGCATTTGCTTTGGTGGGTGGTTGAAGTGAGTTTTCCATTCATGCTTGGAAATGAAGCTGCAGGCTTGAAGCATGCTATGTGTGTGAATTGATGATGATGATCAGAGATCTTTTCACATTTTCTGTGAATCCCTTGTAGATTTGGAAATCATAAATGAGCCCAAAGATTAATAGAATCTAGTTTTTCTCATCTAAATCATTACTAGGGTTAATATTTGCATGCTGCACCGAAATCTGCTCACATATAAGCATTAGCTATTTACTTGCTTGAAATACACTCGTATGCTTTAACGAGACCTACTTTGTGCTTCTACAGGTAACAGCCAAGGCAGTCTACTCAGCCATAGCCAAGTATGGCGTGACTAATTTTTGCGCTGCACCTGTGGTGCTCAACACCATAGTCAATGCCCCGCCAGAGGACACTATCCTTCCCCTTCCGCATGTCGTAAATGTAATGACAGCCGGTGCTGCCCCTCCTCAAGCTGTTCTCTTTGCAATGTCTCAAAAGGGCTTTCGTGTCACTCACACTTATGGTCTCTCAGAAACCTATGGTCCCTCAACTGTTTGTGCATGGAAGCCAGAGTGGGATTCATTGCCACCTGAAACCCAAGCACGCTTGAATGCACGCCAAGGGGTTCGATACATTGGTTTGGAGGCCTTAGATGTCATTGACACTAGAACAAACCAACCTGTTCCAGCTGATGGGAAAACCGTTGGAGAGATAGTGTTTCGTGGTAATTGTGTGATGAAAGGCTACTTAAAGAACCCAAAAGCCAACGAAGAAACTTTTGCAAATGGGTGGTTTCATTCCGGGGATCTCGGAGTAAAGCATCCAGATAATTACATAGAAATTAAAGATAGATCAAAGGACATTATCATCTCCGGAGGTGAAAACATCAGTAGTGTTGAAGTAGAAAATGTATTATACTTGCACTCAGCAGTTCTGGAAGCATCTGTGGTGGCTAGGCCAGATGATAGCTGGGGAGAGTCTCCTTGTGCATTCGTGACATTGAAGCCAGGCATGGATAAATCCAATGAACGACAATTGTCAGAAGATATAATGAAGTTTTGCCGCGAAAAGTTGCCAGCTTACTGGGTTCCAAAGTCGGTAGTATTTGGACCATTGCCAAAGACAGCTACTGGGAAGATTCAGAAGCAAGTTCTAAGGGCTAAGGCAAAAGAAATGGGTCCTGTCAAGAAGGGTAGGCTGTAATTTTAATTGTCGAGACTGTAGTTGATGGATGTCTAGAAAGAATAAAGTTTGTACTATTACACACTATCTCCTTCCAATAATTCCCTGCTTTTTTGGCCTATCAAATTGTTAGACTTTTGCCAAATCTTGTCTGCCGCATATTGGGATTGTGGCTGGAGAATTTATTGGGCTACAAATTACAACGGAAGATAGAGACGTGGGGTCCTACATATGGACGTCCCGAGGCCTAATAGGTTCGGTGTATGTAGGGCAGTCAACTCGTATATTATTGTGTCCTATTAAAATAAAATAGAGTACAATTCAAATTCAATCGATTATTAAAGAATTAAAAATTTTAATTTCGTACAATAATTAAATAAATTATAATAATATTATATATTTAACATATTTTTTATATATTGTAATATATTTTTATAATACTTATAATAATAATATATACTTAAATATTAATTAATTTTATTTTAAATATAATTAAATATATTATAAAATATAAAATATATAAAATAAATTAGTGCATTATATTATTTAAATAATTAATTATATTATAAAAAAATTTATTTATTATTAAATTTAAATTTAAATTTAAATTTAATATAATTATTAATCGAATTATAAAATTATAATCCGTGACGTCTCTTTAATTTAATATTTTCTATTTTATTTATACAATTATATTCAAAATCCTAATAATTGTCGTCGGTAGGTACAGTGCTTGCATCACTGACAGCGGTTTACCACCAACTCGTTGATTTTGACTGGACAATGACATACAAGTCCCCAAATTTTCATATTTTTCTCAAAATAATTTTTTTTTTATCAACAAGCTCCCAATGTTCGTTTAAATAACTAAAATTTTATATAATATTAATAAACATCCTACTACTTGTTATTTCTCTTCAAGAGTTTACTCTTAGAAATTAGGGACTTATTAGACATAAATGAAAATATTATGTCTTTATTTACAAAATTATACGTCGTGATCATGATATTTAATTTAATATATCATCTCAAAAAATAGAAATATGCCACGAATAATTTAAAATAAAATACAAAAAATTTAAAATACTTAACAAAATAAATTTAAAATATGAAATAAAAAAAATTAACAAAAATTTTAAAATATATAAAAAATAAAAAATCGAAACGATTAATTGAAGGATTAAAAATTTTAAATGTACGGTACACCTTATTTATACGTAATGCATGATCCAGTTAAGTGTTCATATTTTATAATATTCATCTTATAACTTCCGCTATAATATATATA
>JAXCLQ010000007.1:4603438-4622503 GCA_035584115.1 Cedrela odorata
GTGTGTGTGTGTGTGTGTGTGTGTAAGTGGTACTGTATGATGGCAAGGTATAGTGAAGATCTGTCTTAACATTATTATGTTATGTTTTAGGATCAATATGGGGTTCAAAAATTGAAGCAAGTCTCACATAAGTCCAATTTTACAAACAGGTAAAACTCAATTTGTTTCTGTGGAATTTTGAATATCAAACACTTTGTCATGAGTAAAAGTTGGGTGGTGATGTTTGGATCCATGAAATTTTTTCAGGTTTCCTGTTCCATTATCTCTGGAAGAGATCCAATCTAGGTTAGAGAACAACTACTATAGAAGTTTGGAGGCAGTGAAGCATGATATTTCGGTTATGTTGTCCAATGCAGAATCCTACTTTGGTAGGAATACAGATCTTTCAACAAAAATCAAACGCCTTTCAGACTGGTTCAAGCAGACATTATCATCTTTGCAGCCCGCAGTAGCATGAAGTGGGCGAGTAATAAGATAGGAGCCACCTCGCCTAGGCTTTTTCCCCAGTTTCTTTTGTAGATAGTATTTCCTTTCATTTATTATGAGGCCTTTTATTTTTATTTTTATTTTTTTCCTTGTTTCTCATTGTTCCCTTCAATCCAATTTTAGGAATTGGTTAGTACTCGGTGGATTCTTTCTAAAATGGGGAAAGATCTCTGCACAAATTAGCTGGTTGTGGAAAATTTTCCACCTGGAATATTCATTGTTGTACAGAACAGATAGACATCTCACCATAATCATCACCACCTTGATTGTTAACCAAAGGTAAATAGGAGAAATTGTTGATATTTTTGTCTCGTCTGTAAGCTTTCTGTGTATCATGAAAAAAAAAAAAAAAAAAAGGCATTCTTCGGACAGTTTGGCCTTCAAATACGAGCGGCAGCTTCCAGTAACTTATAGGGGAAAGAGAACGTAATAGTGGATAACAATTGTTAATTCCATGACCCCAAAATCTGAAGATCCTAGCAGAAGTTGCGAATGGTATGGAATTGAGATCACTGGATCGTCTAGCATAACATAAAGCATGGTATAGTTGCAGCAGTGAAGAGAGAACACAGTAATAGGAATGATGAAATACAAATTCTCAATTGCCAAACAGGGTAATCTCTTTCCAAGTTCTACAAATAACATAAAGCATCCATCATGAAGGTGGTGCTAGTACATAATTTCAGTCACTGTAAACTTTGGATTGGGAGTAAATAAATTTCTCATTCCCTCCACCGATGGCCACAGTTTGGGTTGCAGCAGACAAAGAACAGCGTCATACCTTCCTCCCCTCTAGCAGTAGCCTGCACAAGTACATAAAATGCACGGCATTAGCGGAACCATTACAGCAAGTACTTACTCTTCTTGAACTCAAAAGGTCCTCTGTGATAGTATGATTACCCAAATTCGATTAAATTTTTGAGGTTCTCAGACCACCACTAAGAGCCAGCATACAATTACTAACTCAACAGCAAACAAATGCAAGTACCATGGGAGCTCATTAGTATGTCTATGCACACACATGCATGCCCTCACATAGAAAACAAGAACAAGAATGAAGCAACATCGATTGTTTGAGGCGAATAAAACTGGATGGAAAGAAACACTTTCTAACTCTATTTCAAGGATGGCAGACAATTACCAAAAAAGTATAAAATAAGTTAGCGATCACCAAGTTGATATAAAACGTGAAAAAATATAGAAATGTTTTTCCAATGGAACAAAATTTTAGCTATGGAAACATTTCAAGCGATATTCAAAGGAGTAGGGAACTTAGTTACGATTAGAAAGAATGTCTTCTAATTATATAGCCTATGCAGAACTGCTAAAGTGAACATTTTTTTACTTATTTTCTTAAATAAACAGCACTTTCCGTATTGAGGGCTAAAAATGAGAGAAAAAGATGATGCAGTATCAAATCAAGAGCTCCATTATGCTTTCCGTACATAACAAACATTGTTAAACAGCTTCTATGTTTCAATAACAAGCAACCAGCATGATATACTTGCAAAGTGCACATTGTTCAAAAAGATATCAAAGAAATAGATTTAGAAACAAATTGCAACATTAAAATAAGCGGTCATGTTTTGCTTAGTTAGAGCAGAAGCATTAATCTAAATAAAAAGAAAAACATCCAAAAAAAAAAAAGGTGAAAAAAAAGGAAAAACTTAAATGATGATTGCCCAAGCCATAACATAAAATATCAATAACATAAACAATAAAATCAATGAAATAAGAAGTTCACCTGGAAAAACACAGCTTCTCCATGCTGGCACTTTACACAACGAACAGCTTTTGTTCGAGGAAGTGTAGGATCTGCAGCCACATCCTGCAAAACTTGAGTGCGCTCTGCAACAGAGTGATGTACCTCGTTCCTATAGACGCAGTTGTTGTCAGCAACCTCCTGCACAGAATTGGAAAATCAAATAAATAATGAAACAGCACCACAGTAAACCTACTATCACTTTCCATTAATAATCCGAAGTAGCATCAACCACAAGGAAATTTGAAAAGAAAATATATGGAACCAGACTCAAATTACTTTTATATAGTGAAGTAAATAGCTCTGAAAGTTAATGTTGAATCCCGCAGTTTTATAACAAACTGAATGCAGAAGGAATAAACAAAAGAACAAAAAAAAAAAAAAAATCTAAAAGCCCCCAGTTAAAGGAAACATTTCCCCAAAACAAGACAGGCAATCAAACAATAATCATAAACTGAAAAATTGCGCCCTTTAAAAACATAGGAAAAAAACCATGCCTTGGCGTTTTCGGATGTTAAAATGTTAAAGCTTTAACATTTAACAAGTCTAAAAATTACTGTATCAATAACTAGCTAAGAATGTAAGATAAACCAAACAGAAACAATGAGCAGCAATTCAAGTAAAGGAGATTAGGGTTTTGTAATGGGTTCAATTCTAAATCAAAAGGGAAAAAAATATACGAAACGCGGCACATGCAAACATGTTTGGAAAAAAATAAAAATAAAAAGAACCTGAGCCAAATCGAGATATTATAGCATAAAAAGAAAAACAGAGAAAGAGAGAGAGATTGCCTGGTGATCGCAGTTGCGGCAAGCATAGAGGAGGATCTTCTGCTCCCTATCTTCCTTTGGATATAGAATGTTGTTACTGAAATTCAAAATTATTTCCAATTAAGTATTGCTCCACGCATATAAGAAAAGAAACCCACAATAACAATTGAATAGATGATTAACGAGAATTATGAATGCGGATTTATGCATGCAACTGACCATTCGCGGCAAAATTTCATGGTACTCATCTTGGTGAACTTGCAGAGAGAGAAAAATATACGGTGAAAGAGGGAGAGGCAGTGAGCGTTTGGGGGTTTTCTTTGGCGGGCAATTGGTGTTAATAGTGCTCTTGACAGATCCTTCTAGTAGCACAATGAGCGTAGGACTCAATAGTAATTTTAAATAAATAAATAAATAATAATTTCATGTATTTCTCATAATTAATGATGAAATAAATTAATGGTTCATGTATATATTGTCCAGCTCTTTTTATGTACACAATTCACATTTCGTTAAAATTCAATACTAGAAGAAAATAGGAATTTACACTTTTATCCAAAGAATTGCATAAACAATATACTGAAGGCTAGGGCATTGGTTTATGAGGAAATTGACCCAAATAGCATAAACTTAATCTGCCTGTTTTGCTTCGAGAAATAACCAAAAATTTCCTAGAAGGTTGGAAGTCAGGACTCAGGACTTGGGGGAAAGCTAGATTCTCGGTGGCTGTTCCGCTGCCATGTTCTGAAGAAAGGTGGATGATCCTCACAACACATTAACAAAAGTTAATGCAAGCGTACTACATAGATTGTAATGTCTTAAGAATCCAGGTACACAAATGTTCTTTGTTCTGATCCTAATTTAAGTAGTAAAGCAGAACAAATGCTGAATAACTCCTGCATTCAATTTTACCAACCAATGCTTACGGTAAAGACTTGGGTCATCATCCTCTTCTCATCTGCAGGTAGCCATAAAACTCGGAAACTTTCAGAGACTAGAATTTCCATTAATATGGTCTGGGTACTCCAGCCAACAGAAATGCATATTGAATTTCTGATAGGATGGATAGTGAACTTCTGTACTTCAAAAGGAAATTCACATTCATCAACTACCAGCAATGAAAAGAACAGTTTTAGTTACTGAGAACCAAACATGCTCAAAACAAACTATTAATAACAGTCTGTCTCCCGTAATCTGCATAGCTTCTTGTCGGCATCAATATACTATGGCAGTTCCTTGTTTACATGCATTATCAAGTTCAAGAAATTTAAAAAATGCACCCAAAACAAGCTTGAAATAAGAAAAACTACTGTAACTACAAATCATTACATCATAATGCAACAGTCAGAACAAAAGAAATGGAAGAACCAAAAAAAAAAAAAAAGAACATCCAGTTAATTTATTTTAAAACCCTCAAATCTCAATCTGCACCATTCTTCAAGATCTCCACCTAGTAATAAGCTCCACTGTTGCAGCCAAATGAACTCACAGAAGGTACATATGTAGCCAATGAAAATTCTCATATAATTAAACAGATAGCCTCTAAATGAAAAAGATAAAAGTAACGATAGGTTGGCCCTGATTCTGAATGGGTTTCCTCCTTTATCACTTTCTGTTGAGCCTTCTGCTCTTCCGCCGGCTGTTCCTATGATCAGAATCAGATTCTGATGCCGAATCAGAATCAGAAGACTCAGACGATGAACTGTATCTCCTACGCCGTCCCTTCCTCTGCTTCTTCTTCTTCCTCCGACGTCTCCTCTCTTCCTCTGAATCAGACGATGAACTGTAATCTGAGCTACTCTCAGGTGAAGAATAATCTGATCCAGTTACTGATGATGACCCACTGTCTGTCTCAAAGACTGAAGCCTCACTGTCACTACCAGAATTTGAATCAGAGCGATGCTTCCTTTTACTTTTCTTCGAACTCTTTTCGGCAGTATCATCTTTAACATCTGGGTTATCCAAATCATAAGAGATTGAGACCTTCATCTTCAATTTAGGGTTCTTAAGCTGCTGGGTCCTTGAGGGTCGTGACATATAAACCCGCTCATTTTTGCATTCATATGTCCAATGTCCAGTTTGGAAACATTTCTGGCACTGTGAAGCTGTGCCACCGATACTAGACATTGAAGACTTAAGGTCTTTTCTTTCACCCAATCTCACAGCCTTCTCAGTACTCATCAAATACATCTGCCTCTTTGCTTCCCTCTTCTCTTGCCATCTGCTAGGCCCTTCTTCCTTCTGCCCATATGCATTCACGTTCCGGGCTGCTGCAGTAGCTGCCCGCTCTGCCTGAGCACGACTTAAACCTTTAGCCGCGCTCAAGGCTGCAGCTTTGATCCTTTCAGCTGCAACCTGAGCCTTCTCTTCCTTTTTACTCGACATGCTCAAAATTGCCTATCAATCAAAAACCTCCCCACTCTGCATCGAAAATTTTTTTATTTCAATCAATCAACATCAACAACCATTTAAAATATTCTAAATTACAAGCGCACAACTTCACTATTTCAAGTATTGAACGTACAGATCTTCTTCCGAAAGGAAAATTTACCCACTAGGAAAAAATCATTCATTCAAGAAAGAAAATAATTGATGCAAAATTCCCAGACAAGAAATATAGTCTAGGGTTACAATAAACAAAAATTAAAATTCAATACCCTCAGTTTTCAATTTTCATAGAGACCAAACGAATTAACCACCCTAAAAGAAAACCCTAGAAAATTGATCGATCACATTAAACCCTCACAAAACCCAAGAGAAAATTGAAAATGCGAAACTAGCGATGGGAACGTAGAGGTAGATTCGTACCTAGAAGCCAAATCGAAAATAACAGAGGCCAAGAAATGGGTTCTTGACGCGTCGTCGTCTGTGTAGCAGTAGCAGAATAATTATTCGCGTGCGGTCTTCTATATATTAAAAATGAGGACGGAAATAACGGTCCTAAGGCTGTGTGATCAGGGACGATTCGAACGGGGTAATAACATACGAGTCCCTGTATTTTTACATATTGACAATTAAAGACACAATATGTACACTTGTAAGTCCCTGATGTGACCATCTAAATGACCGATAATATTGAATTCTTTCGTGCGTCTGTTTGTGACCCCCCATGTCAATTTTGCTATTAAATGGTATTTCAGTTATTACATGGACTTATTTGATACAAATGATTAAACTCTATCACCGTTTCGTTCATATTCTTTATTAATTTTCATAAACCACATGAAGAACTAGATCAGCCTGAAAGGGACTAAACTGTCATATTTCTTATGAAGATCATGAAAATTGAAAATACCAGCCAAAGAAAATCCTAGAAATAAGGATTAACGTTCTTGGTAAAAAGTAGTACCAGGCATTTTATATAATATATCACATTACAGTAAGCAACAAAATTCATAGGGAGCGCATTATCATCATCTCTGAATCCAATCTCTCAGAATATTCCCGTGAGAAGATTTGCAGCAGTGGAAATGGCAGCTCCAGTAATGGCGCCCTGCACAACCTGCTCGTGGGAAGAATCCTCTGATGCAAGTGCTAATGCCACTCCAGTTATTGCCCCAGCCACAGCACTGTTTTTCTGCCGACAACAAAGTGAATTAGTTAAGTAATGAGCTGATCTGATGAAGATCAAAGCTTCTTCCAACCCCAAATGTGTGTACTACTAGAACTTGATTTCTGCATACAACAAAGCACAAGGAAACCCCAATTCATGGAGGATCTTGTTAATCTTACCCAATCATGAGCTCCGCGAGCTTCCTTAAGCCCAAATGTAAGACCTGAATATAATCCTGCAGCCATTCCTGCAGTAGAAGGTAACAATGTTTGTAAGTGTTAACCTTCATGAGGAAGAGAACCACAATGTTTTGAAGTGTTAAAACTCTGCATGTAACTGTGTATAATTGTTCATATATAAAAGAGATTAGATCAAACTTTTAAGTTATTTATGTAAAAATTTGTCTAAAGATAACAAATATTTCTCCCTTAAGCCGAACTATTGAACTATTCATATTTTATCTTTTGAGTTATTAAATTATTTATATAAAAATACAAAGATTTTCTCTTAATCTGAACTTTTAACTAAACTATTAAATTGTTTTAAACTAAATGGTCAGAATTTTCTCAAATCTTTCTCTTAATATAAACTTTTATTTAAATTATTACTGATACACCAATTACAATAAGTAAATGAATTATTAAATCACATAATATGAATTTTTATACAAGTTATTAAGTTGTTCATGTAAAATGATCGTAATTTTCTCCTAATTTAAAGCTTAATTAAGCTGATCGTCTATAGAAATTAAAATTCTCTTATAATTCGAACTTTAAGAGTTCATGTAAAAGGATTATGATTATCTCTTAAACTGAATTTTTATCTACACTATTAAACATTAAGATGTTAATGTTCAGGTAAAGAAATCCAGATTCACTCATTATCTAAACTTTATCTAACCTACAAACATATGTATCTAACTATATACACGGATACAAGAGAGGATCCTAATTCAATGTAAAGAACAACATGGTGTAGACAGCTCAAAGATCACTCATTGGCCCATCTACATTTTCACTTTTTATGGGTAAATGCAAATTTGTTCCAGGAAAAATAGGGGGGCAAAGATTAGGGAACATATCTATTTTCAAAGCCTTTGAACAAACAGTTATATCAGATACTGTAGAATTAAAGCTTCTTAGATTAGACCAAAGATGTTTCACAGAGATAATCATTAACTATTTCAAAAGCACAAATCATTAACTATTTCAAAAGTACAACAGACATTTAAGTGAACTTACCCCACTGTAAAGATTCCTTCCCAGTATTCTTCACCTGGAAAACATTTTAAACAAGACAAAAATCGAAAACAGAATAAGCAAGCAATTAATCAAGACGCAAGTTCATTTATTTTGAAAGACTCACCATGGCTTCAATAGATTTTCGGTTGGTTTCTCCTGCAAAACAGGAAGATATATATATATATTTTTTTATATAATCCTTTATAATTTGTAAGTTTCATTTACTTGATTATATGTTATAACAAGCAATCGAGCATTTAACCTTTGAGGTTGGGAAAGTAGTGCTTCTTGGCACTACCCATATCTGGCTCATTATTGCTTGAATCAAATCCTGAATCTCAAATAAATTGGCATCAAATTCCCACATGAATCATCAAACAATAACTCAAGAAATCAAGAACAAATAAACTATGCCTAGACTTAATTAACAATATTCAACAACAAAAACAAATACATGTACAATAAACTCATCTTATCGTACCCTCAACAGTTGTAAGGTAAGCCTCCCTTGAAACAGCCTGAACTGCTCCAATCTGCAATACAATAGCACCATTTAGATAAAAACAAGCATGTCCTATCTCTATATTTCATGCGGCTGATAATTTTTACATACATATAGAGGGAGAGAGACAGTGAAGAGAAGTTACCCCGGCGGCTTTAACGAAGCTATCAGCAATACGATTGAGAAGAGGATGGCCAAAGTCAAAGAAGCCACCCTTTTGAAAGCCACGAAAATCATCAAACAAAGAGCGAGTCTCCAAATTACTGCTGCTGCTGCTCATTTCTATGTCCTTTTCTTTTGCTAGTTTGGCGTGGCTGTTGTTTCTTCTTCAGGGAAATGATAGATGTTACAATCACAACACAGAGACGCTTCAAAATATTTGGGCGAATGCAGTATGAACATCATAGAGAGGGGGAAGATGGTAATGTGTAGGAGAAGAAGTGATCTTCGGAGGAGAAAGTCAAGTGAGGACACGTGTTAGTGAAAAACCTTACGTGGCCTGCTTCTTGTAACTGGAACTGCGGACTTCGCGGCGATTCCTAGGAATTCACTTTGCCACGTTTCAGCTACTAGGAGTGGACTGTGGACACGGGATTTTTTATTCGATTTTTTAAATTCGCATTTTAAAAATTCATTTTAAATTATTAATCAAAATTTTGATTTTTGTATATACATAAATTATAAATCTAATTTATTTTTTAAAAAATTATTTTTTAATAAATTACTTTTTTTTTTTTATACTTAAAATTGACAATCTAATTGATTCGTTGAAAAGACTGGAACAATCAATTCAATTCAGTAAATGAATATCGTGCTTCTATTGACACAGTTTATGGTGATTGATGACATTTTGAAGAGAATGTTGACTTCACGTGGCTGATTGCCTTCGATATTTAATTATATTTGAAGGCAATAGTTCAATGAGCCAAATAATATAGATATCCACAACAATTTAGCGTTAGTGATTTAACAGAAAACTGAGATTACAGCACAAATTTTGGTCTTTAACATCTGGGAGAGGACTTCAAAACTAACAGAAGCCAGCGAATTAAAAGAGAGAAGAATGAACGAAGAACAAACATACAGGTAGCTATTAACAAATTTGAACTTTGCTTATGCAATGGATGGAAAAAGCCTTTGAAAAGTCTTGAGTTTGAGTTCGCGCAATAGCTAGTTCTGATTTACAAGGGGTCTATGAACGAGGTTTCTGCTATAACTGAGAAAATTTGGTCTTTCAACCAACTTCCTAAAACCAACCTTCCTTTCTCTCCATATCAGCCACACCCACCACAAAACTGACAGCAAAGGAAACACTATGCAGGGCATATATTGATGCCCTTTTCTATCATTATAGTTCACATGGCTAAACTTTAGAAGGAAAACAAAAAAAGGGGTCGGAAAAGAAATAGAAAAAAAAAAATTGAACAAAGAACACCAACGCTGATAAATGTTTTACAGAAGCAACAATAACTTCGCTTGAAGCAGCAGAAAGATGTAGCAAAGGGAGGCAAACCAGGCCTGTAGAGCGAGCATGAATTTCCTCCAGGCCAGGTGGCACTATACAGAGTATTATCTCCTACCATCGATTGAAAACAAAAATTCTTCTTTTGAAGCACTTCATTTCTTTGGTTGCTCAGGTCTCGACTGCAAACATCCATGGGTTGAATAAAAAAGGAGTAGATAAGTCACCTTGCTGATTGATTCTGAATGCTAGTTTAAGATCCATTTACAGCCATTTCTGGAGAAGATTTGGGCGGTATCAATGCACAGTCCTCACCATTTAATGGTCGATTGTCTGAACTACCGTGCATGCAATCAGAACAACTCCTAGAAGCTGTAGGCTCCTTTTCTCTATGATTTTTGTCACCTGAACTGCTGCTGTTAGCACTACTATTTAGAGAATTAGCTGCATCCTCTTGTTCACCTAAGCTTTTGTTCCCGTCAGCTGTGTGAGGAGCTAACTGTGTGCTGCTTGCATTTTTCTTCCCTGGTAGCACTGCCTGGCTTAGTGTCGAACACAAGGCAGCAAATACACTGTCTCTTGACTTGGAGGGGTTTTTACCCAACCGCTGCTTCTTTACTAGCTCAGGCTCCTTTTCCTTGGAAGAAGCCGATTTACGTTTCAACCTCAGCAACTCCATTGTTCCTTGATCCTCCTCTGAAGTTTCTGACTGTTTCCTAGGTGGTGGTCTGTAGTCTTCATCATCTTCATCATCGTCATAGTCAACAAGTCCACCAGATCTTGGACTACAAATCAAAAACATCAAATATCCAATAAACAAACTCTAGAAGATGCTTTGGGCCAATTGTCTAGGATGAGGCAATAACCATACCTTAATGATGCGTAGCTTGGAGCAACTCCATTAGATAAAACAGGTTGGACCTGAGCTCTCTGGGTGTGTGAGGCAGATGCTGTATCTTCCTCGTCACTGCTTATGAATTCAGATTCAGTGTGATAGAAAAGAAAAATATTGGATAAAAGTTTAAGCTCTCCTAAGTTTAGAAGAATAATGCATACCTGTCCTCATTAAAATAGTCTTCCTCTTCTTTCTCCAAAGCACGCTCATCAATCCGTTTTCTTGGGTCCAATGAATTAACGTTACTTTTGGTTCCACTATTTTCTAAGCACTGAAAACATACTTGTCAAGGCCAAGAAATCATAAACTTGAAATGAAGTGGTAAAGTTAAGGCAGGGAATGGAAAATACCTGCTCATATTTAACTTTTAAAGAGTGAATGGAAGCTAAAGACTCAAAATTAACCATCTGATTCCAGAATGAATCAACTATATATTTCACCACCAACTTCAGATTTTCCTGCATGAAATTATGTCATAAATGAACAAAAATGTTCACATATAAAATAAGATTATCATGAGAACATGCATAAGCTCAGAAAAAGATGGGCACCTTGCGGATGTACTCAAACAGTTCCAAAACTGCAGAGTTCAGCAGATTATACCGATTGCCATTGGCAACGAAGGCATCTACTATTGGTTTGAGAAGATTGTTCTTAACAATATGATTTACCAGATGTTCATCCTGCAGAATGACACAACCTCGTCAAACAAAAATACAATAAAACAGAGAAGGGGGTGGGAGGCAACTAAGAGAATAGTTAGTCTTTAAATATCTCAAATGGCTATGATACTTTAACCAACAAATCAGATTCTTTGCAAAAATCACATTCAACCATAAGAAAACCTAATTCAATGTCATCCCCTGTACATTCAAAATTTTTAAATAATAACATTATCTGCAAACATGAATTTGACTGTTTCCAGGCCTTTGACTGTAAGCCTGGCTCCAGTGCATTGGCTATTGCTTTTGTTGTTTGCATGTAGATGGTTTTTATCTCTAATCAATAGTTAAACCAAGATGGAAAAATAAAGGTCCTATTCATTATCTCATCTTCATGGTATCCTCAATTTTCTTTCCAATTTAAAAACTCCTATTTGTGATGACTATATAAAAAGAATGATAAAAACAAATGCACTTACATGGCGGGAGAGAATCATGCGAACAAATCTAACAGCAGCAACTACTAGATATTTTTCCCTTCTTCCCGTCAGTAACAAAACTTTATCTATGACATTATTAAGAAGAAAATTACACCTGCAAGCAGAAAAGGAACACCCATGAATTGCATTACAAAAGCAGCAGGAGTTAATTCTAGGAGACAGGACAATAGGATACAAAACATTACTTTATTCTATAAGGATGGTGCAGAACACAAAAACACAGCAATTCACAGATGTTTGACAGTATTTCAGGCTTCGTGCTTTCCACTATTCCTTCACTTGCTGTAGATTCACCAACTGATTGAGCAATACCTTTGGGAGGACATGATGCTGTTATTACATCAATTAATTGACCCAAATGCTTCTCGTAAAATATCTCAATAATGGTATCTCTCTGCAGCAGATACAAACAAGATGAAATGCTCAACAACATCATAAATTCCAAGTACTAATAGAACACAAACGAAGAAAAGAAACTCAAATCTTACATGAAAGTTCTACCGACAAATTTTCCAACAATTCAGCAGATACATATAATAAAGTACAAATCAATTTTCAAATTGTTACACCTGCATAAATAAACTCAAATGTGTTGCAGACTCTAAATTCAAAATCACTACAGCTATAAAGCATGAACTTTTAATGATAAAAGAAAAAGGTGCCATATACAGCAAACTATACTGAAAGACGAGATAGACTGACAAAAAATATGTCACCACATTTACCGCCAAGTAATATCCTATAAAAACTAAAATTAAAAATAATAAATAAAATTCATGAACTTATTAGCAAGGTTCATATCGAAAAAAAAAAAAAGTAAATGGTATTAACAAAGGACAAAAGTCATGCTTATAGCACATGGGGAGTACAAAGGCCAAGCAACCAAAGCACCTGAAACTGATGGCATGGTGGTAGATGAAAAAACAATCAATTGAAGCAATTTGCTTCAGGCAAATATGTCTTTTCAAATGAGGATACAATAGTTCATGACATGCGTTCTCATGTCTTCTTAATCATCCTTAAGCATATAACTTTGCACCACCTAAAATTTAGATTTGGGGAAATAAGCAAGAGCAAGGTCAGGCATTTCTGTCCTAATAAAAAGAAATAATAAGCCAGGCCAAGAACTAGAGCTCAAAATTGGTTTGCACGGAAAGAGAAACTGCAAACATTGTAATCTGTGCAACGCACAATGAAAGCCATAATCAATTCCCAAAAGATCAATCGACAGATGGGAGGACAGTGTTGTCGAGAATAACACAGAAAAAAGCAAAATATCAATCAACACTAACAAATTTCGAAGTTCATACACAAATGCCGTTCATCATTCAATATACTTTAGTGGAAAAGAAAAAGATTGCTTAGTGAAATGAATGATTAAGCAAGTACCTGAGCTCCTGACAATGTGTATGAATCCAGTAAACTTCGCAGAATTTCTAAAAACTGGCAGTGCATGTCCTCCCCAAAATCTGTTATCATTCCTTTAACCTGGCAGTAAACAAACATAAATTAATTTTTTTCAATAAATAAACAAATATTCCTAAGATCAAGAACTGCTCGACTTCTTGGGGATTAGACTTGAAAATCTCTCCATAGTAGAAGGATAACCAACTTATATCTGTTTTCCCTAATATTTCAGTTTAACAGTTGTCCAAATGAAGATCTCCACTAAGTTGATAACAGGATTCAAATGAGCAAATCAGACTTTAAAGTGGACAGTGAGACCATTTTTTTTGCTTAGAATAGCTGGACCATTTTAGGGACAGGTCTTGGGAATTTGATTACCTTTTCAACTAAATGTTTACCATTGTCATAAACCATAAAGGTATAATCAACATAAAATATCATAAAAAAGCATGCCACTAACTAGTGTTACGTCATATGATCCCCCAATCTTTCTGAAAATAACTTTTTCTTATGCAGCATGGGCTTTTCAGTTCGTGTACGGATCAGGTGGATGCTTGTCAATTACATGGACAGAGAATTCCATAAAATGTATATCACATGATCATCGAATTAACAAAACCCATACCAAGAGTCCTAGAAGTGAAATTCCCTCCTGCCGAACAACATAAGAACGCAAAAGGTTTGGATCCTGATTCAAGAACAGAATGAGGATATCTGTCCTGCATCCATTAGAATGGCCTATTGTTAGGACTAAATAGAAAGGAATAAGATCTAAAGCAAGCAAGATAAACGATAAAAACAAATATTCAAGTTCCACCATTACCCAGTTAATACAAGCTTATTGTCTTGACTCTGCAAAGCTTCAGTGACAATGTCAAAGATGCCTTCATTCATAAGATCCCTGCAGTAATTTAAAACTTCGGCTCTTAAGAATGTAAATACTCAGTACAAAATTTAATATCTCAAAGAAATAGTTATGGATTATCAGAAACCAAAATTAGAGACACATAATTTTGCAATAGCCTACCTAAATAGCCGCAGCTGCTGAACCATTTGTAAGCTCTTGCTTAAACTACAAAACTCATACAAGAAATACACCTATTTTCATGAAACAAATAAGCAGAGTCAATACGGAGATAGAAAAACAGGAATTAAGCATAAAAAAGAAAGAACACTACCAAAAAAAACTTATTCCAGCTCCATAAAGCCTGTTTCAATATACTGACATCAATGTTATATAATTTATGCAATCATAAATCTGAGAAGAAGAAAATGTCTTTCTAGAAATTACAGTTGAGGATGGGCAAGCTGAATTATAAGACAGTCTATCTTTTCAAAAAAAATACCCTCAGAGAAAGAAGTGCAGCCGCTTTTCTCACATAAAGGTTTGTCTACACATTTAGTCTTGTCAGGATCAACCATTCATTAAGCCTTAGAGTAACAGTTTAAAAACAAATCAAAATACAAAAAGAAAAGTCATTTTAGATAAGTAGGAAATAAAATAATTTAACAAAATAAGCAGAAAGAACAGAAATGATCCTACAAGTTGCTGTTAACATTTTAAAAAAATATTTAAGTTGTCAAAAAAAAGTTGAGAGACCAAATACACAAAAGAATTACTTACAGTATTAAAAAGAAATATTTCATATGAATAAATACTGCAGCTGGACTGAACCAATATCATATCTAAGAAAGGATAAAACTATTTGGCTATCAGAAATTACCAAATTTTTCCTTGATTCTTCAGATGCAGTGGGTGATCTCAACCTTGCAAACAATTCCTGAATGAAGGTGCTGTCATCCTTCAATGAGGAGACAACCTACAGAAGAATATTAAAGTTAAGAGACAAAATAATAAAGACCTCAAAAGTATTGAACCATCGTCTTTAAAAATCTCACAACAGCATTATTCCCATGAATTATGGAATTGAGATTCGCAACTGCAGCCTCATCCAACACTTTAGCCAAAACAACATCCTAAAAAAAGTGATACAGGGTGAGAATTACACCAATTAAACAGACATTCAAGAAACCATGAAGCTTAGCATAAGGTTCAAACCTTTAAATAACCAACTCTGTAAGTCTGGTGTATCTTCGAGAGGACTGCAGAATCTTTTATTGGTATGGCCTACAAAAAGAAAAAACATAAATACAAATAAGGAACAACAGATGACTTTATACTAAAATGTCTCCTTGAACATCCTAGCTCCAATCCCTGACAACCCCCCATCCAAAAAGGAAAATAACCAATTCATAATATAGTCACCTCCTTAAAAACAACATGCTCGTTTAGAAAATTCCGATGATGTTGGACATGAGGAACATCAGGATCATCTGTATACAGAACTCAGAACAGTTTATTACCACCAATTAACAGCAAATGATAAAGATGTATATTCCTGACTATCAGCAAACTACCATTAATCATTTGCACATACACCCAACAAAAATATGATTTCGTATAATAAAAGATAATAAAACTTCACTTTCCACACTTTTTGACAAACTAAACTTGACCTCTAAAACACACGAACAGGAGCAGCTCCCAGGTATTTTGTCCAACCAGCATAAACCCAATGAACAATGACATGGTTTACCACCTAATGCTCACCCATAATCTATGTTGGATGTTTACAGTTCAGCAAAGCAAAAGCAGAATATATCATGCACACTGGTGCAATGTTATTATGAGATAAAAATAACCTGGTAAGTTATGACAATGAAGGAATAGCAAGACCAACATTCAGCACTAACTACTCAGAATAGTGGCCCGTCGCACTATGGGAACTGACCATGCCTGAAGTCGTTACCTTAACTGCTATGATGCCTTGACTAGGGCCATGTAAGTAAATATACAAATTAGATATTCAAACACCATTCTTACAAATGATTGTTATCAACACGTGTAACGGAACTCACACTCAAGAGAGCCAATGATATCCATGATCAACTCATCCCCAAAAATTCTATCAAAGAGCGGAGGACTGTTGAGTAAAACTGCAAATAACCAAAAATATAAGTCACTGAGGATCAACAAAATCATGCATTTAACCAAAGATGATTGAAGAATAAACTAATAAGACGTAGGCATAAGGAATACAGACTGATCCCTTTGACTGTCTTGAATATCATATGAAGGCCATCAATATTTTCCAAGTCTTCACAAATTCGAAATAGATTCATCAGTTTCCGGAAAAAATCTTGCTGCATTAAGAGTGTAAATGTCACTTAACAGGTTCCATACTGATATCCAAGCAAAAACTGATGTCAAATAAAGAAAATAAGACATGTAAATAATTAAAGACCCAAAACCTAGAACTAAACATTAATACAGGTTAAAGAACGGAGTTCAATTTCTTAAATTATCTTCTCTACACAGGTTAGATAAAATCAATCCATAAAATGGATTAAATTACAAATCAGTAGATAACACGTCCCACAATAAATTAAAATCACCACACCCAAAACGCCTTCAACAATTGATAAATGAAACCTATTAATTGAATTATATAGGCGACAACCACAATATCTGGACAAACCAACAAAGCCTACAACAAGCTTACATCATTCAGTATCAGCTCCGCCAGCCGCATCTGATCTGCAATGCCACTGTCAGTCACAGTCTGCAAAATCAATAAAATTAAACTAGATAATCACACGTGACAATCATACCAAATACATGAAAAAAAAGCTAGAAAATCACTATCCCTTCTGAAAGAAGGAACCGTAGCAACCCACTCTACACAATATCATATTGTCCTTAAACCCCTCCCCAACCCACACACACACACAATGATTTTGCTATGCGAATTCCCAAAAGGTCTCTAATATATATATATATATATATATATATGACCCACCCCAACCAGATAATGTCGGACTCTCACCCCACCTCATCCCATCCATCTCGGTCTCTCTCTATGACCTTAAGAGTCTTAGATCTTAAGTGTTATAGAAACACCAACAATACGTTACATGGAAGACATAAGAAGTGAATTCCAGTAAATTCTACAACTAGGCCGATCAACATATCCATATACGTACATGTAACCACAAATGCATATATCCCAAACATTATTTGGAATGCATGTTCAATGAAGCTCTTCCATGTCTATTAGCTTTGCAAGGATCACAAAAGCTCCAACTCTAAATAAAATGTCAAGTGGAGATTGTTTTTTGAAAACAACTTTCTAAAATGGGAAAAAAAAAAGCCATAAAAGTAAATAAATATATAAATATAGACATAAAAATACTAAAGCCCATAACAACCTTAAGTATTAAAGGAAGTGTGGAAAGCTCAACAGGAGGCAATTCCCTCAAATCACTGTTCATGCCATGAAATGTCTCACCTGCAAGATTTACAAAATAGAATGACAATATTTAACACATAATGCCAGTTGGAAATAAAACAAATTAATAAAAATGGTAACAAAATGTTATGTAGGATGGAACATAGAAAACATTAATGAGAAATATTTTCCTGGTGAAGAAGTCTGAAAATGGTGGTCTCTCAACAAATTAGACATACCCTTTTTATGATCCCTCCCTACCTTTGAAGTCAAAGATATGTTTTTGTTTCAAGCAATAATTGATAAGAATTCAAAGTTCTTACTTTATTTCTTTGTTCAAAGGATAAAGATTGAACTTTAACCATAGATTCAATGAAAAAATTTCAAGGCAGATTAAGACTTCCCAATAGATCTCAAGCCACTAACTAGTATTGAACCCTCTACAAAAATCCAAATAAACATCAATCTTTTTTGTAACTAAGCAATTTATCACAAAACAGAACAATTGAGGGCAGAATTGGATCGTTTTGGTCATCCCCGTGTTATCTTTTACATCAAGGTATGAAAGACCTACAAATTATGAATCACAATGTCCATTATCATTTGATAAATTTCTTACTCTGTGATATTTCATTACAACTGGAAAAAGACAATACCCAAGTACTTTTTGATGTGTTACTCCATCCAGATTCAAGATGCTGAATGTTAGAAGAGAAATAAATGTTCCATAGGTGAAGATTCCAGCTACTTACTGTTGAGGGTATTAAAATTCAGGTTCCTCTGAACGTTACATATGTTATCCCTGAGTAAACAATAGAAAGGGAAACAAGCATTATGATCATAAAGTATCTACTGAGAACAAGGAAACTAGAAAGGGAACTTAAAACTACAATCATTTAGTTACCATATGTATGAGCACCCTGTGGTCTCTTGAAAGCTAAGAGCCAACTCTGTAGAATATTCTGGGTCTCTCCACGAGATAATTGTGTCTGAAATAATAATACAAATCAATTAAATCTCATCAAACATTCTACACCCTATTTTTTCAAATCAAACTGAACCACTCAGGAGACAAAAATGTATCAGGAACTCAATGGGCATATTTACTAATAGTTGGCATCTTGATAGGAAACAAAGAGACAAACATCATTCATTTGAAACATATAAATACCTTCTTGCTTTCTGTAAATGTCATCAGGGCTGATGCGGTGCAAAAGTATTGTTTCATTGTCTTCTTCATCAATAACAAACAAACCCAAATCTTCTGATCTCTGCAAGATAACATTTGCATTTAGTCAAATTGCAAGACATCTTTTGACCAATCATCTACAAAAACGAACTTCCAACAATTATATTTCACTGATTGACTATACAAGTTCTCTACCAGAACCATACACAAATAAATTATGTGAAGATTTGAACATACCTCCATATAGTCAACAGTTACATGCCCCGTACCCTGGTCATCCCATTTACCATCATCATTCAAACGATAGACTTTCACCCGCTGAAAAATTAAAAAAATATATATATATA
>JAXCLQ010000007.1:4622603-4652744 GCA_035584115.1 Cedrela odorata
ATATATATATATATATACCAGCAATGCGAAATGGGCCACTTATACCAAAGATACGACTTTTGCTTGTAAATGTCAGAAAAACCACTTCACCTCAAAAACAACAAGCAGAAAATCATTCCAAGGGAAAAAGTGCAAAGAGATAATGGGCATAAATCAAAGATAATGATGAAAGTACGGACCCAAGATTAAGAATGCACAAGTACATTCAAGGTAATCCTCCTAATAAATTAAGTCAACTGATTATGCTCCCAGAAGTAACTTCAGTGATATTTTCAGTTTTTTTCAGTTTTTTTTATCTACAAAAAAACTTTATTGGTTAAAATCTTATCATTAGAAACTAAGAAGCACAAACCTGAAGTGTTTGAAAAAAATGAGATTCTAACAATCAGACCACATACATCTAGTACACGATCAAAACTAAAATTCAAAAAGTTTCCCAAATGCAACAAAATTTTTGACAAACAATGACAGTGCGCTAGCTTCCCTTTGGCATTTTTTTCTCTTTAAAATCAAATGTAACTCAGATACAATATTGACATGCAGCTCAATAGGATTATCAATATGTTATCAAACTTCAATATGTATTCATAAGGTCGTTTTGTGCCACCTGATAAATACCAGCTACCAAGCATCTACTATGCTTTTGACCATCTATATGTCTTCTGCAAGTGAGTGCTCACAGGCTTGTGCAAACACACATCTATGGGGAAATTTGGCACACCCAAACTTCAAATCTTAAACAAGAGAATTCCCCATCTGCCCTCAAACAGAACACTAAAATCATAAGCTGCTTTTATGCCACCCACTAAACCCAACTAACTAAGACTATAATTTTTTCTAACTACCCGTACGTCTTCTACAAGTGCCCACTCACAGGCTTGTGCATAGACTCATCTATGGCAAATATGGTAAGCACAAGTCCTATAACCAAGCGAAGTGATTTTGCATCTTCAGCAACAACTTCTTATCACCTCAAAGGATATTCCCCAACTGAATATTTTAATAGTCTCGAAAAAACTATCATGTCTTTCAACACAAAAGAACATCATTAAGAAAGTAGAGTCGGCATAAGGCTGATAGATTCAAAGAAATATAGAAAGGAGGAGTCAGCATAAGGCTGATATATATCTTAACAAGAAAATATGGCAGGTTTATTTGTGGCGAGTGCTTTCTGCAGTAAATAGGACCATTAAAAATGATAATTAATTCATGTTAGCACTGTGTGATGGTTATTCAATTTGGCATTATAAATTTACCAATCTAGTAAATCCTCACATCACGCCACTTGTTCTTGAAAAGGATAACCTATTCCATGAAATTATCAGGACCGATCAGTCTTGAGACTTAATTGTCTCAAAACCAGGTGGGCTCTAGTAAAAAATACCAATTAATAAAGGAAGGAAGGAAATAATGGCTAAATCATATAAGTATGCATCAGCAATTGTCTTTTTATGTTAAAACCTGCTTAAAAAAGGACCCATATCTCACGCACAACAACTCCCGCACCGACAAAAAGCACAAGCATCCAATATCCTCACAACGCTAAGATAGTGACAAACCATGAATATCCGACCCACCAATAGAAATCAAACCATCCCACGCACATGTCATAAAGCCCAAAACCTACTAAATTAAGCCTGAAGATGAGTCTAAAAACTTGCTTCAAACTCAAACAAGCCATGTGCACTATCCCTAAGTCTTGGTAGCACTAACAATATCAAACTTCTCCACCAACTGTCTCACCATACGTTGCATGCTCACATTAAGAGGGAACGGTTTGAACATTTCTAAGCGCCTATAACACACCATTCACAACACTGGCCATATGTTTATTTAAAGCTGAAACCGCCATAAATTCTAGTGAGAACCAAAATTTACCAACTTAAAACATTGTCTACTCCCAAACAACAAAATGGATACTGTAATCTCGTCCTTTCCAGCTAATAAGGAACACCCATCGACCATATATAACAAATCAACAAGCTTAGCTCCCATGTTAACTCATTATTTCCTCCGAATGCCACAGCGCAACACCTCATACCATCTTAAACAACTACAAGTAGCTCATACTATACAAATAAAATTATTCAAAGCATATTCAATTAAATTTGGTATCGACAAACCGAATCGAACATAATAAAAACAACTACACTATCTCTACAACAGTCAACAGAATCAAACACTTAAAATTAAGTATTCAAAACCACTATCAATCAAACAAGCAACTGACAACTTCAATTCTAGGGCAAAACCACTAACCTGCATCGAATTGGCGTTGGTTTGCGACTTCTCTTGCGCGCCCATCGCAGCTCCTCTTCTCTCTCTCACTCCTCGATTCAAATTCGATCCTCAAACAAATTGAAGAGAAATTGAAATGGAAGTAATTAACTTAAGCCGCGTTAAATTAGGGTTTTAAAACCGAAGAGAGAGAGAGAGAGATGAAGTAAATAAAGAAAGGCGGGAGATTCCAAGGTTCGGAAGGATCAATAGAAAACCCTAACCGCCATTACCAGCGAACGACTCTAGGCCTTTGGTCCAGTCTAATTATTTCTCTCTCTAACTGTTTTTTCTTTATTTCCTTTTTCTCCCTCTCTCTCCCACTCAGCTTTTTATTCTATTCTGTGCAAGTGCTGTCCCCGACCTTTGATTAAGAGAAAGAAAAATAAAACAATATGTTTTAATTCAAATTCCGGTAATGTCCCTCAGTTGTCAATAAATTACGATGTTAGCCATTTACCTTTAATTAATTGTAAAATTGCACACAAATCCCACGCGTATTAATTGAGTGGGTCACTTACCCGCCCGTGTCTCCAGAACTTGATAATAATAACACGTGTAATTAAGTCAGGTCGGTGAAAACTAATGGCACGAAAATGTATAAAACCAGGTCTGCGTACGTGTCGGCTGTTTCTAGGTGTGATGATCATTTGCTGGTGGTGTGCCACGTGGTGATTCTCTATTGGTCGAATAGTTGTACGTTTGCATAGAAGGAAGGAGAGGATCTTTACGTCCTTTCCAGCAAGTAAAAATTTGTTATTGTGTCAAAAAGGAGACCGTGGGGCCCGTGGGCCGGCGCCTTCCACCGCTTACATGTACCACCGAAAACGGGTGCGGGTGGAAGCAACAAGTGGGAGCAAGCAATGGTGAGTGAGGAAGTTAAAAGTGCAGAGATTACACAGACTCTTGGGCGAGGTGGATGAGAAGAGTTATGTAAACGTGGTGGGGGCTATTTTTGTCTGGAAAAACTCTCGTTGATCAAGATTAAGAAGTAATTTTGAGGTGGATTAGAATTACAAATGCACCTAAATAGTAGACCATATAGCCCTTGTTTATTTGCCACACTTCGGTATCTCCGCTCTTCACTCTCCACTTAACGGACTTCTCAAAGTCCCTCTTCCAAACTAACCCTCCAAAACATTTCTCTATATTTCTTCCTCAGATCACTCTCCCTTTCTCTCCTCCAAACCAAAAACAAAATCCTTCTCATTTCTCTCCGTTAATTTATCCGTTTATTTCCTCTAGCAAAATGCATTGCTTTTCTTTCTCCCATGCCGCCCCCTCAGCAGCGACGACAATCTCCGGATCACGCGACATCTGCACTCTCGATTCCGTCTCTCTCGTTCCTTCCAAGCCGATAAATCTCCGATTCTGTGGCTTAAGGCGCGAGGCCTTCGGTTTCTCGTCGTCTTCTTTGAGTTTGTCTAATTCGCAGCGAGTTCACCTCCCTCGTCGACGTCGTTTGAGAGGAAGTCATGTCTCCACTTCTCTGGTGGATAATGGAAGTCCACCGAAATCGTTCGACTATGATTTGATTATTATTGGAGCTGGTGTTGGTGGCCATGGAGCTGCTTTGCATGCTGTAGAGAAGGTACTCTGAATTTTTTCTTTCTTCTTTGATTGCTAGTTCTGTTACGTTGTTACGTTAAAACTGGAGCTCAAAGGAGTGTATAAGCTTGGATTAAACACATGTGTAATTGAATCTTTTCTTTCTTCTTTGATTGCTAGTTATGTTGCGTTGTTATGTTAAAACTGGAGTTCAATGGAGTGTATAAGCTTGGATTAAGCACATGTGTAATTGAATCTTTTCTTTCTCCTTTGATTGCTAGTTATGTTGCGTTGTTATGTTAAAACTGGAGCTCAATGGAGTGTATAAGCTTGGATTAAGCACATGTGTAATTGAATCTTTTCTTTCTTCTTTGATTGCTAGTTATGTTACGTTGTTATGTTAAAACTGGAGTTCAATGGAGTGTATAAGCTTGGATTAAGCACATGTAAAGTTTTTTGTATGTTTCTATTTTGCGTGCTATTTGTGTTTAGCAGACGGTAGGCAGAGCTGCTTTGCATTACTGTGCGAAAAAAATTGATTTCTATTTTAAAATTGCGGCTCAGTTGAGCATATTTAAGAATGAGATTACATTTGATTTGAAAGAATCAGAATGCAGCCATGTTTCCATTATAGTGGGAAGGAAAGTGGGATTTTATATAATGGACAATATGAAGACGACAAATACAAAGATAGTGGGATGTTGAGATCAGTTTTGTATTTGGCAATTAATTCAGATTTTCTGATGTACTAATGATTAATTTTTTGTATACATTTTGCTCAGTGGTATGAAGTTTAGCAATTGTTCGGTTGCTTGTTCTTCTTTGATAGTTGAGTTGCATTCAAGGTGGCTAGTATTGTTATAATCGTTGCAGGGACTGAAAACTGCCATCATTGAGGGAGATGTGGTGGGAGGAACATGTGTGAACAGAGGCTGTGTTCCTTCTAAAGCTCTCCTGGCTGTCAGTGGTCGGATGCGTGAACTTCAGAATGAGCATCACATGAAGGCTTTAGGTCTGCAGGTAATAGAAGCTAATGTTTTAGGATCAAATGTTCACTTTTGCTGTTTTCTGTAAAAAGAGTATCACATATTTCAATGGAGACAAGATTGGTATGGATTTACCTCTGCTTTTTTCTCCGAAATTTTGATAGGTTGCTGCTGCTGGGTACGATAGACAGGGAGTGGCTGATCATGCAAATAATCTTGCTACAAAAATTCGTAATAATTTGACAAATTCAATGAAAGCACTCGGCGTGGACATATTGACAGGTGTTGGGACTATTTTGGTAAGTTGAGTTTTATGTTCTATAATAAATTGTATGTTTTCATGACTTTTAAAACCTTATTTATCCTAATACATATACTGCATTTATGAAATTGTTCAGGGTCCACAAAAGGTGAAATATGGGAAAGTTGGTTCATCTGACAGCATTGTAACTGCAAAAAATATTATTATTGCCACCGGTTCTGTTCCATTTGTTCCCAAAGGCATTGAAGTTGATGGTAAATATGCATTTGTTTTTCGTTCTTATCCTACTATAAGTTTACTGCTTCATCAAAGTTTTGATTGTAGGTACTTTGAGATTATAAACTTGTCATTTATGTAATAAAGATACATTCCTCATCTTTGTTCACATTTTCTTCCATAAATTAATAAATAAAGTTGGGAAAATGATTTTAAGCCGGGTCAACTAGTTTTAAGAAACTTTAAATATTTGTATGCGGCAGCAATGCAGGCATCTGCTTGATTATATAATGTAGATTTTGTTTGGTACAGATACCTCCAAGTAATTCAAAACATTACAACCCATTGAATGAATTGTCTGGTGGAAAAAGGTGAAATTAAAAAGGAAAAATGGGTGTTTCCTGTCTAGTTTCTTCCTCCACAATTCCTGGGAGTTTAGCACATGATCTAGGTTATTATTAGACAAAAGACCATGATAATAATATTTTGTACGAGAACCTTAAATTATCCAGTGTACAAAAGTTATTCACTATTTTACTCATGAGAAGCCCAATGAACAATACTTGGGAAAACCATATTTTCTACCCTAGTTCCTAGAGAATGATCTCTGAATTTATTATTATTGTTATCGGTAGATGACCTTGTATTCTAGTTCACTTCAAATCTTCTGCCTTCTCATCCTCATAATATTTTTCTGATGATATAGTAATGATCTGCAGGGAAGACTGTAATTACTAGCGACCATGCACTCAAGTTGGAGTCTGTTCCTGACTGGATTGCAATTGTAGGAAGTGGCTATATTGGTCTTGAATTCAGTGATGTATATACTGCACTAGGAAGTGAGGTAATACCTTTTCTTTCTTGCAAAAAGAAATAATAATTATAAATAGTATAAATAAAAATTATTGATGTTACAACTAGCTACTCTAAGACTATCATAAGCATTCTTCAGTAGTTTATTGCTGATTCTGAATATATATATCAACTCATGGTACTCGTCCTGTGCATAAACATCTATTAAGAATAACTTGCTTTCCCATAAAGATTCTAAGTGCATGCCTTTTGAGTAGAATAGACCAAAATTTGTCAAAGGATTGATGTTAAAAAAATACTTATCAGGTTGCCTGTTCCAAATATGAACTTTTATATGTTCAATCCAAGTGTTTCAACTCAAAGCCACAAAAGAGGCATATATTTCTCCTATTTTGCTATTGAGACTGATAAAATGAAACCTGTCTTATTGCATAAATAATGCATGTGTTTTTTCTTTTCTCATCTTCTTTGCTCTCTTTTTATCTTGTTTTAACCTAGCGGTCTAAATTTTTATCAGAAGGAAACCAAATAATCAAGAAGGTTTATGCAGGTTACTTTCATTGAAGCTCTAGATCAGCTTATGCCTGGATTTGATCCTGAGATTGGTAAACTAGCTCAAAGAGTTCTAATAAATCCTCGGAAAATCGACTATCATACTGGAGTGTTCGCATCAAAGGTAACCTGCATTTACTTGTTCTCTGGGTTGATGTTTTAAGACTATGCCCTAATCTTCACCAGTGTTGTTTATAGATCACTCCTGGAAAGGATGGGAAACCAGTCACAATTGAGCTTATCGATGCTAAGACCAAGGAACCCAAAGATACTTTGGAGGTAATTATATTGGTGTTTTTCCTTGGAAATTTCTGCTAGAAATACTAGCACCCATCTCTATTTTAAGTTATCTGGCATACTTCTCTGCTCATGTGTTAACAACATGCTATAGAGAAAACTGCTAGCCTAAATTCTATAGTTTATATCTTGTGAGGAGAAAAGTATCTTCCAAGTTTCCAAATTCTGCAATCATTTATTGCTTATGGTCCTGTGGTAGCCCCCTTATAAGTGCTGACTTAGGGAGCCAGAATTGTCTAATTTAAAAGTTTGTTTAAAGGACCCTGAATTGGTAAATTTACAAGTTGACTGGCATTAAATTTGAAGTTGAACAATGTGAGTGCCTATTTTGTAAATTATCTTTCAACTTTTAAGTGCCAGTATGTACTCGGTTTTGTAGCATGCCTGAGTCGAGGAAGGTCTTTGAAACTGTAGTTTTGTGGTTATACTCTCTTTTGCATTTCCAGTAACCATTAAATCTCACTTTTGAGGAAGTTCTACAAAAAATCCAACTTTCTTGTCCTGGTTGTTGTCCACTTCTATCTGTTTTCCGGCCCGTAATTATATTTTTGTCTATGCATGGTACATTAATTAAACTTCTGCTTTTGGTTCTGTTATATAGGTGGACACTGCACTCATTGCAACTGGAAGAGCACCATTCACAAATGGTCTTGGTTTGGAGAATGTGAGTCTTTTTGACAGACACAATAATTAACTCTAGAGTTGTTCCAAAAAGAAAATTGTATTTAGAGTTCCACAAATATTCTTATTTATTTATTTTTTTTTTTTTCAGATCAATGTAGTAACACAAAGAGGTTTTGTTCCAATTGATGAGCGAATGCAAGTGATTGATGCAAATGGCAATCTGGTTCGTCATGAATTTCCATGCGTCACATTTTTTGAGAAGGCTGTCACCAGTTGCTACTGACCCTTGATTTTGAATATCAGGTTCCTCACTTGTATTGCATTGGAGATGCAAATGGTAAGATGATGCTTGCACATGCAGCCAGCGCACAAGGAATTTCAGGTACAGCAAGTGCCTCAGTGTATTTCTAGTCAAAATTCCAAACTCTCCTTTACACATATTTCATCTTTTGCATCAATCTTTGATGCAGTGGTTGAACAAGTGACTGGAAGAGATCATGTTCTCAATCATTTAAGTATCCCAGCAGCTTGTTTCACACATCCTGAAATTAGCATGGTCGGATTGACCGAGGTGAATGTTTAATCTTGTGAGCACATATGTTTTGTAAATATTTTGTCATGCGTGATTGCATTCTTTAATGTGTTTGATAAAGGCTCAATTTTCCTATAAATATTCGACATTGCCACCGTCTTTTTTCTATTTCTTCTTTTTTTTTTTTGTTAAAATTGTAGAAATAAGAGTTGTTATCAGTGTTTTAGTATATGAAATTTGACTTAAAATTCACACAGCCTCAAGCAAGGGAAAAGGCTGAAAAGGAGGGATTTGAAGTAAGTGTGGCCAAGACAAGTTTCAAAGCTAACACAAAGGCCCTAGCAGAAAATGAAGGAGAGGGACTTGCTAAGGTTACTATTCTTGACCCTTCGCTTTTATGTCCATTCTTTGTGAAAATGTTATTGTGCTGTTCCTTCATGTTATTTTTGCTCTGTTGATTTTTTTTTTCTTACTAGCTTATGCTATTGCTTTTTGTATTATCTTTATGCAGTTAATATACAGACCTGATAATGGTGAGATTCTCGGAGTTCATATCTTTGGGTTGCATGCTGCAGACCTTATACATGAGGCGTCTAATGCAATAGCATTAGGTACATGTATTCAGGTAGACCGTCTTTCCAAAACTGCTATATCAATGTGCCTGGCTTGTATTTAGAATGTGCAGTCATTAGAATGAATCGCTTACTGAGAAGTCAGGAGATTACTTAGAGCCTGCAATATTTGTTCACATTGTTGTGTAACTTTTTCTACCTACCTTGAAAATGCATCAAGTAGCAAATGCGCTCACGCGCATAATCCACAACTTTCCTTAAAAAAAAATCTTTCGGGACTATCTTTTCTATTATTTTTCAGTAACAAATGTACATTCAATGTCATGCAGGACATAAAATTGGCAGTTCATGCACATCCAACTCTCTCCGAAGTTCTTGATGAACTGTTTAACTCAGCAAAGGTGAGCTTCTGATACCTACTGAGTGTACCGAGCCTGGTTGCATTAGTCTCGTCTTATGTCCCTGGAGAAAATTCCTTGGGTATTCTCTTAAAGATCATACCAAGCTTTTCTTTACCATATATTATCATGTTGCTACATGACAGTTTTCCGAAAATGTTATTTTTACGATCCCATTCATCATGCAAGTTAACTCACAATTGGTTCTTCTAAATATATATAAACCTGGAGTCGATAAACCAGTTTGAATTTCTGGGGCAGGTTAACGCTCATATTTCTAATCCAGTAAGTGAACCGGTTGCAGTCTAAAGCTTCTCGACAATAAGAAGTATTAAATTTTGAAGAAATTTGCTTGTGTTAGGGGATGTCAAGGAATAATGCACCTCCAAGGGGAACTAGTCAACGTGATGACTGGCCTAGCAACCCAAACATGGTGAAGAAATTTGCAGATATTTATATGACATTTGTATCCTGGTTTCTTGGAATTGTTTGTGCCTTGCAGAAGAACTTGTATTCATTATAGTTCCTACTAGAAATCTGTTGTCCGTTTCCAATTTTGGCCGATTTTGCTGGAAATACGAGTTTTATTTTAATCAATATTATACTATGGGTATAATCAATATTACAAATTAAATAAATATTGAGGATCAAATCACCAGTTCCGAATGGATTGGACATCTAGTGATGGCATTAAAGCAATCAAATCACTATCAAGTAAAGTGAATATTAACCAAATATTTCAGTCGTCATAAACAAAAACTAAGATAAAGGGACACTATGAAAATTTCTGAGACCTGTGAGCTGATACATGGCGATTCTAATGCTTAGGCACTCCACTCAAATTTAACCATTGACAGCACGAAGTCAAAGCTGTTGTGCTAAGTGCAAGAATGCCAACATCAGCCTTCGTTGATCTTACAATGTTAATTGCCAAACAATCCTTGAAGAAACTAAAAAGGTGCATGACACAACAATACAACCTAATAATTATTGGAGATGAGAGCAAAGGAATGTTCAGAATTAACTATTGTGAACAACAACTTTCCAAAACAAAACCTTAGGCGAGGCCCTATCTAACACTAACTCATCGTTCCAATCAAGTTTTCCCCACCTATTTCATTATGACTTTGAGAAAAATCTACAGCCCATCTTATGGGATAACAAATTAACAATCAATGTCAAAACAAAAAAATCATAACACCACTTTGTAAACAACTAATATTGGAAAACATGAAGGTCTGTTATAAGTGGAAAAATAATTTGAGCTCTGGCTAAGCAAGAATGCCAAGTAGGGAACCAAATAAACCTTAGGTTGCTAAACAGTCACAATCGATATACCAGCCCAATCAAGAGCAGGATGAGGAAACATAACCAACAAAACAGCTCCAAACCCCCATTAAATTCAGAGAATTTAATCAGCCTAGAGAGATCTAACAGCAATCTACAAGAGTTTAATGCCTTTGTAATGTACTCAAGGAATGACTATCTGTGGTTCCTTTGATCTGTGGGTTAATAGAATGCAACTCAGAACGTAATTTCATCTCAGTTAAATTCAAAGGAGCAAGAACAACTGACTCAAAGCTTCATAACAAGTCAATAAAGATAAAATCAATAAGAACCCACAAAATAAAAATGGCTTAACAATACATCCAATTCTTTAAAACTGAAATGAAAGCCACTAGAGTTTCATCATCGAGTAACTAAATTACTAAAAACAAATATCCATTAAAGCAAAGCTAGAACTTAATAATTAAGTAATTGAAAAACCATAACACTGCCTTCTCTTTCACATATGTCTCCCTATTCCTCGGCAGCTGATTCAGCTCCTTGCTTGTTGTGCTTCCTAGCATACCTCTGGTTCCTTAGAAACTTTGGGTCCATCTGTACACAAAAATCATAAACAGCGAATAAAAATTGGCATTACAAGCTATAAAAAAGCTCTAAAATATAAATTTTACGAAAGAAAATATTAAAAAAAGAGAAGAAAAAAATACCCCTTTGGTGGAAGTGTGACGCTGCTTCTTGGGTTTCTTGATTCCGTTCTTGTGAGCCTTGTACGACTGGTTGTGTGCTGTGTGATTCTTCGACTTTGCCATTTCTGCAGCACAATCATAAACAAAAATACATCTAACTAATCAGTCGCAATAACAGAGTTATAGAGTAACAATAAGTATTTCTTGTATCTGGTTTAAGCAGATAGATCGTCAGAGAAACGCACCGTTTAGAGAGAAATAGACCTGTCTGCGGCTCTACTGAAGGTTTGTTTTTTTTCTCTCAGAAGCAAATGAGCAGAAGACCGGGTGAAACCCTAATTGATATAGGTGTTGAATAGTACTTGGGTGGATCGGGTTTGGGTTTCAATATTTGGGCCTTGACTAGGCCTGGTTTTGGGCTATCCGCATACTTATATTTTTAAATATTTATTTTTTAGTATAAAAATATTTATCTAATATTATTTTATACTAAAAGCAATAAGTAAATGACCAAAAGGTCCAAACTGGGCACAGTCTAGCTCAGCAATTCACATGCACAGACAGGTAGTCTTCCTCAAATTCATTCTAGCTGTATGTAACGCCGAAGTAGCTGGAAAACGTAAAAGACGACACGCAATACAATACAAGTAATCATCCATCGCTCTTTCCTCCTCCTCCTCCTCTCTCTTGTCTCTGCAGATCTCGCCACCATTTATCTGGATCTGATCAAACTCTCCGACAACATCGTTCTTTTGTTTCTTTTACTAAACACGAAGGAGATATGTTTCTCCTAGATTGGTTCTACGGCGTTCTTGCATCTCTGGGTTTATGGCAAAAGGAAGCCAAGATTCTTTTCTTAGGCCTCGATAACGCCGGAAAAACGACGCTTCTTCATATGTTGAAAGACGAGGTTTTTTTTCTTTTTCCTGTTCTGTTATTTTTTTTTTCATTTAATGACATGGGAATGATATAATGAGAGATTCTGGAACTGGGTTTTTTCTTTTCTTTGAAAATTTTTGGTATTTTTATGTGATTGAAGAGATTGGTGCAACACCAGCCGACACAGCATCCGACATCAGAGGAGCTGAGCATTGGGAAAATCAAGTTCAAAGCTTTCGATTTGGGTGGTCATCAGATCGCTCGCCGTGTATGGAAAGATTATTATGCTAAGGTATTTGATTTATTTATTCATTTGATCTGTTCATTTTCAGCATTGTTAATGCTTGATGGTAGATTTTGTAGATTTGTAACGTATTTTGGTTTATGTCTATGTTGGTTAAGTTGGGTTGTTTCTAATGTAATGAATTTCAACTTTATATAGAATGTAGATGCATTAGTTACAAGCTTAAAATTGCAGCTTTGACTTGTTTCTCTTGTTATCTTGTCTTCCAAAGCCACTTAAGTATTAGCTGAATTCTTTTGAATTGAGAAGACACACTCAAATTCTCAATGTCTGTTGGTTTTATCATGGTGTCTGCCTTCATAATCCCAGATAAAGTTCCGTGGTGTTTATCTGATTCATGGGAGGCAAACATTGATAATGGAAGTTTCGCTGATGGCACCTCTTTTTTGTTGTTTGGGAGGTGTTCTAATAGTAGCTTTCCGTACATGTTCTCTAGAAGCAATTATGATAACTCTACGGAAGTGGTTTTAAAGAGAAGTTAGTTTTATTTCAGAAGAATTATGGCTGGCTTGAATGGGTTATTTATAAAATTGTCTAGAAGATATAATGATGCAGTTCAAGCTTTCCTCTTCTCGTGGATTTGGTATCAACATATAATTTTACTTTTTTTTGTTCTGGTCTCCATATTTAGAAAAAGAAAAATGCCATTTATTTTTCCCCACATCATGTCATTAGCAGATTTTCTTTTTCATTTTTGCCTAGAGTAGAAAAATGATTCATTTAATGACACTGCTTGCTTTTCCATTGTTGCTCCGAGTTGATTCCAGCACTAAATTTTTTTCCTATATCTTGACAATTCATATCCATACGACAGACATGTTGATCGTGATATTTCTTATTTGTTTTCATTTCTTGTGGAATACTTGCTCCCTGTGAATGAATGTCTGAAATGCATTAATCATTTTATTGGATGAGTTCCTCCCTATCCATTTGCAATCTTTCTTGCCTCATTATTTATTCCAAAATGTAAATTTCTGGTGCCCCTCTTTAGAACATGTTCTCAAATGACTAATGCCATCATTTTCTCCTGTTTGGTGAAACAGGTTGATGCAGTGGTTTACTTGGTAGACGCCTACGACAAGGAGAGATTTGCAGAATCAAAAAGGGAGTTGGATGCTCTCCTTTCAGATGAATCCCTGGCCAATGTTCCCTTCCTCATTTTGGGCAACAAGATTGACATTCCCTACGCCGCTTCAGAAGATGAACTTCGTTATCATCTTGGACTGACCAATTTCACGACTGGCAAAGGCAAGGTGAATCTTACAGAATCCAATGTTCGAGCACTCGAGGTCTTCATGTGCAGTATCGTGCGCAAGATGGGCTATGGCGACGGCTTCAAGTGGCTCTCTCAGTATATCAAGTAGAGTTGGTGATATCACATGGCACAATGTATTCATTCTGCTGGGATTTTTTTCTGTCATTTTTTACTGTCTCACTACAGTGAAATTGAAAAACCAAAATTTTGTTATCATTTAATTGGTATGAAGACTCAACAATTGTTGCACTATTTGATCAGTTTACACCCTGCAATGTGAATTTGTTTTTATTTTTTGAGAGCAAGTTTGTATGCAACTGCTACTCTAATAGATTCTGCATTTTGTTGACTTGTATTGTCACTGGGGTTGCCATTTTGAAACTCTCTGCAAGACTTTCCCTAAGCAACGGGTGTGGTAGTAAGGAAGATTTTTGTTCAATCCTCACCGTTGGATCCGTCTTTGTATACACGGATTCTATGCGTTTACAGTACAATAGCATTCCTCCTTCCACGCACGCAATCACTCTCTCACAACTACATCACCATCATCACTATTCACTACTTTTTTTATCCTACGGCCATTGCACCCAGATGACGCGTAAACCAACCATCGTACTACACGTTGTACAGAAAAAACCTGCTATACCCGGTCGTCCAATTTTTGAACCTTCAGTGCACGTCATCTCACTCACCACCCAAACCGGTAATCTGAGTTCCACATCATACTGTAAGTTCAAAATCCAGACAGAATTTTGTCGTAAACTTCCGTTATCTTTTTTCTCAGCTGATTACCTCGTTACTTCTTAAATATTCTACACAACCGAACAGAACTGGTAAAATAAATTAATCGAAAAAGAAAAAAAAATGTTTCTTGTTGATTGGTTCTATGGAATCCTTGCGTCGCTTGGTTTATGGCAAAAGGAAGCCAAGATACTGTTTTTAGGTCTCGATAATTCCGGAAAAACGACGCTACTTCACATGCTCAAAGAAGAGGTTTTTTAATCCATAAATAAATTATTTATTTTTTGTTACAAATGTTTGATTATGCTCAATCCAAGCTTCAATTTGCTTAGTCTTCACTGCGAATATGTTCTTCATGCAATTTCTTGCTGATTGGTTCTTCTTCTTTTTTAGCTTTTTGAATTTGGTTTTATTTCATTCCAGTGATTATGAATTAATTTTTATAAGGTTACAGTGAATAAACAATAAATTGAACTTTATTATTTAGTAGTGGAAGTGGGGTTTATTGATGTATCAATATAATGATGTTTTGCAGAAATTAGTACAGCATCAGCCAACACAGTACCCAACATCAGAGGAATTGACTATTGGGAAAATAAAGTTCAAGGCCTTTGATTTGGGTGGTCATCAGATCGCTCGCAGAGTCTGGAAAGACTACTATGCCAAGGTATATTATAATTTTCGTTGTAATATTATGCTTTTAGTTGTGAACAAGTTAGCTATTTCACAGTGCGTTTTGTGCTTTATTGTTGTTCAAAATGTTACATTGCTTTCCTGTATGATACACTTCGTTTCATTTTTTTGTGTTAAATTCTCGTGCTGTGTGCGGACACCTTGTATGACAAAGCTGATATTGTTTTTGTGTTAAATTCTCGGTAATGTGCAATCGTTTCATCGTTTAGGTTGATGCTGTGGTCTACCTGGTTGATGCTTATGACAAGGAGAGATTTGCAGAGTCAAAAAGGGAGCTTGATGCCCTTCTGTCCGATGAATCACTTGCTCATGTCCCGTTTCTCATTCTGGGAAACAAGATCGATATACCATATGCTGCCTCAGAGGACGAGTTGCGTTACTACATGGGCCTGACTAGCTTCACCACAGGCAAGGGTGAGGTTAATCTTGATGAGACAAATGTCCGCCCCCTTGAGGTGTTCATGTGCAGCATTGTTCGCAAAATGGGATATGGTGAGGGTTTCAAATGGCTCTCACAGTACATCAAATAAGCAAAACGGGTAGAGAAGAGGATGAGGAATCATGAATCCGGACTACCAAGAAAGGGATAACAACTTTGCTAGAGCTTTTGCTGTGTCTCCATTGTAATAGCTTGTGCTTGGATTATGGTTAATAGTTGCTACAAAATATCTAATATCTAGTCTTCAATAGTTACCTTCATGTAAATATTAGCTTGCTAGCAGACTTCTTTTCTGTACTATATGTTTTTGGTAAGAATAGCCAAGTTGTGTTTGCTTTGTAACTTCTTAATGCTAATCAAGAATAGCAAAAGAATTACGGTGTGCAAAAGATGTAATTTTATTACTCTTCTCTTGAGCATGAACAGAGGCGGGCAAATTGTGCTCATCTTCAGTTGGTTTCATTCATCACTGTTTGTGTGGGTTGTTGCAGTCTAAGTTTTGCCTTGAGCCTTATGTTAGCGGTCCTATGACAACATAACCATGCAATTTTGGGTTAAACTTTACATCCCATTTATTAATATTGAGCCTCTGTCGTGGTTTGAATACAATAATGGTAGAGGATGTATGAGTATCACTATCATTATCATCAACTTTTATTTAATGTTCAGTGTTGTCCTTCACCTACTCCCAAAATCCATTTGAGAATAATTTCACACATTTCCAAAAGCTTTTTATGTCGTTAACATTTAGTTAAGGGTTAAACTTTGTCGCCCAAGAATCTAACTTCTTGTCACAGCAATATAAGATGCAGTTATAAGGGAACGAGAAATGGGAGAAATTTCCTCAGAATTGCACAATGCCAATACTGGACTGGGATAAATACCGCCCAGATTCAATTTCCTTCAATCAAGTTACACCTAAATGATCTTTGTACTAGAGATAATAACAATCGATCAATGCCCCAAAAGTAACAGCAAAGACTAGCTTAATTAATATTGACACTGAAATCATGACCTGTCAAAATCTTAAAACAGTTTGAAAGGGCCAAGAATGCACGCTTTACCTAGGCATTTACACATGTATAGTCTGCATTGCTACAAACTTCCTCTTGGATATTAGTCTTTGGCCCCCACAGGTGTCTACGATTACAGTCAGATTCCCAAGCCTATGGATGTCGGTGAAATCTCCTCTTTCTTCAACCATCCACGTCTTCATCTGGGTCAAGAAACCCTTCATATTCCAGCTGCATGAAATAAGATTAATTTGATTAATCGATAAACATTGAAATGTACATTATTTTCATTTAATAATAACCCACCTTTGCTTGATTATGAGCCAACTTCATCCTCCTATATTCTTCTTGTGCTTTCTTTGAACGAAACATGGCTTGAACCCGTACAACAGATCTCTCAACACGCTCTTCAGCCTGTTTCCTGCTGGTTTGGTAGAAGTCCTCCTCTGTGTCACTTTCTTGCCTCTGATCTGCAACTGTTTCAACAGCAATCGGGTCAACCTGAAGCCCACGGAAGCCTTTTCGTTTCAACCGCCAGCGCAGAATTACTTTCTCAAGCACCCCGACTGACCAGATAATCTTGCAATATTGCTTCCTTACTTGGAAACCCCGGAAAGCAGCCTGCATAGGAATAGAAGGCAATTCAATTACTCAATCTGGGATCTTTCATATTGATGGAATCTACTTAAGTGTGTCAATATAGAAGGAACAAAGAGGAGATAAAGAGGTTCCACTTACCTTTCATGTGTATAAACATTCTACAACTAAATTTGCTTTAAATTAGGCTGGCATGTAAATGGGGAATACAAGAATTACCTGAATTTTGATAGCCTGACGGCGCATATGAAGGAATTCTTTACGAACTTTCCAGGAACGGAACCTATGCTGGATATGAGCAGCAGATGCCATTTTTTTCCGTGTCTCAAAGTTGCGAAAGGCATGTTGAATCTTCATTGCAGCAATTATATTTTGCGCTTCGTCCTCTGGACTAGAAAACCAAATAGCTTTAGCTTGTACTTATAGCGAGTGCTCCCTGAATGCAGCCTGAATTCGTGCTGCTGCTTCAGCAGCTGTCCTGTAAGCTGTCAAAGTATCCTTCAGATACACCTCATTCGCAGCGAGGTTCTGAGTGTCTGCTGTATCATTTGAGCTTGTTTGCAGTGAGCCACTAATATTTCCTGCTATGTTCATATCGTTGAATTGCGCTACTAGCGCCTGTTCTGAAAGAAAAGCTGCTAGGCCATCATAACCATTCTTAGATGCAAGATCTGCAGCAGTGCATCCGCCAGGATTTTCTGAAGTGGGGTCTGTGACCAAGTTCGGCTTTGCCCCTGCTGATAAAAGAACTGCAACCATTTTCTCCCTGCAGACAGATGTTTTATATTTAAAATATATAATAGAAAACGATCAAATGAGTAAGAAAACACCATCCAAAACCAATATGGAAGCAGAATATATGCCCCAATCCATTTACTTAATGCATACAGGAGTTTCCAACTCAAAAATTATCTTTTAACCTTCAGATATAGGAATCTAATAAATGCCTATATACAAGAAACCAGAAGTAAAAGGTCATCCTACAAAGTAAACAACAGAGCCAGGCTCTCATAACAAGGGTAACTGATGATGAGGTTGGAGAAATTACTAGGTATCCATCAGCAGTAAACCTAACCAATCACATAGATATTCAGCAAATTAATATGACATCATGTACAATCATACCTTCCATAAAAGGCAGCCCAATGAAGAGCTGTCCACCCATATTTATCTCGAAAATCTAATGACAAGCCTGAGCATGAAAATAAATAAACAGCCCAAGTGTATCCAAGTATTGCACACAAATGAATTACTCCTTGACCTTGAACATCATATTCCGTAGTTTTACATCCTTCTGCTACTCTTTCCAGCAGCCATTCCTTCAATTTGTTCTTCAAAGTGAGTTCAAATAAAATGTCTTTCGCTTCTGGAAATGAAGTCCTGTTGTTTCCAATCGACTTAACCAAATATGCCCAGCTTTTGGAAATATGAGCGGTTTTCATGGCAATCTTCTTAGCCTCCTTCAGGGCATTTGCTGGCACTTTACTGGATAAAATGTTAAGGCCCTTGAATGTAGAGAAAAGCAGATAAGATAGCCTCATCTGAATTTGAAACTCTTCCCATTTGGACTTGTCTTCTGAAGAAACTATTGGTTCATGCAATTGAGGAGTACGATACTCAAAATTAAGAATTTCACTTATGGGTTTCTGGCCATCAAGACTCATATAAAGGTGTACCAATCCAGGAGAATGTGGGGATAACAAACAGCGGTACACCCCAACCTGAACTAACTCTACAGGCACACATACATCGCCACAAACACAGAAAATATTGGACTTCACAAGAAGTAAACAATCTTCATGAAAGAATCCTGTGACTAGGATCTGCAATAACGAATAAGTAGAGGTCAACATTTTGCAGTAAACAGCAATGAAAGCACAGAAGAACAGAAATCAGGAACATAAAGCATTAATAATCAAAACTGCGAAAATGAACTCAGATATTTTTGTGCAAACCTTTTTCTTTTTCCCCTTGGCAAATAATACATATAATCTTTTGGGATTAAACCAGTAACTCATCGTATAACCTACTTTACCACAGAGAAGACAAGCCAGTAGGTTCATAGGCCATTGGCCTTTCAGAAACTGAACTAAGATTATGACAAGCCACCTATAAATCAACCTACTATCAGAAAGGATGCTTTTGATTGCACTTCCAACTTTAAATTCCCTTATTTCTTTTAACTTAATGATGAGTTCATATGTATGAGACTATTATACTGATTCAAGGTCAGTCCAATTAAACATTAAAACTTTAAAAACAAATAGCTACCAGTTCATAAAAGAGCTCTGCAAGCATCTACAGAGGCTATTGTGACCTCTCACCGTTAAATACAAACTTTGATATCTTTCTTGCTCTGTAGTTTGTAATATGTTTTTCTCCATTTCATCAATTCTTACACAGTAGCCTCTTCTCAACTCATGCATAATGCAATAACATATGCCAAGGAGTGATGCGCACGATACCAACAGAATGTGCATAGATCTTTATAGCCATTCATTGCCCAATTTGAGTAAAGCCTGAAAATCTCCTGATTTTTTAATAAATTATTCTATAACCCTCAAACACAAAGGTTCCTTTTCCTTTCTATTTATTTATTTTAATTAGTTGATAAGAGCAAGAGGTGTGAGTCAACAAAGAAGCTTTTTATTTGTCCATTCTTTTGAGAAACAGAAAGTGACAAACAATGCAGAACACTAACAGAGGAAAGTAGCAAATGGAATAAAAACCTTTGTCTTTTCAGCTGAAAAGGCCCAGGCAGGTGAAACATCCGTTATGCTAAATATGTGCCCTGGAACAGTGTATGGCTGATGACCAGACGAAATTGAGGATTCAAGTGCAGGATAATCCCCTGAGCCTGAGGAGTCAGTCATGATGTAGTTCATCCATCTTCCAAAACTGTCCTGATTCTGCAAACCATCACCAACCAAAATGTCCAAGGTATCACCACAGCCCACTGCACTAGACTCTTTTTTCTGTCTGTTTACATTCAATTGACTCCACATAGATTGACTATAAACACCATCCAGATTACTGGATTGAGCATCATCACTCCTAGCATTTGGCTGGCTCGTATTCAAAACAGAAGTAACTTCAGTATATAAATCATAGGATGGAAGAGAGCTACCCTGCAAAGATGAAGTACCAGATTGATTGTTTATGCTAGCAAATATAAACAATGAATCTAAAGGAAAGTTGCTTGAGTAATTTTAACAATATTAAGGGATGCAATATTGTGGCAGCAGTTAGCTCATAAGTCATAACGGTTATTATAAGGTTTGGGTTGTACAACAGCGGTGCCAAAGTGCACTGAATAGGCTTACGAAATTGCCAACGAGCAATTATAGAATCAAATTGAGGTTAAGGGGCATTTTGACAACTAGATTTCAAAAATCACCACAATAGAAGACAAAGGAATAGAATGTAAGATAGTTGAATTCCAGTATGAAGCCTATCAAGGTCAATGTTGTATAAAACTAACAATTAGCATTCCCAGTGTCAGTTGTCAATTAACTGCATGAAGAATTAGCGTCGTTAACAGAATAAACGTACTCCAAATTTTTTAAGGATGACAAAAAATCCATGCAGTTTAATGTTGAGGTCAAAACTACATGGGACCACTAATGCATTCAGAAGAAAGAAAAAAAAATTACGGTTAGGAAAAAGGATTTCCCGTGCAATGAGACAAGAGATCAAAAGAAGAAATTCAGAACCATAAAAAATCCAGCTTACATTACTCACAGCCCCATTTATCGCAGTGTGATTCTGTTGGCCAAAGTATGAAATCTTGTCTGCCACCAAAAATTATAATAAATAAATGAATAAAAGAATCAATATATACAAGAACCCAGATAATGACCTTCCTGATTAAACATTAAACTACTGGCTTAACAATAACTATCATCTAGGGCTCACCTTCTCTAGGTTCAGTTGAATCATTAGAATCATTTGCAACCACAAGCTCATCCCATTCAAGTGTATTAATCTCATGAAGCCTCATTTCATGATTTTGGACCGTTAGACCGTCATTTGGCGCTGTAGACTCATTAAAAATAAAAAGGGTGAGTTTATTTCTGAACCTAGCTGAACCTAGAACTCCCATTATATCATAGAAATGCAACTATCAAGTTAAAATTAGAAATATTTGACAAATCAATATACCTCGTAGTACTTTCTCCGCAGCATAATATGCATGACCAGCTCCAGAATCAAATTCTTTAGATAAAAGCAAAGAAGTAGAGTGGTCCGAGACTGAACTAGAATGTGAATTCGGAGGGGTGACTGGGGAACCCTGCAACTGTATCAAAAGTCAATAACAGCCCAAACCAAGGTTCAGAAGTCCAGTCTTTGTAGAAGCACTCTTCAGGACTCAAGTGAGGGGTAAGAATAAATTTATAAATCAACTTTCTTTGGGGACAGCATATGGGAAGCTCAAAAATATTAAGCACATCATATAATTTGTCAGAGGCTCTAAGACCAAAGTTGTACTCACAGGAAGAACCTAAAACTGTTTCTTTGAAATAGAAATTCTTTGTTTTGATACTGAGGACAATTAAATTCAATGCTTTGCACCTGGGTCTCTTGTATGCTGATGCCTGATGCCCACAAACAAAGATGGATGAAACTGCATTCAAATTTTATAGAAGTAGACATACAGACTTTAAGCCGGCCACTCTAAAAGGGTGCATCTATATGATGACTTGTACCCACAGTAGATCTTTGCCTTCTCAAAGAAATAAGTCACCTTGAAGTATTTTCTATGTACATGTATGGGTAGTCATGAAGCTACTCCCTATACTGTCTAAACTTAAAAAACACAAAAGTAGATCTTCATCACTGGCTATGAGGCACTTAGGCTTCAAAATATAAAGAAGATCTTATCTATGATTACAATAATTACATATATTCCTAAACTGACAAAAGATTAACATTCAACATGGAATACACAGCAACCCCTCAAAAAGGCAAGCAAACAGGATTTGTACTCATAAGTGGAATGGAAAAAGTACTGTCAGCCAATGATTTTGAGGAACTAGGACTGCTAAAAAATAAAAGTTGCAAACAACTAACAACATGGAGAAAGCAAAATATTAGTTACATATTGTCTCAAACATTCATCTGAGACAACAACAATGTTCATAGGGCTTCCAAAAGCAATTTTCACAGGATCTCCAATAATTTTATTTTCAAGACTTCACATACAAATAATGAAAGGTTATTTAAACAAATGAAAATAACATCAGTGCAATTTATGTATGAGAAAAGGATTAAGAACATCTGTGCAAGCCTCAACACATCATGTTTGCATCTCATGAGAGGCTCAAACATTCTGGAGCAAATATAAAATTTTGAAGCGATTCCCTTAAACCTCAATGTGAGACTTATGCTAAATGCATCCAGTGGAAGAGAGTTCATAGAAAAAGCATTGAAATCAAAAGCAGAATGTATACACCACTCCAATCAAGCACCCATTCTAACACAACAGCACTAGTGACAGCAGATAAGTTATGGTGATACCAACCTCCCGTGTTTCACGATAATGAACAAGGACTATGTTTTCCAGAGTCCTGAAACAAAGATGATAACAAAACCAAAGGTAAGAAAACCTTAGTGGTTACTATGCAAAAGAGAGAGAGTGCATTCTCCTTTATGTCAAAATCTATAATATAGGTAACAAGTAGGAATGCTTCACCAATAAATCCACAAGATTACATACTTATCAAGTAGCCAATAACATCTACGAACAAAGGTCAGGCTATCTTCGCCATGTGCATAGTATACGTGAATTCTCTCTTCATTGCCAACCTAGACCGTGGAACAAAACGACAATCACATTATAATAGAGCTCCCTGAAGGGCATGAAAATTCAGTAATATATTGCTTTAATATTCTGTTTTGCAAACAGAGACATGAAACATCCAATCAATCATTAATAACTCAATTCAAATCTCAAAATGTTGCAATATACTAGAACTTGAATTCTTGGCCTTTTTAGTTTTTTTTTTTTTCTTTTTTCCCTCTAACATATTCTATATGAGAATTCAAATCTCAAACCACAGATTGAAAACACTCCATCTTCACCAAGCTAGCTAAAACATCTTTTATATATATAGGTTAATTACACATTATAAAATGAAAAAAAAAATCTTACTTTTAGGTGCTCATGAGCTTCCTTAACTGTCTTCCCATCTTTTTTCTTCTTCCAGTTATGACCATCTTTCCGAAAATTCCTAAGCATCTTACGGTCAAATAAGACAACAGTGCCTCCTGTTATTCACAAGAAGATCAATATACCAACATCAGTACTTATTTGTTTCTTTCAGTTGGTACACTAAGAGTCATTGGAAGACATCAGCAAATTTCATGCAACCAAGTAAGAAATATTCTGCCTAAGTATATTATATTTTAAAGTATCACCTAGTCGAAACCCAACAAGGGTTTGTTGGGTTTGAGGCACACTTGAATTTAGTTGTGACAATGAAAACATTCTTAGCTTGACCCTAACTTACTTTCATTAAAGGCCTAATTCAATTGAATGATACAGGTAAATAAAGGATAAGGGAAATGGTGAAACTAGACTAGAACAAAACGGGAACGAATAATAACATCTGTCAGAAAGTACTAAAAATAACAAATTGGCAAAAAGTACTTACCTTTTGGCAAGTTAACTGGCTTGGCATTGATGTTAAAATACTTGCTATTACAAAGTATTGCATGAATTTCATTAGGGCGAAGCCATCTTTCTTTGGCTTCCTCCATCATGTTAGCAACATCCAAATCTGTCCATGGAACAAGAAAAAAACGAAATCAATTAGCAGATTAGTTTATATCAAGAAAACAAAAAACAAAACCACACCAAATGAAGATTCGTAAAATCCAACCAATAGGCTCAAAAATTGAGGCCAGCTATTTCGTGCTCAAACGAAAAGCACAAAATTAGCTTATATTGGCATTTGAAAAGTACTTGTCTCACTTCTTAGAGTTATTTAACTCATGAACTACTAACCATTCGTCTTTAATCCAAGATTTTGTCCCAATTTTATCACTTCCACGATTTTGATATAAAAAATAAACACTCCCAAGTTACCAAACACACGATTCCATAGCTACCAGTACCAACTTGTTCACCATTGATTAATATGAACTACAAATGCTTCAAATTCCATAACGAATTACACAGTTTAAATTATGCGGCCGTACCTTTCAACGTACGAAATCCATGAATCTCCGAGCTGACAAGTGGCTCAGCCATCGCATAAGAAAAGTGCCGGAATTTCGAACTACCCGCTCCTAACAATTAATTAACCATGAATTAAACGCGTCAAAACCACAATCAATCTCCGTTCATCTGCGCATACAAACATACTTACATACACACATCCATATATAAACAGCCAACCAATTAAATGAAACACAGGAAGGAAACAAAGAGCAAAAGGAAGTAATAATCACCTGATTGTATGATCACTGAGACTGCTCTGTAACCTTCTGTTCAAATGGAACAGAAAAAGAAAGTGCTATGACCAAATGGACTTGATTGTAAATATATAAAAGGAATTATAAAGTAAGTGAATTAATACTAATTAAGATTAATTAAAACTAACTACCAATTAATATTTAGTTTAATACCATACAAGTCCCTAAATATTTTTATTCACAAATAAGTACAACATCTTTTATTTGTATCACATAAGTCCCTATTTCACCAAAAATTACATACTAACCCCAATTGAGGAGTGGAGCATGTAACGATTATATTTTAGAATATAGTTTATTTATTTGTATTAAAATATCAAATAATGAAAATACGGACGTGTTTGATATGCTTTGTCTCCTGTTAAAAAACAAGTCATCATGTCATTATAAGTTTCGTATTTAATTAAAATTCCACGTCAGAGTAAGATAAAGAGAGTGTTTTTAGTGCTTACGTAACTACGGTAAGGTTTGATTCAATCCATCACTGAAGTGAACTGACCCCACTGTTTGCCCTCTCTTTGAAAAATCCTCCATCACGACAACTGTTGTGACATTGATATGGCGGGCAAGTAGTACACCGTATTTCTGAACCCCGGATCGCGCTACACGCCATTTGCTCTCTAATAACTTTATAAATGCAATCACTGACTAGACGTATAGGGTAGGGGTGTTAGCGGAAAAATAAAAATTGGTACTGAACCCAAAGATTCCACAAGTTCGGATCGGGTTGTCATTAAAAAATAATAATTTTTTTTTACGATATATAATATTAATTTAAATAATTATTTATTATTTATTATTTTTTAAAAAATTTATCTCAGTGTATTTTACTGTTTTTATAAATTTAATATTATTAATTTTATTTTAAATTTTTATTTAAAATTAAAAATTTTAAAAATAAATAAATATAATATTTAATTTTTAAATTGAAACTAAATCGAAACTAAAAAATAAAGTATCATATTAAAAATAAAATATTGTTATTATAAAATTTAAGAATTGAATTATTTATTTTTATTTTAAATTTGATTTAAAAATTAAAAATTATAAAATTTAAATTCTTATTAAATTAATTAAAAATTACTTATTTATTATAAACGCTTATAAATTCTAACGAAATTTATTATTTTTTCGGACTTTCCCTTGTATAGAAAACTATCGGTTCTACCACGTGTACGAGGACAATTGAAGTCATTCCGACAACCAATTAGAACGACGACCAATAGCAACAATATACGTTGATAAATTACAATCCGACAAAATGTCAAACGTGAAAATTGGAAGCAGCCAGCCATGAACGGACATTTCAAAATGCGACGCCACACCATGATGATTGCCAGCTTAGAGTGGTTTGTCTTCTTCGAGGTTGATTGATTAGCCTTGTGTCTGGTCTTGTTCCTTTTCTCACCTTGTGTCTGGTCTTGTTCCTTTTCTCACCTTTTGGCTGTTGTTTTTCGTGCTCTTAAAATTTTCAAAGATTATTAGCCGTTAAATTATTGACATGTTTTATTTCCACTTTATACGACTTTTAAATCAAATTTGATTCTTCTTTTTAAATATGAATACTTTACTTTTTAATAATTATAAATTAAATATTATAATAAAAAAATTAAAAATTATAACAAAGAAATACAAATTTCAATTAAATTTAGCGTACGGTAACATGTAACATGGCCCATAATTTAAATTATAGCTAATCTTATAATCACAAAGTCTTTAAAGTCCAATCCATCATTCTATATTATAATTATTGCAAGAATCATTTAATTAATAAAAATTTACTTATTTAATTGTTTATTTATCACTTTATAATTTTAAATTTTTAATACGTATAATTAAAAAATACGCTTCATTTATATTTATGATTTAATTTTTAAATATGTTATATTTATAATCTAGTCTCTAAATATGTTATATTTATGATCAATTATTTATTTTTTTAAATAAAAATATCATATTTATTAATTGCCTGCTAAATTCAAAAATTTAAAGTTTAATTTTCTTTATTTTATTGTAATTTTTATGTTAATTTTTAAAAAAAGTTAGTAAATATTTTTAAAAAAATTATTAAAAACTATTTTATAAATGATTTGGTGTCAATTTATTTATTTTGATTATGATTTTTTATATGAATTTTAAAATTTAAATAAAGAAAATCAACGAAAAAGAAAATAAAAATTCAATTCTCTTAATAAATATCATATTTTTTCAACGAATATCTTCGATGCAATTCATCTTCTTCGATAAAATTTTATTTTTTTTCAATGAAATTCATTTTTTCTCTATAAAATATAAAATTTATTGAAAAATAAATAAATTTCATAAAAGAAATATGATATTTATAAAGGAAAATAAAAAATAAAAATAAAATTATTCAAATAATATATTTTTTTATTTTAAATAATATAATAAATTTTATCTTTTAAGGCTAAAAATATAATTCAGTTTAAAAATTGAGCTAAACCAATTAAAATTCCTATAATTTTTTTTATTAGTAATTAAATAATTCGACTATAACATTATAAGGACTTTGAAACATTACCTTAGCGCAATCGTTTTTTCACGCGTATGCATTTCTAACATTTAATTAGAAATAAGAGTTCTGCCCCAGAATTGCCCAATCTCACGAACCCACAACTTTATTTTGTGCACTCATAAAAGCATTGATTATAAAGAAGCCCACCTTCAATTCAACCGGTCAAGATTTTGAATACTTTGCTATCACTAATCTCATGAAACTTACCTTAAAATACAGAAGGATCCAATGCCCACACAACGCTTTTGTTTCTCAACTAATTTTTGTAAGCGACTGAGCTGATGGAAACTTGCAGGATACGGCGATGTAATGTGGCCGCTGTGCGTGTGTTTGTTTGTTAATCACAGGACACAACGTGAAACTATGAGATTAAGATAGTCGGTCCCTCTTTTGCATTATTATTGATTTTGAAGCTGCCCACGTGTTCATTGTTTAGCACCTGCTAGTCCAGGGTCAATTAACCTGGAAGGTGGCCCTGACTTTGACAATCCAACAAGGGGGTTGAGATCGTTTTGACAAGTTTACACTTTCCCAGTCCATAAAGAAATTTCGATAGAAGCCCAGATTGGCCAACTAATATCCGAGGCCCAAGTTAGACCTGTAATGATAAACTTTGAAACACCCTCATCATAGATTGCAGTAATTTCTTTGCTTACACCTTACGAAGAATGAAAGGCAAGCAAAGACTGCCACTTCTCCAACCATGAAAAGCCTCTTGCTCCTAACTGAGTTGTACACTCGTTTTCCATTCCTATCACTCCACCAAAAGTTTCCTCCATAACTCTCTTCATGTATAAAACAAATTCATTAATTCTTACTTTCTCATAACAATTAACAACCACCACGAAATTTCCCTCCAACTCATTCGCTGATTCTTCGCTCTACACATGGCGAAAGTGCTGATTCTTTTGACAGTGGTGACATTATTAGCGGTTCTGGTGTGCGGCGGCGACGACTCTGCAGTGAAGCCAACGGTGAAAATCGTCAAGGGCAAGAAGTTGTGTGACAAAGGATGGGAATGCAAAGGATGGTCCGAGTATTGTTGCAACCACACTATATCTGACTATTTCCAGACCTATCAGTTTGAGAACCTATTCGCAAAGCGTAACACTCCTGTAGCTCACGCAGTTGGGTTCTGGGACTACCACTCTTTTATCACTGCTGCTGCTCTGTATCAGCCCCATGGGTTCGGTACCACCGGTGGAAAGCTAACCGGCCAGAAGGAGATCGCTGCTTTTCTTGGTCATGTAGGAAGCAAAACCTCGTGTAAGTGCAATATTTTGCATGTTCTATGTATGATTATTTGTATGTAACAATTAAATTATAATAACGAGCTCGGTTATGCAATTAATTTCAGGTGGTTATGGAGTGGCGACGGGTGGTCCATTGGCCTGGGGTCTATGCTACAACAAGGAAATGAGTCCCAGCCAGATGTATTGTAATGAAGATTTCAAATACACTTATCCTTGCACTCCCGGAGTCTCGTACCACGGCCGTGGCGCCTTGCCTATCTACTGGTATATGCAAAAACTTCTGTTTTATGTTAGTGGTTTCTCTAGCGATTTCAGTTGTAACTTATTGTTAAAGAAAGTATATGCTACCTGTACCTACCATTTGGAAGAATATTGTAATCATTATTCTATGCTTCTGTGACAGGAACTACAACTATGGGGAAACCGGAGATGCCTTGAAAGTTGATCTGTTGAACCGTCCGGAGTACTTAGAAAACAATGCTACTCTAGCGTTCCAGGCTGCAATTTGGAGGTGGATGACGCCAGTGAAGAAGCATATTCCATCGGCTCACGACGTATTTGTTGGCAAATGGAAGCCGACCAAGAACGACACAGAAGCCAAACGTGTTCCTGGTTTCGGCACCACCATGAATGTTCTGTACGGCGATCAAGTTTGCGGAAAAGGGGACGACGAATCCATGAACAACATGATCTCGCACTATCAATACTACCTTGATCTGTTGGGCGTAGGCCGTGAGGAAGCAGGACCGCATGAAGTTCTCAGCTGTGGCGAGCAGGAAGCTTTCAACCCATCATCTCCTTCCTCTTCCTCTTCTTCGACTTCATCATCTTCTTGAGCTGTGAATTAATTCATCAGTGGTGATGATTAACAAACGACGTCTTCCATTATTGATCCTCTTCTAAGGATTAACGTACAGCAGTAATAAAGAAGGGGTCAAAATGCCATTTTTGTTTGGAGAATGCGTGCATTAAGTTTGATGAAGTTGTCTGATCATCAAAGCATACGAATACATGATCTATGTCTATTGATTTGCTACTGCCTTTTGTTCTGTTATTGCTGTGTAAACTTTTGAGATTACCCCATTTCTCAGCTGTGATAATCTGAAACTCTATAAAAACATACGAAATCAACGGACAAGTACATCTTCCTAATTAATTTCAGCAGCAAAAGAATGAACAGTCAGTGTTCAGAATGTTTAATTTGTGATCGTGAAAAGATTGTACTTCATGTATGCCATCAATAAATAATGCCTGTATTATGACCATGTACACTAAACACTAGTTAGGCTTTACTATCGCAAAAGTATGTCATATGGCGTGCTAAGCATCATCGGAAATTGGCCCATAATTATAATTAAATACCGCCCACACATGCTGGAATCACGTCATCAAAATCAATTATCTTTTGGCTAAAGCTGTTTATGCATTGCTGTCACCTTTGAATTCTAAGATTAACGCAGACATCGAGAGAAAAATTAGACCGGTCTTCATCAGAGATTAATTTATTAATGCAAGTTGATGTTGTTTTTAATCTTCGTAAAGGCAAAGTCCAATTTTGAAGATTCCTCCTACTTCCGTAATCTTCTAATAAATTAGAAACTTCCACCCAATTTGATTATTAATACGTAAATACACTGCGGTCAGCCTCTTTTGTGTCTTTGTTGTCGCAATAGACGGACGGATCGATTTGGCTACACGTATTAAAAACAAATGAATCGATTAATTTATTTTAATTATTTAATTTGTGTTGGTTAGTTCAAGAGTTCATTTATGAATTTATTGTCACTAGTTATTGGTAAATTCAAAGAATATTTCGTGAATTTACCGTCCAATTTATTTTAATTTTTTAATTTTTAAATAAATATTATTTATTAATATATAATTTTTAGGAAATTAAAGACTTAT
>JAXCLQ010000007.1:4683079-4702042 GCA_035584115.1 Cedrela odorata
AATAATCTTTCTATTCACGTAACGTTTCCTTATAAACGTCTCAGTCGTAATTTAGATGAAGCTTGAACTTACAGTTTTAGGAAACCTGATGGAAGATGCAGAAATGAATATCTTATTCTTCAAGAAATGTCTCTGGCCTGCCACGTTTTCACTCTGACTCGTTGCCACATGTTCTAATGCATCAATTTTATGCTTCCCTGCATGGATTTCTTAGGCCATGAACCAAATATTAATTTCCTTCCTAATGAACTCAATTAGGTTTGATTTTTGCCACTCTAAAAGGCAGAGTCCTCAGAAAGTAATAGTTGGTGACTTGCACTCCAACTGCTCTCTCCTCCATTCCTCCAAATTTACACCCAAAATAAAAATGCAAACCAAACTTGCCGTTTATTCATTTTTCAAAGAAATTCACCAAACTTAATAAATCCCTTGTTAACCATTTGCAGAAGATTGAATAAGACTCTAGATGATTCAGTTTGTTGGCCATGCTCAATGGAATGAAAAGTGTACAAATCACGCAGATTCGAGTGTTGGTCATTTGTTAAATTATTCAAGAATATTGGTGAAACAGGTTACATCATTCAATATGAGAATTGAAATTTGTATGCCTAGCAGCTAACCATAACAGTGACACAACATTGTTATATAATTTGCCTCAGTTTATTCCTCTCTTTACGAATTTTTAATTTCCTCATAAGTTTTTACCATGGCTTACCCAGAAAAACTTGAGCTCCGGGTTTTAGCTGTAATTCTTGTTTGCATCGCTATCTTTTGCTGCAACTCAGGTATCTGATTGAAGAAATGTAAGTAGTAATTCCATGTAATTTCTTCTTCTCTACAGGTATTGATTGTTTACATTTATTCTTGACAGGGAAGGCAAAAGAAGATGAGCCTGAACAAACAGAAGTTGTAGGTGGTGATCCAGCCGAAATTGTCGCCAAAGCCTTGCTATGCTTGAATGATAAATATGTTAGTAAGAGCATATACATAAAATTCTCTATCATTTCTTCTTCTCTACCTAAGTTTCTTACAATTTTTTCTTTGGACCAACTCTCAGATTTACAGCAGCTGTGAAGAATCCTACAGACTGGCCGAGAGTGGAAACCTTAACGTGCCTCTGGATGACACAGACATATACTGCAATGGCCCGTGCCTTACAGAAACTCACATGGTGCTAAACTGCATAGAAAACATTTTGTCTCACTTTGTATTCTACAATAAGGCAACCATAAAGGATGTTAGAGACACAATTAAGGGAGCATGTGGCCATGGCCCGGAAAGAGGTAGATTATTACTGGCTTATGTAGATATTATCTTCTTTTGGGTATTGTAAAATATATTGATCTTCAGGCGTTTGTGTTGTGTAGGTAATTTCAATGTGGCTGAACATATTGAAACTGAAGAGAGCAGAGCACACAAGGCCGTCAAAGGAATTCTGTTTGGATTTGGGTTGATGATCGTAGTTCATGGTTTATTGCTCGGATAGTCGGATATGAAGACTAATATTGATAAGCTAATAAAAGAGTCATGTTTTCTTGTATATTCCTTGCAGTATGTAAGAAATATACATATGATAATGTATACCTTCTGTTACTGAGAGAGCAAAGTAATACGAGTATGTAATATGTCTGTATAGAATTAGCAGTGTGGATTTGATGTATAATAATGACAGATTACGTTAGCTTTCTCATTTGCTATTAAAAATTCTCTGTTGCGGATGTCCGCACTTTACACAATGTGAATTTCACTATTTAAAGCTATACAACTTTGTTTTAGTGCAAGGTTGCGTTTATGAGATATAGACATGCCCAGTAGAGACAAACTCCTTCATGCCATGATGATTTTGGAGACTAGAAACCCTAATGCCAATCTTGAAATTGTATATAATTAACCATCGAAATTGATTAAGAATAAATAGGTACTCGTTAATATTTTTTCTTATACCACTTCAAAGAGTTTTTCTTTACTGGCTGAACCGATCAGCACCCACCATTAGAAAGCGATTTCGGAAACCTAAACTAAAATTAAATTGCACTCTTGTCTTCTAATTGAGACCTCTCCTGCAGTTTGGCCTGAATTAACAACAGAAAAATAACACCAAATAACAGTTTCTCATCAACCAAACAGGTCACTACTACAGTTAGCCTTCCCACCAAAACTCTTTTCTCTTCACAATCAAATGGCCTTCAATCCACTGAACTGATTCATAACAACATTGTTCTTCCCCATTTTTTTCTCTGTTAAACCTCTAATGGCGTCTTTCGAGAATCTATCATCCTCTCTCATGAACCTTGCAAGAACCCACATTCTACTCATTTTACTTGTCCTTCTCTCACTTCTCTTCCTCTCAGCATCACAAACCAATAACTCACCTACCATTATAGCCTCAACTCTCACTTCTCGCCTTCTCTTTGCTGCAAACTACTACATCTCTCCTTTCTCTTTGGTGTCTTCTTCAAACACCTGTCTTGTCTTGGATTCCAAGAGCAACTGCACGCTCTCTTCGGTCTCTGCTGTTGAAAGAACTCGTGGGAATAATCAAGAACGTTATAACGGAATTAGAAACCTGAGTTCCTGCTGTCGAAGAGAATGGATCAGCTGGTGTCGAAGAGAATGGATCAGCTGGAGCAAACTCAACACAGACTCAAGCCCAAATGATTCTCAGCAAAGATCCAATTAAAGCTGAAGCCCAAACAAGTGTCTTAAGCAAAGGAAAAATTAAAGTAAGAGAAGACAAAAAACATGTAACAAAATACTGCAATTGCCGTTGTAGCAGTAATCAATCACACAACCAAGACAAGGACAGCAAGCATAATTTTGATGCAGAGGACAGCTTGATATATTTTTGATAAAATATAAATAATTAAAAATCGATTCTTCTTAGGGTTTCTAGTTACTCTGCTTGAATTGTATATATATTCACTCTTTACATTGTAAATAATTCAATGAAATACAAATCAAATACCAGAACATTCTTTGGAAAAACCCATCCAAGCATTTCTACTTTTCAACTTGGTATAAGAGCTATCAACTCTTCAATGGCCTCAAGCAGCAACACCAATCCTCTAAACACCACCTTAATGAATCAAACAAACATTCCCTTGATCTTCACAACTCTTATCAAGCTCACTAACTCAAACTACTTGCCATGAAAGACTCGAGTCCGGCCTGCAATCTAATCAAACAACTTGGAACATCTCATCAATGGCAGCAAAGAAACACCCAAAAGAATGAACGTGACCCTAGATGAAGACAAAAACATCATCACAGTCAAAAATTCAGAGTACTCAACCTGGGAAAGGCAAGATCAAACCTTAACGAGTTGGTTGCTTTCTTCAATGATAGAAGGAGTGTTGGGCTCAGTCATAGAGTGCAAAAAATCATATGAACTATGGGCAGCACTTGAAAAACTCTTCACTGCACAAACAATAACAAGATCAATGCAACTAAGAGCTGAGATTCAAAATACAAGGAAAGAAAGAATGACAATGAATGACTACTATGTCAAAATGAACACTAGTTAAAGGACTCAGGTCAGCAGGCAACAAGGTCATTGACAATGAACTAGTTTTGTTCCTAATGGAAGGCTTGGGTCCAGAATATGACCATGTGGTAGTTAACATCACCTTTAGAAATGAAAAACTGTCACTGCAAGATGTCTATTCGATGCTCTTAAGCCATGAGAGTAGGATTGAGAAGAATATATTTGCTGGTCACATGAATCTATCACCGAATTTCTCAACCAACATTGCTCACTCAAGTTTCAACAACTAGAGAAGAAGCTGGCCAAAAGATAGGAATAATAATCAGAATCACTTTGCAGGGCATCCAAATCAACAAAATCAGTTTGGTGGTGGCTATCAGTACAAAGGCAAAGGAAAAAAACATGCCAAAGGGAGGTCTCAAAACCCACCTGTCAAATCTGTAATAAGGTAAGTCATGTGGCTGCCTTGTGCTAGTATAGGTTTAACAAAGAATTCACTCCCTTAGTAACCACCAAAATAGAATAAAGAGGAGCTTACATTGCTGCACCTGAGAGCAGCATTGACTCTTCATGGTACCTGGACAGTGGGGCAACACATCATGTCACCAACAACATGGAAAATATGAATGCAGGCATAGAATACAAAGGCAATGACTAGCTGGCAGTAGGTAATGGAAACAAACTTACAATATTACATGTTAGTCATTAAATTTTACTTACTATGCACCCACAAATCACCAAGCATTTACTCCTAAATCATATTCTACATGTGCCTGCAATAACCAAGAATCTCATTAGTATATCCAAGTTGATAGATGATAATTATGTTAACATTGAATTTGATAAAAAATGTGTGTGTGATAAAGGACAAAAGACATGGAAAAACCTTGTTGCAAGGAGTTGCTAAAGGTGGACTCTATCAGTTGCAAGTTTGCCCTTTCAATCACATCACAACACCTTCAATTTTAGCCTCTGTAGTTCAAACCAAAAAGTCTGATGTTAGGAGTCCTGAGTCAATGTTGTCTATAAGTTCAAATGTGTTAGAGTCAGTCAACAAAAAAACAAGTGCTAAATGTGATTAGAATGTATGACATTGGAGGTTAGGTCATCTACATCTTATAGCTCTTAAGAAAAGTCTATCAATTTGTATTCCTTCAAACATCAATGAAAATTCAGATCTTGTGTTTTGCAATGCATGTCAGCTTGGCAAGTTACACAGATTAAGCTTTAAGGAAACAGAAACAAAAACCATAGAACCATTTCAAGTTATTCATCTGACCTTTGTGGGCCATCTGTTATCTCTTCCAATCAAGGATACAAATATTACATCTCCTTTTGTTGATGATAAAACCTGCTTCACATAGATCTATCTACTGACTAGTAAAGGAGAGACTCTTATCATCTTCAAAACATTCAAAAAACAAATTGGAAATATGCTTGACAAGAAAATCAAACACTTTCAATGTGATATGGGAGGTGAATTTAGAGCGTTTGAGACATATCTCAAACAAGAAGGAATAACTATAAGATATTTATGCTCTCACACTCAACATCAAAATGGAAAAGTGAAAAGAAAGCACAGACATATTGTGGAAAGAAAGCACAAATATATTGTGGAAACAAGACTTACCTTGTTGGCTTAGTCAAGCATGCCATTAAAATTTTGGTGGGAAGCATTTAGCACAGCCACATACCTCATAAACGTACTTTCAACACCTGTCCTTAAAGACATTTCACCATTCGAAGCCATTTTTCATTCAAAACCAAATTATAGTCTAATCAAAACCTTTGGATGTGAATGTTTTCCCTTTCTCATACCTTACAACACTCATAAGTTTGGTTTTCATAGTTTAAAGTGTGTTCTAATAGGACTTAGTGCACTGCATAAAGGTTATCTGTGCTTGCATCACACAGACAGGGTCTATGTAGCCAGACATGTCACATTTAATGAAAATTCATTTCCATTCTCAAATGACACTTCATTAAAAAACATGCACAGATCTACTGCATTACCAAAATTGATTAGCTAATTCCACACAATCTCATCTTCACCATACATAACAACAGTGAGCTTAGATGCAACTGATACTGATTCACATAGCCACTCTCCCATAGCAGTAGAAGAATCTCTCCACAGTCATGAGAACAGCTCATCACACTCTCATTTTTCAAGTTCAAACGCAAACACTCTACAACAAAACATTGAAACAGAAACAAATTCGGCACCTATAACACCAGAACCTCAACAAATACAAATCTTACTTCCCATTCACCCCATAATAACAAGAAGCAAAGTAGGAATTTTTAAGTCAAAAGCCTGTGTCAGCATCACAACAGAAGTAACACCCAATGTCAAAGCTGCATTATCAGACTCAAAGTGGAATCAAGCAATGAGAGAAGAACTACAAGCATTGGCAGAAAACAAAACCTGGACTCTTGTACCCTGCACACTAGAAATGAGGCTGGTTGGAAACAAATGGGTCTACAAAGTGAAACAAAATTTGGATGGTTCAATCTCAAGTTATAATGCAAGACTGGTGGCCAAGGGTTTTTATCAAACAGTAGGCCTAGACTATAATGAGACATACAGCCCTGTTGTTAAGGCTTCAACAATCAGGGTTGTCCTCAGTCTGGCAGTGATCAACAACTAGGAATTAAGGCAAATAGATATGAACAATGCATTCTTAAATGAAGACCTAACAGAGACAATTTACATGGTACAACCAGAAGAATTTCTTGATTCAACTAGGCCTAATCATGTGTGTAAACTAAGCAAAGCACTTGATGGCCTAAAGCAGGCTCCTAGAGCTTGGTTTAAAAAGTTGAAAACAACTCTAAGAAGTTGGGGTTTTAGTTGTTCAAGATCAGATGTATCTTTATTTTACAGAGGAAGTAAAACAGATCTTGTGATTATGCTTATTTATGTGGACAATATAGTGGTTACAGGAAACAATTCAACACAAATTGAAGACACAATCTTTAAGATGAATAAGACATTTGCCTTGAAGGATTTTGGACAATTTCATTTCTTCTTAGGAATTAAGGTCACAAGAAACAATAACAAGATTACTCTATCACAGAGTAAATACATCAGAGATCTACTTAACAGAGTTAACATGAGAGATAACAAATGAATTAAAACTCTACTCAGCACCAGTGAAAAACTCTCTAAGTCAGAAGGTGAATCATTTAGGGATGGTACACTATATCGGAGTGTAATTGGTGCTCTCCAATATACAACTCTAACAAGACTAGACCTTGCATTTACTATGAACAAACTCAGCCAATTCATGGCAAATCCCTTAATGCCACATTGGACAGCTTGCAAGAGAATTGTAAGATACTTAAAGAAAACAATAGACTATGGAATTGAGTTTCATGTATTAGACAATCAAAATATAGTAGCTTACTGTGATGCAGACTAGGGCTGTGACAGAGATGATAAAAAATTTATCAGTGGCTATTATGTGTATTTGTGAGGCAATTTAGTAAGTTGAAGCTTTAAGAAACAGCATGTTGTAGCTTGTTCAAGTACAAAATCAAAGTATAAGGCAATAGCATATACTTGCTCAAAAATAACTTGCCTGACTTCTCTGTTCAGTGAATTAAAGATAAATGTCTTAACAACACCTTTAATTTGGAGTGACAGCACCAGTGCATCTGCAATGACAACTAATCCAATTTTTCACGCACATACAAAGCATGTAGAAATAGACTTATACTTTGTTAGAGACAAAGTTTCGAAAGGAGAGATCATAATTTCTTACATACCCAGTAGAGAACAAACAGCTGACCTCTTCACCAAAGCATTGCTACCAGAAAAATTTTTCCACTTCATAAACAAACTCAAAGTTTAAAGAAGAACCTTGAGTTTGAGGAGGTGCTTCGAAGAGAATGGATCAGCTTGAGCAAACTCAACAGATTCAAGCCCAATCAGCAGAGATCCAATTAAAGCTGAAGTCCAAACAAGTGTCTTAAGCAAAGGAAAAATTAAAGCAAGAGAAGACAAACGACATGTAACAGAATACTGCAATTGCCGTCGTAGCAGTGATCATGCACACAACCAAGACAAGGACAGCAAGCATCATTTTGATGCAGAGGACAGTTGATATATTTTTGATAAAATTTAAATAATTAAAAATCGATTCTTCTTAGGGTTTGTAGTTACTTGCTTAAGTTGTATATATATTCACTCTTTACACTGTAAATAATTCAATGAAATACAAATCAAATACCCAGAACATTCTCTGGAAAAACCCATCCAAGCATTTCTACTTTTCAACTCCTGCAATATCTTTAATGGTAAATGGGTTGTTGTGAATGATTCTGAATCCCTTTACCCACCTGGGTCTTGCCCTTACATTAATGATGCATTCAATTGTTTCAAGAATGGAAGGCCTGATTCGGATTATCTCAGATATATGTGGAAGACACATAGGTGTCAACTTTGAAGGTTTGACAACAAAACTCGTAGTTTCTGTTTTGAACAGTTTGGTCATTTTTGATATTTGTGGTATTGGTGCTGTTTTTGTTGGATTTTGTACAGGTTTGATGGGAGAAAAATGTTGGGGATGTTGAGAGGGAAAAGATTGGTTTTTGTTGGTGATTCTTTGAATAGGAATATGTGGGAATCTTTGGTCTGTGCATTGAGAGAATCTGAGGGAAAAGAACAGACTGTATGAAGTTTCTGGTAGGCGCCAGTTCAGGACTCAGGGTTTCTATTCTTTCAAATTCAGAGTAAGCATTCAATCTTATCATTTCATTATTGATCTTGTTTGTCAAACAATTAAGAATTGTACCAAATTTGTGTTTTATAACATATTGTTTATGTTTCTGCAATATTGTAGGATTACAATTGCTCAATAGGCTTCGTCAGATCACCATTCCTCGTTCAAGAATGGAAAATCTCTGATAAGACAGGAAATCGAAGAGAAACTCTGAGGCTTGACATGATCCAGGGCTCTTCCTCAAAGTATTATAATGCTGATATTATCATCTTCAACACTGGTCACTGGTGGACATGCTGATAATGCTGATATTATCATCTTCAATACCAAAGAAGCCCTCGAATGCTCCAGGATTGCAGCCACTGGTGCCTTCCTGGTGTTCCAGACTCCTGGAATGAGCTTCTCTATGCCACTCTGCTGGTATCCCACCATGATTTGTCAAGCAAATGAGCATGCACTAAGAATTTTCTGTTGTTTTCCTGTTAATAAGGATTTTGGACCCCTGTTTTTATTTTTATTTTATTTTTTGTGTTTCTTGCTCTTGAATGTAAAATTAGAATTCTCTTTTTTGTGTATCTGCAACACCTTTCTGTTATTTAACATTCATTTGTGAAACTATGAAATCTTAAAGTTAATTTATAAATTTGTGAAAGCAAGTTAATTATTTAAATTTAAATTATTAATTTCTAACGATAAGTTATTATCAAACTCATCCCTACAACTAGCGAAAGTAATTGGTAAATATGTGGACTAATTTGTTACTTTTTCAAACTATAGGGATACATTTGATACTAACCAGATTAAAGCTGACGTGGTGGTTTCGTTACACGGTGATTTACAACATTACCCTTAAATTATGATCGTACCCGTATCTAAACAAAACTCCTCTGCATCTCACTATGTCGACATAGAATAGAAGACCTCCCTTGTTCGAAACGGACGAGTTTTTCATTTTCCTTCACTTGCACGTCGAGAGATTGTTCGTAGCTTTCTGTCAGTGGACACGTGGCGATTCGGAAGAAGTTGATCGGAGTTCAATAAAGCCGGCAACAATCGCTGCTGAAGGAAAACAAAATACAAAATGAAGATCAACGTGAAATCCCTTGCTAGAACAGTCGAGGTCGATAATCGGATTCCTCTCCGATATTACTATCGAATCGCTGATAATCTTCTCAAGCAGGTTCATCGCCGTTTCAATTCTTTGATTATCTTCGCGATTAAGTTTCTAAATTTGATTATGAATGCCATTATGGATCTTCGAAATTAGACCTATTGAGTTTATTCGTTTGATTAAATCGTCGTCATTAGTGGTTTTGATAGGACAATTAACATTGTTATGTTTATATTCTCAATTATATTAAGTGATTTTTATTTTTTGATTCTGTCCAGGCTAGTATTTACAGAGAGGAGAAGAATATTGTAGATATGTACACAATACTTCTTAGATATTCAAGGTAAGGAATGCATAATAGTATTAGGTCTGATTGATTCGCAATTCAGATGCACTTCTTTGTTTTGTTGGGACTTTTTAAAGAAGTTCGAAATATGAAAATGGTAAAGATAATATAATATTGCATAGAAGTTATATTCAAAAACTCTAAATTGCATCTTGTATCTGAAAAACTGTTTCTGAAATTGCGAATTGAATCTCCCCTGTAGAAATTTATATACATAAAGCTTATTCTTGATCTTTTCACAGTTTGGTGTCAGAAACTATACCATACCATCGGGATTACATGGCGATACTTCCAAAAGAAAGAGCAACTTATAGGAAGGTGAGGCATATTAGTTCTTGTAGTTGTTATAAGTTCTGTTCCTATGGTAACATTGTTTAATTTGGATGTTATATTTGTTATTCTAGAGATTGATTCCTGTACTCGATGAGCTTGAAGCTTTGAAGCCAGAGTTCCAGCGTCGACTACATGAGCTGAGTAGAGCCCATGGAGGAGTTCAATTGCTTGAACTTGATGGCTCGGATAGCACCTCGTATGGTGCAGGAACATCTACTTTGGAATTGCCCGGTGTCAATAAAAAATCTAACCCAAGAATGGATATGAAACAGGTCCAAAGCATTAGCATCATTGGTATATGATTGGTGTGGAACTTTGAAATGATAGTGGCTGTGCTAATATTATCTAGTGGTCTTATTTGATAATTAAGTGCTTAGGAAGCAGTTTTGATTGCATATTATTTTTTATTTTATTTTTTTTTCCTTCTTCCCTCTATAATGGAACCCCATTTATACTGTTGTTTTTTCTTTGTGTTTATTTGTATGTAGTGCATGGAATGCCTTAACATTTCTGTCTTGTCCATATAATTTTTTTTGTTATGTTTGTTGCACTTCAGTGTATTGTTTTCTATTTGTTGATTTTGTTTTTCCCTATCTAATTGGCTGCAGCCTGCTAGCATGGCAATTCAGTCATCAAGGAGGAATAATAGTGATCGTACCCAAGTTTCATCTTCAAATTCCATGCAAATTGACAAGCAGTTCCAGAAGCTGTGAGTATTTTTTGTTCCCTGATGACACAGTCATTATTTAGAGGGTTGGGGCCTGTGGAGAACATGTTTTGTTTTTTAGCTAGTTGCAGTGGCAAGTGAGCTAGTGAATAGCAGCATGTACAATCCTGTATATTAATGCATTGTTTTGCCTTACGAAGTTTTTTTTTTTTTTTTTTTGGTGAAATTGCCTTGTATGTAATGAATTGTTTGAAATGGAGATTGTGCAGTGTTGTCTGTGGATGCTCTTCTTCTTTTGTTTCATTGAGCATATGATTTTGTGCATCTTGTTGGTTTTCTTTTTCTGGGAAGTCAATTTTGGACTCATGATAGATAAAAGCTAGATTAGGTATTTTTGTTATGTACATGACTGTAAGAATAAAACCTTGGTATGCCGGTTTCTGTATAATTGACTTACCAGTTTTCCTGGATATATGCAGATCTATTAATCTGCCTCTTCCAAAGGAAGAAACTTTGTCTAGACACTCATTTTTAGGCCCAAATGGTCTTCGCGGCCAATGGCTTGGACCTAGTGCACAGATAAAGGTATTTTATTTGTGGCTTTGTCATAATCAAACTTAAAATTTCTTTTCTGTCTGAAATGTACAAAGTGTATCAACTGATAATTCCATTTTGTAATACAGGTACAATATCCAAGCAGCACTGACTTGACCCCTAATGAAGATACAAGGTGCGACTTTTCACTTCTGCAGAATTTATTTATTCTTGTTTAAATCTTCAAACATATTTCTTTTACCTTATTTGTTGTTTTGATTAGGTTATTTTACTTTGTTATTATGCCATTGTTTTCTTTACAATATTTTGAAAATTTTGAAAGTTCGTATGTGCCTCAAGATAACTCCTTGTAAGTTTCTCTTGCTACATTGTGGCTGCTTTAACATTTTTTTATTTGGTGTCATCTACCATAATAGACTGAATCAGGCTGGACAATACGATATTGTGCCAGTAAAAGATGGTGATACTGGAGGAGCCATATCCACTATGGAGTCAGTTCTCTCCTTAGATGATGGTAGATGGTCACGTCCTGATGAGGAGTTTTGTCCTCCATTGGTTAGTGAAGCAAGAGAGGATCCTTTCCAGTTTGTCAGTATCAAGCAACCTTCTCCTCCTCCTGTTCTTGCTCAAGTGCAGCAGGACCTTGCTCCAATATCTCCATCTAGAGTTGCGGATCCAAGACCTGGTCCAGCAAAGCCTTCTCAGGATGGAATGACGAACTCTAATTCATATCAACATTTACATATTGTAGGTCTCTCTGTGCTAATATGATGTTATTGCAGTTTCTTTGTGCTAGTTGGTTATCGTGACATTTGTTTGTCTCTCATATATGGTTATGATGTTTGTTATGGGCATGATTCTAGTTTCCCTCTCTTTTCACTTTGCAGCCAGTAAAATTGATGCAAGATTTCTTGAGATTGGCTCGGGCAAATACAGAAAAAAATTTAGAAACTTGTGGTGTTCTTGCTGGTTCACTGGTAAGAGAACTGATTTTTTCGTGGGAGGTGGGGTGAAGCAGGGAGCTTGTTACTAGGAGCAAATATTGTTTCACCTTGTTTCTTATATATTTTTTATTGCTGCAGAAAAACAGGGTCTTTCATATCACTACACTCATAATCCCAAAGCAGGAATCGACTTCTGATTCGGTATGATGGCAATTTTTTTTTAATCTTTCCGTTTTATTTATTTCAAGTTCCCTCCTGCTACAATTTTAGTTTACTGCTCTTTAGGTTCATTTTGGTGTTTAGTTTTCTTGGTGCCTTTATTATTGTTTGCATGGCTACTGTCCTGTCTGTGTGGTGCTGACTCCATGAACTTTGAATTAATTAATAAGTGAAAGAAATTTGGGGATCAATTGGAAATCATAAATGTATGTATATCAGGCAGAATTTACTGATTTTGGACATTCGAATTTGAGCTAAATCCAAAAATAGTTCGTGTTCACCTGTAATTTAATAGATGCAAATGGCAGTCCTGTTGAAGAATATTTCTACCTCTGTGTAGAGAGATACATATGTGCTTTTACCGCTGCCTTGAATAGTTCTACTCTTGTAGTGTCTCCATCTTTTAAGTTTTAAAACTCAAGCTTTGGAGAAACTCAAATAATGCAATGGTTTTGTAAACCTAAATTACTTTGCAAGCAGCATTTGATTTTTAGTTGTATGTCTTGACTTTGATTTCACTCCATCTATATATTGACAGCTTTTTGTAATATGCTTTTAATACTATAGCACTAACACTATTTTAATGTTCAGTGTCAGACATTGAATGAAGAAGAAATGTTTGAAGTTCAAGATAGATTATCTCTTTTTACTCTTGGCTGGATTCATGTAAGTTCTCAAGGCTGCGATGGCCAGTAATTTTCTGCTATTTGTCAATTTAATTGTACTTCAAATCTATTGCCCATTGTCCAAGTATGTGTGGCACCTTTTAAGTTATGGATATGTTTGCTTTTCTCTGCTAGGTTGGTGGCTAGGAGTGATATTTTGAACAAAAAACAAAGAATGGTCTACTGTTTGATAACTCCTTTAATTGCTTTGCTGTGAATGTGATGAAGTGATGAAGTTGATGCTGATATAAAATTAATCTATACTTCCATTTATTAGTCAGGCTTTACTGATGGCTTTGTTGTGCAGATTTATTATAGTCTATTCTATATAGGTTGTATCCATGGAGATTTATATTATTTGATTTAAATTTATTTTCAGACACACCCATCGCAAACTTGTTTCATGTCATCAGTAGATCTGCACACTCATTACTCTTATCAGGTAAGAACTGTGATGCTTTTATCTATTTCTTAAACTAGTTTGTTTATGTAATTTGACAAGCATTGGCTGTTTCTCACAACTTAGGACATAACTGCATAGTCTTTTCTTGTTTTTCTTTGTCTATCAATGTCCTGTTTTTTGTTTGTATTAGTTCTGCTGAATGGATTTATTTTGTAAAATTCTTTATAGATTATGCTGCCTGAAGCAGTTGCAATTGTCATGGCCCCAACTGATACATCAAGGTACGTTGCATTTTCCTCCACGTGACTATTGCATTAAATGCAATTCGTAGGACTTAACATAATGCTTTTCTAACAAGAATATTCAATTGCAAAATGAAAATGGCTATATTTATTATTCATTGCTTGAGCACATGAACATCAGTTCGACAAGCAACCGAAAAGTACTCATTTGTATATCATTTCTAATTCTAAATGGTCATTTGTCTAAGCATCAGTTGTTCCATGTAATACATATGAGGTTCGAGTTTCATACCGTATACATATTCTTTGTGCATGGAAAACTGATATTCTTGTAGAAAATGTCTGATCAATCATTGATGATGTATGTAAAAACCAAAAACTGAAATTAGGATTTTGACTTCTGGTAGGTATAGTTTTGCTACACTTTGTATGGCTTTTTGGTCACTGTTCTGTGTTCTTTTAAAATCTTCTGGCCTTCTTTTGTTGGCCTGATTAGTCCGTTCATGGTTTCAAAAGAAAACCCTTAATCTTGTGCCAACTCGTCAAAACGACGAAAATTGAAAAGGAAATGCAAAATCCTTTGAACAAATTTTTGTTTTTAGAAAGACTGAAAATATAATTATAACATCAGTGGAGTCTAGCTGGTTTAGAGGATAAGATTTGGGGCTGATACTAGAGATTTGAGAGTCCATCCTACTCATACCAGGATTGGGGAGAGGGAGTTTGTTTAAATTTGAGCGGGATGGAGGCAAAGGCCCAATGAGAAAAAAATATTATGACATCACCTAATTTATGAATTATTTCTTTCGTACGAATTGCATGCTAATATATTTCTTCTGTGCTTTTGCAGTCCACATGGCATATTTCATCTGTCTGACCCAGGTGGTGTTTCCGTTATGCGTAATTGCCAGCAGCAGGGTTTCCATCCCCATGAAGAACCCGAAGATGGAAGCCCTATATATGAGCATTGTTCTCATGTCTTTATGAATGCCAATTCAAGATTTGATGTAGTTGATCTTCGATAAGCTTGCAAATGTTTTGATGTGTAAGAGTTTCTTAAGTAAATAACTTAATGCGCAGAAAGAAATCATGTCAATGGTAAATATTGCTTCAGCTGATATTGATGTAAATTCAACTTTATTTTTATGTAGTTGATGGAAATAGAAGACTTTTGGTATTAGTTTTTTAAAACGACATAATAGAAACTACTGTCCCTTGTACTTTAATTGTAATCTTTTCAATATAGACACAACATTATGTGTGATCAACAATGCAACTGTAAGAAGCAACATTTTAATTGAATATGTCAGAGAAGCTTATAGTTTCCCTCTAGGCTTTTAAATTAAATCATTTTTTAATTCGAGCGAGGATTGAACTTCAGATTTTTTTATACCGCATTGAGAGATTTTACAAATTGAACCAATATTTATAACGTACTGAAAATTCATCTGCGAAATTTGATAGATTAGGAGATAATTCCATGATCAGTTTTCTTATCGGATGTCATCAATTCGACGATGCCGGGATGCTCTCAATGATCAGTCACTGTTAAGGTTATGTGCATGTGTTCTATGAAATTTGATAGATTGAAGAATGAATATGGTAGTTCATCTAGGAGTTCTCAGGGCAGCAAAAACCATACCGTACCAATAGTTATACCAAAGCTGTCCGAGCGAGAATAGTAGTTGGGCAAAATAAAGGAGAACACGGGGTATTAAAATACCGATGTCATATTGTGTTGTGTCTGTCTTTTTAGATTTGGACCACACTCCAACCCTGTGGTGTCATGAATTTGACAAGGAATGCATTGATCACTCAGCCAGCAGCATGCTGCTACTGCAAGTGGATTTCAAAGTTCTGGAAATGCTCTGGTGAAATTGAATTCTCTCATCTTATCGCCGGCCATGTATTGGTTCTCTTCGTAATTTGCAATCACGGGAATCGTAAGAAATGCATTATATTTGCAGCAGGAATTAGGAATTAAGAACTCAGTGGAAGAATTTTCAATTCATTAGCTGGAATAAACCTCATGAGTCAACGTCTGATAAGTGGAGACAGAAAAGCTGGTACAGGAAGGGAATGGAGCCCTGATCTTTTATAAGCATGGACATTTAGAGTCCATCTTAGGTATTTTTCTTTCGTCTGTTGCTCTCATTGATTTTAGTGCAATGTAGAGGATGATATCAAAGAGGTGTATTCTGTACAAAAGGAATTAATTCAGGGGGAAGCAGCAAAGGAAAATAAAAAGCAGCCCCATGCTGGAAGTTGATTTCACTTTTTCAAGCAAAGAAAGTAAATATTTGACAGGGTAGAATGTGCAATCCTGATTGGTAATACGTGCCCATTTTGGGACAAAAGGAACACTTGAAGCTATCATTAATTACCAAGTTTAACTTGAAGCTGCTTGCGTTGTGTCCTGACGTGACTGCAATTGTCAAAAACCTAGACCAGACCAGCCACTACGTATACTTCTTTCATTTACTGACTTGTGCGAGAATCAGATTTGTATTTGTTGACACAAATTCAGATTATTCAGAAATGTAAAGGAGTTGTAATTTAAAGAAGAGTACACGGGCGAGTAATATGCTTGTATATCCTACTTAAAAGATTTTTTGAAAGGTGAAATATTAATAGAAATAAATAAATAAAAGAGAACGTACCTAGTCACAGTTACAATTGTGGTGGATGTCAAGTTAAGCTTCGGTTTGTACATTTATGTCACCCCCCTTTCGCTCTCTCTCTCTCTCTTATTTAATCTCTGCTATTAAATTTCCTACAAAGTTGCGAGACAAACTTTACACAACTAAAAGTCTCTGCAAACCTTCTGCTTCTGTGTTTGTGTCTGAAATAGAGATGGGAAGGGCACCTTGTTGTGAGAAGGTGGGGTTGAAGAAAGGAAGATGGACTGCAGAAGAAGATGAAATATTAACCAAATACATTCAAGCCAATGGTGATGGCTCTTGGAGATCATTACCCAAAAATGCAGGTACCAAACACGTGTATGTTTGAATAGTAATACTACAACTGGGTTCGATCTTTATATATATAATTTTGTATATATAAAATGTAGTCTTGGAAGGATGCATGCATATGATAAATATTGTTGTTTTCAGGTTTGTTGAGGTGTGGCAAGAGTTGTAGACTGAGATGGATAAACTATTTAAGAGCTGACCTTAAGAGAGGAAACATCACTGCTGAAGAGGAAGAAACCATTGTTAAGCTGCATTCTTCTTTGGGCAACAGGTGATCTGTTTATTTTTTCTTCTTTAACGCGTTCTTTCTATATTTTGTTCCCTTGGAACATTCATGCATATATTTCCACTACAAACTCACGTAAAGGTACATCTTCAATAATTTTAATTTGTGAGAGTTCTTGATATTATCACTCAATGACAAGCTATTGAGTTTGTACTTCAAATAACATTCATCTGGGTGGTGAATGGATGCATGCAACAAGGCAGAGCTCTTACTGGCTCTAATTCTATTGAGCGATTTGAACAAAGACCGGCATTGTTGCATCCAATTTAGGAGAAAAACTAGAATGCATAAGAAGTAGTACAACCATGCAATAATATGTACATACGATATTTAATACCATCACTAACACGATTGACAGTTTTCAAAATATAAAATAATGTGTCAAGAATTTTAGTAGATTGATGTATAGATGCCGTGGTACCAGCTTAAATATATTCTAAACTTTCTCCCTACCCTGTAAAAGATTTTGGGCATAAACTTGTTTTTCAGCAAGATATATACAAGTATAGTATTTCGGACAAAATGAGATACAGTATATACAAACTGTGGTGTAATAATTGGCCATGATTAACTTTTTGAAGAGCCTTCAGATAAATAGAATGCCATAGTTATGCTTTGAAAGCTGTTGTTAAATTGAGTTTAGTGAAACCATTCATTTTTCTAAAACACCTCGTACAATCCCAAAGAAAGACTGAATATGTTGAATGGTAAATTACTGCTCCTGGTAAGAAAAATGAAGGATATTTACATATGGGCACGTATTTAATGTTATAGGTGGTCTTTGATAGCTGCACATCTACCAGGACGGACAGATAATGAGATAAAGAACTATTGGAACTCGCATTTAAGCAGAAAAATTTACAGCCTCACCAAGTCCAGAAATAACTCAACTCCACTGAAGGACATGAATGCTATCAAGCTAGCTGGAGGATGCAAGCGAAAGAGGGAACGAGTTAGCCGATTAACCGCGAAAAAGCACAAGCTGATATTGACATCAATTGGGAAGGTTAAGAGTAGTGGTCCAATAACTGAAGCACTTGAACCAACAGCACAAGAAAGTGCAGCAACCTTAGTTAATAGCAGCAGCACTATAGGACAAATTGATAAGAATAGCCAAGAAATGAGCATGGAAATTGGGGAGCCAAAAGTTTTAGGAGACGGCAGCATTGATGATCACTTTATTGTGCATGGTTCTTGCATGGAAAGTGGACCGTGCCCTAATTGGGACAGAGAAAATGAAGCTTTGGGACCATATGAATGGCTAGATAGCGAAATAAAGCCCCTTAATTCATTTGATAAAGCAAGTGGGGAAATGAGTTTAAGTGGGGAAAGAGAGAAGGAACAAGACAAAATGGCAAAAAGTGAAGAAAAGGAAAGCAGTTTTAGGGAGTCAAATGAAGATATCAGTATTGAGGAATTGTACAGTTGTGCAAATTCTTCAGGATTTGATGAAGAATGGTTTGATTTTGATTGGGCAGCAGGTGGTGTTGTTTGTCCTGATATTAATGAGTGTGAATTATTGGATGAAGGAGACAAATTATTGAGCTGGTTATGGGATAGTGGCAATGCTGAAGGGTGTGATCACTAAGTTCTAAGAGTTGGAAGGTAAAATAGTTAGGAAATTTTTATATTTATTAATTATCTGTTAGCATTCTGCTATGATAGAATCTCTAGGTATTGATGCTTGATTGAGATTCCCAAGGTTTAAACTCAAAAAATAAGTATGAAGAGTTTTATGTATTTAGTGCTTACTGTCATGGAGCTAAATAAAAGTTTTGATATGGTTTAAAATTTGGAATTAAAGAAAAAAAAATGTACGACATATCATACATTATGAGTTAAATCTCAAAAATTAAGTTTGTATGAAGAATTTTATGTATTTGGTGCTTATTGTCATGGAGCTAAATAAAAGTTTTGATACGAATTAAAATTTAGAGTTGTACATTTTCTTTCGAGATCCATTTTTTCGCTGCCTCAATTCCATTTGGAAGAAAATTTTGTAGAAAAAT
>JAXCLQ010000007.1:4702142-4718491 GCA_035584115.1 Cedrela odorata
TAGAAAAATGGGATAGGAAAGGTAATGATTGTCATTTCCAAATGAGAATGAGAATGAGAATGAAAAACCTCACCCATCCCTAATTCTCTATTTCTCAAAAAACAAATATCTATTTTCTCTTAAAAAAATATTTTTATTATTTAAAATTTTAATTATATTAAAATCATAATAAAATATTATATTTATTTAAAATTTTTAATAAAATATATAAATCAAAAATAAAAAATAATAAAGAAAAGAAATTGAAATTGAGAAAATAGGAAAAATAAAAAATTAGAGTTGGAGATGGGATACTTCTCCCAAAATCTATCATTACCGTTTTTTCTAAATGTGAATGAAAAAGAGACGAGAAAAAGGTTAGGGAAAGTGGAAATAAGAATGAAAGAACTAAATCCACTCCATTTCCCTGAACCCTAATCACAAGCTGCTCCAGACCTTCTATCTCTCTTTCCAAATCATATACCTTCACTTTTGGGAATTGGAATTTTACAATATGCGGAGGAATTTGTTCATTCACAAAGCCTTGAAATTGAAGCAGTAATTTGAGGAATAAAATTTTAAAAATCCTAAAATACAAGAACCCATCGGAAATCATCATATATTGAGACCAACATACACTTGCAAGTTATAAATTTTCAAGCTGAAACGCATTAAAATTGCAAGATATCAGCAACTACTTCATCAACCAAAGAATTAAATATTTGACCTTCAATTTCTACACCGAGTGCAAACTCATCAACTTCAAAATCCAACCATCTTCCATATTGACTGCTCATATCCTTGTCTACAAGTTCGTCCACCATACAATCTACCATTCCTTTCCATCCAGAAATCTCTTTGTATACTTCTTCAGCTAACCACTCCTTTCGTCTCACCATTGCTACTCCTTTCTCCCACATTCTGCAACCCCCACCAACGTACCGCCTGCATCTTATGTCCATGCATTCACTTACACAGTCAAATAATACCTTCCGGCTCTGCCTAGACTCATCACCATCACTTTCCAATCCAGCTTTTCGGTTTTCCAACAGATCAAAGAGATAAGGGTTGATGATCTCACGAGCTCGACCCAATGCGAAGTCTTTAAACATCAGTTCCACGTTACACAAAATCTGCTTTACATATTCCAGTTCCCTCTTCGTTGATCCTGCAATATCTGTTGCAATCATTGTGATTGCATTCTTTTTATCCACATTTCCTGTTGAAGTAGATGAAGCCGAATCTGACAGCTCTGTATCAACTTCTAATGGATGGAACTTTTTCATAGAACTCAAACCAAGAACCTCCTGAGCTTGAATAGATGAATACTGCTTATATCCTGTAAGCATATTCTTAATATTTGAGTATTCCAAGACAAATCAATATATTAACAGATAAAATATCTGAGACTGATGGTTTTACCTTCTGTACTGCTACCATCTACACTGTCCGAAGAGTTGCAACTTTCAGTTGAAAAAGAAGTTTCAAGTATAGAAACTGGACTAGGATGTCGACAATCAAGCAATTGCTTGCCATCAAGATGGTTGGTGCTGCACTCCTCCATCTCATCAACTCCCTGATTAAGCAAACATTTGCATCAGTATCCTTAGAGAATGTGAAGTTTCAGTAATAGAAATAGGAAAGAACTTAGTAAAGCCCATTTAATTTTATCAACTTGACACAAGATTAATTAAGATTAACTTGCCAATCAAGGAAAAAGAGAAGCATAGAACGGACAATCAGTGTTCCAATAGGCCACACTGATCCCATAAGTTGAGGACTATACACTTTACCAGGTTATTATTTTTTACTCAAACCAGAAGAAATTGGAGAAACACTGTTGATAAAAACTCCATGCAAAAAGTCTTAGCTCTGAAGTGCTTTTCCATTTAGAAGTTAAAAAAGGTTCATTTCTTAAGATATTTAACATCAAAAGATGCAAAAGTTATAATTCTACTGGCATCTAGCAACCCTAAAAATTGGTAACCCCAATAACCATAATGAAAAGAAAATAAATTAGTGTTTTCCTAGAAATTAAAAGGTCCAAGAGTTCTATACCTGAAACTTGTGTATTGAACCACGCACAGGAGGATCAGTGAATGAAAAATCAGATTGATATAGGCTACCCAGTTTATCTGTAAGCTGCACACGTTGGTTTCCCTTGTCTTGGAACCTTGGCCCATTGCTAATTGATGCAGTACTAGAAGATGATCCCAATTTGAAAGGATCATAGTGGGAAGACTCTGCTCGATAACTGAGTTCCCTTAACTTCTGCTCCAAAAGCATACTCAAAGCATCTGCCCTGATCACATTATAACCCAGTGAAGACAACTTCATATTGTCTGTGTCAAGCATTAATCTCTTACCCCGATTGTCAGAACAAGCTCTCTCATTTTTCTGGTCAACCTGGCAAGAAGTTTCAGAACCAAGCATTGATCGAGTAAGTGGGGCCGTGAATGTAAATGAAACAACATCCATGCCTTTCTTTCTGTTATCTTCAGCCAAAGTAGAAAGCCTATCCGTAACTGAATTAGATTGAATTGCCTTCTGATTTTTGTTAATGAAAATATTATCAACAGCCTGCTTTCTGTCATAAGGCGAGTCCCTGTCAATTGATCGTTTCTTCCTAGGGACATTCTTTGAGTTGGAATATGAAATCCCCTTTTCACTGTCCATTACATCTGAGTCCAACTTCCTGGATCCAATTTTGGCGTTCCCAGCTGTCCGACTCAGCAGTTTCTGTCGGACAGTAGAAGAATCCCCAGACAATGTTTTTCTGCCCTGCATGCTGGAAACCGGTTTTGATGCTAACTTTTCTTTATCCATTACACAATTTTGCTTCTGATTATTCTGCCTCAGCACTCCAGAAGGATTATGTGTGGAAGATCTTTTATGCAAATTCTTTTGAATAGTTTGTTGGTTCTTGAAGGGCTGACTTGACTTAACCTCGTTCTGTTCCCTCTGACCTACCAAACTACGATTACTACCTGAATTTAGACCTTCTCTTCTCTGAACGTTTACCTTGGCTTGAATTGCAAGAGAAATGGATTTCCCCTTGTTCTTTACTCCATAAGTACCTTCTTCTACATCAGATGCCCTGAAAGATGTTGTATCTACTGATCCATTCCAGCTCTTGTTTAAAGACTGTCCCTTAAGATACTTGGCAGCATTAGACTCAACAGGCCTTCGAGAAGCTTCGGGAACCCTGGATGTTTTATGGTCAGCTTCTACTTTCGCTTTAAAAACTCTCACTTTCAAGGGTGCAGAAGAACCAACTGGTGGCATTTTCTGTGCAGCCTCCACTTTTTCTTTGAGATCCCGAACTTTCAAGGGTACTGAAGAAGACCCAACAGAAGGCATTTTGTTCCTGATATTAGCTAGTGGGGCAGGCTCAATAATTTTTGCAGCAGCTTCCATGATGTGGGCAGCATTTTTAGATGGAATGAAGCTGTGACTCTTGATAGGTGACAAAAGTTTATGGTGGGTGATTGGAATGGATTTAGCTGATTTAGGAGGCAAAATTTCAGTTTGGAACTTCTCTATTGGCCTGCTTAGCATCCTTTGAGGCTTTGACTCCACGAAGTCCCTGGCATGGACTTCCACCTTATTGAGCAGATTCCCTGAATACATTATTTGATGGTCATGACTATAATCAAGGTTTTTCCTGAAGGAATCAACATCTTGAAGAGATTGGGTATCCAAAAAAGGGGTAGAATACGGCTCGGAAAATGTGGGCAAGGAATCTAATCCCATAAGCCTGGCTACTACCCCTGGAACTTTAGCTCCGTACCCATCATCATCTGTAATAGATGAAGCACAACTATAATCACTACTTCCTTTAAAACTTGAACCAGCTGCAGTTTCATACTCGTCCATCTGCAACATAAACAACCATTGCAAAACTTCTTAAATTTAGTCACAATGAGAAATAAGATAGACATTAAAGGATTTATTACAGCATATTCCCCACCAGATGGACCCGTGTCATTGGCAGGTTCCCATCACTTTTCTTCCCCTGTTTTGCAAGCTCTACAGAAAAAAAAAATATATTAACAATGGAGAATATCAATGACCATCGATGAAAGAGATTGATCTTATATACAATGAAGAGTTTTCAGAAAAATACATGATATTTATTGACATTATACATGGAGTAAACTGTACCTGGAAAATCTGACTTGCTAGAGAACAACTTCTTCCGAGATTTTGCAGTCCAGTCAAACAGCTGAAAGAAACCACCTACATAACCTCCTCCACCTTTTGAACCTTCTTTCTCAATTCCCATTTTCACAAACCAAACTGAAAGCTGCTTCAGCAATTATAAGCGAAGGAAACAAGAAGGAAAACTGCGCTACACCAATCAAATTCCATCTGCAATTTGATTGAATAGAACAGTATTAATTTTCTGATTAAACTGCACTCTTAACCCAACCCACAAAAATATGATGAATTGGGACATTTGTATAGAAATTCCAAACCATTATGTAATCTTCCCTGAATTCAAAGTGAACCTAATATGTAAGGTTAGAACAAAACTTAGTATTATATGTCAAAGATTATAAGTATATAATCATACATTAACATAGTAAATCAATAACTTTTCACCAAATGAACTAGAATTTGAACACCTTCATAGAATTGCTCAGGGAAAACTATTTGAATAATCTAGCAGCTTCTCTATGGCTAACATTGCTATCCCCTCTTACTCTCACAACCATCGCAATGAAATCTGTCCAATATTTGAACTATATTCAGGTTTTTTTACAGTTTGAATGTTCTCAGCTGTCATAACCAAGCAATCATCGGAAAATGTTTAAAAAATCCATAAGTTATTGATTCAGTATTAGCTGTATCTGTGTCTTTTAAATACACATCAAAACTCTTCAACTCCTCATTGATTCACAAACCACGATCTGTTCAAAACGCAAAAATATTTGATCTTGCAGTTCGTCTCCAACCACGAAAAAACTACAAATAACTGAACTTTCAACATTACAAGACAGAATCCAAGAACTCACTCATACTAAACATATTACCTCGCAATTTGAATTGAATTTCAACAGTTCCACTCTTCACAACAACAATTCAAATCTTCATCATTATTTTTGAATATGGCATTATCTTGGGTTCTCCTCATTTAATTCTATAGCTAAAAAAAGCTTTGATTTTTTTAAGGTAAAAGCAAAAAATTGCTCCTTACATTTACCAAACAAAGTATGTTAAATGACTTCCATAACTACACATTTCAAATACACTGCACAGATTTACTAACCTTGAGTAGGTGCAAAATTCAAAATTTTCAGAACCCATAGAAGAAAACAATAGCATCCAATAAAATTTCATTGCTTTACTACATTTTCTCAGCAACCAAACAGAACCCAAAAAATAAAAATAAAAATTCAAAACCCCAGAACTAAAAAACTAAACTTTCATCAAATTCTAAAGAACTTACACGAAAACAAACAACCGAGTCTCTGAATCTCTTCCGGGTCTCTCACTCCAATCAATGCCAGCTAATATTTTGGTGGTTGGGGCTATTTTCCTTGAAGTAATTACTGATTTTACAGGGACTTTAAAGCGAGGTTGAAGAGAGAGAGTATGTATACGTGAGATCGTGTGTAGTTCAAAGCATTAAATGGGAGAGACAAATGTAAATATATTGAAAAATGTTTCGAGGAATTAATTGTTATTTAAAAAAAAAAAAAAGAGGAGACAGTTTGTAACGTCTCTTTTAGGGAGAGATTTCAAATTCCAAATGGAGACATGATTGGAGACGGTGTTCGGGTTTATTTAAACTCACAGCACTGTGTACGTTGACGATGACTAACTCGATAGAGTGACTGCCACGTGGTAGTCATTTTTCAAATCTGAATCACAGATCTACGGCTTCGATTTGAGGTTAATAGGGTAATTGCACTGGCTACTTAGGTTTATAATTAATTTAATTGAGACTGGAATTTAGACAACAAATGCAAAGGAGAAAGTAAAATGACAGAAATGTTCATAAATCATCGGAAGAAAATGAGCCAAAAACCATTCCAGCACCAAGGGCAGTTTCGTCCCACACAAGCTAATGCCTAATAGCCATGCACGAGTTGATAATACTTGTTCTTCACCCAACGAAACCCGTTTCTTAACGAAGATTTCATCTTGCCTTCAACAGCGTAAGCTTTGTATTTGACAACCCTTCTTTGCCGCTTCACTTCTGGATCGTTAATCCAGGAAGATTTACGTGAATATGTAATTACTTTGTCGTTTCTATTATTACTACGTCTGCATGCTGTTGAAGATGATATTCTACCGGAAGGATGATGATAATCTTCCGGAATACGACGTCGTGCTTGACTTTCCGATGATCGGTGATGATCGTATACGACGTTGTTGTCTTTGTTTATGTTTTCAAGCCTCCATAATGCACCCTCATATGCTGACTTGAAATCTTCCATTTCTTTTTTCGCATGTTCTGCCTGCAAATGATTCATATTTGTTGCAGTGCTGATGAAATTTGTTCAGATTACAGCAAGAAGGATTGTAGTTATGAATTGGAAATTAATTAATTAGTAGCTGGCATGATGATTAGTAGTCATGGCAGTGCTATATGATGATTTAAAAGCAAAATTTGACAGAGAATGAGGTGAGGATGGCCTTGAATTTCTCATGTGTTGCTAAATCTGTTGGCAGAATTGACGCAAAATTGAATCGTTAATGGGCAATCCGCAATCTTCACTGTTCTTTAACTCGGCCCATTTATTTAAGAGCCGGATGCTTTCCTCTAACGTACGCCACTGAGGATAAGGTTAAGGCTCAGAGCAGAGCTCTAGCTAAATATCCCCACAAATCCCGGCTCAAACGGACCCCACAAAACTAACCCTTTTAATCCAACGGCTAAAATTCTTCATAATCTCTGGTACCCATGCGGCGCACGATAGCAAATCTCCGGTGCGAATACTTGCCATTCTCCACATGATGCGCTTTTCTCCCCCACGCTAACCTCCCCGCCAGTTTATTGTTTCCGCTCTCTTTAATTTTCTGTTCGTTAAATGACCGTTAAAAAAAAACATTCTGGTACGTATGTAATATAAAATATTATTGAAAATATATGATTTTTTTTTATCATCATTTGTGTTCATTTGATTTTTTTTAGAATGCAATTGTATGATTGGTGTTATTGTTAAGAGATGCAAATGCTTTCTGGGCTTGTTCATTTGATCCAAACTTTTTTGGACAGCACAGCTTATTGATGATTAATAAAATTGGTGAATTGTAAATTAAGAGCAAATACTGTTTAACATTGTTGAAATGTTTTTAGTTAGTAGTTATGAATGAGTATGATGATGACATGAAATATTTAGGGGTGAAATAATTGAATTTGAGTAGTCAATGAGCGAAATCGAGGACTATTGATATAGAATAACCAGAGCATTTGTAATAACTGAAAAGTGTTGGTCTTCTGTAACCTAGTGAAGTTGAGTTGTTGTGACAATGGTTAGTGCTCACAATCAATTATTGTTTGCAGGCTTTAGATTGATTGTGTGGTTTATTATCATGTATTGAGGTGGTAATGTCAGAAGGAATTGGTATGGCTATTGAAAATGGCACAGATTTGTCTCAAGATAGTACTGGAACCATGGAGGAAACTCCTGAAGACATGATACTGTTGCAACAAACTTCTATCAATCTTTTTCCGTTTGTTGGACAAAGATTTGTTTCTCAAGATGCTGCCTATGAATTCTATTGCAGTTTTTCTAAGCAAGGTGGGTTTCCAATTAGAAGGCATTGTACTAGAGGAAAGGATGGGGTAGGTCGAGGAGTTACAAGGAGGGATTTTACTTGCCATTGTGGTGGATTTCCACAGATGAAACCTTCTGAAGATAGGAAGATGCAAAGGAATCGAAAATCATCACGTTGTGGTTATCAGGCTTATATGCGCATTGTTAAGTGGGTAGATTTTGATGTCCCTGAATGGCATGTTACAGGGTTTAGCTATGTCCACAACCATGAACTCTTAAAATCAAAGGAAGTGCGTCTACTTCCTGCACCATTACTCCAGATGACAAAACTTGAATTTGCATGTTTGCAAGAGCTGGAATGTCTGTGCGACAAATGTTAAGATTGATGGAGCTAGAAAAAGGTGTTAAGCTAGGTTGTTTACCCTTCACTGAAATAGATGTCACGAACCTCTTACAGTCTTTTAGAAATGTCAATCATGATTATAATGCTACCGATCTTATTACAATGTGCAAGAAAATAAAGGATGAGAATCCTGACTTCCAATATGACTTTAATATGGATGGCCATAATAGGCTAGAGCATATTGCTTGGTCCTATGCTTCATCTGTTCAATGGTATGAGGCACTTGGAGATGCAGTGGTTTTTGACACAACCCACTGTTTGGATTTTTATGAAATGTTATTTGGCATTTGGGTTGGAATGGCTCACTTTTTTGGTAGTGTGCTTCTGCGGGATGAAAATATGCAGTCTTTTTCTTGGGCATTAAAGGTAAGAAGCTTATGAAAAATTCTTAATGGAACAGAAGTGTCACTTTTATTTACTCTTCAATCACTAATTCCATAACTTTGCATGTTACAATGCTTGGGTTTACCTTTTAATTTAATACAGACTTTCAAAAGGGTTGCGCAAATAACAATCAAAACTTGAGAAGTAAATTATATTTTTTTGTTTAGAATGTCTAGTCCCACTGTTTTGCTAATATAGGCCAATTTTCACAGGAGCTGATATAAACTTGTGCGTAGATTAAATTAATCAGATTGAGTGACCTCATCATGTTATCTTGTACAACTAGGATTTTTGGTTATTTTGATCTTTAGTTGCCAAATAGTTAAATTTATATTTCTTAGTCCTTGATGTTTATGCAGAAGTTTTTGGACTGTATTAAAAGGAAAGGCACCACAGACAATACTAACTGATCAAAACATCTGGCTGAAAGAGGCTCTTGCAATTGAAATGCCTCAAACAAAACATGCCGTTTGCATTTGGCACATTCTTGCAAAGCTTTCAGATTCCTTTCCTACACTGCTTTGATATTGTTACGATGATTGGAAAGCTGAGTTTTACATCTCTGTAGCCTAGAGTTGGAAGAAGATTTTGAAGAAGAATGGAAAAAAAATGGTTAAAAAATATGGATTTCATGAATATAAGCACATTACCAGCTTATATGCATTACGGAATTTTTGGGCATTGCCATTCCTGAGGCATTACTTTTTTGCTGGACTGTTGAGTCCCTGCCTGTCAGAAGCGAGCAATATTTTCATCCAGCGGATTTTGTGTGCACAATCTCAACTGGATCGTTTTGTGGAGCAAGTATGTACCTTTTTTTCTGTTTTCTTTGATTATTTTACTAGTTTTCAGGCCAACTTTGTTTAAACAACCTTTTTACAGGTGGCTGAGATTGTTGAATTTAATGATCGTGCTGGAACAAAGCAAAAGATGCAACACAAGCTGCAGAAAATCTGCCTCAAAACAGGTTCACCAATTGAGTCCCATGCTGCTACTATTCTTACACCTTATGCCTTCAGTAAACTCCAAGAAGAGATCCTGATAGCCCTTCAGTATGCATCTCTTCTAATAGATGAAGGATGTTACCAGGTCAAAAGCCATACTGAGACAAATAGTGGGTGCAGAGTAATTTCGATTCCTAGTCAAAATCATATTAGCTGTAGTTGCCATCAGTTTGAGTTTTCTGGCATTCTTTGTAGGCATGTTCTTTGTGTGCTGTCGACTGATAACTGTTTTCAGATTCCAGACCGATATCTACCCAGTCATAGGTGTAGTGTTAATTCATCTTCTACAATTCCCATATGAACTTCTACCAGAGAGCATTCTGAAAAGATTCAGTTATTGGAGTCCATGTTTTCGACTCTTGTATCAGAATCACTTGAAATGGAGGAACGCCTTGGTGTTATCTCGTATCAAAGACCTTCCCAGGCCTGTACATGGTGCGGATGATGTTGCCTATGCATATCCATCTCACTCATTGATTCTACCAGTGGTAGAAGATACTGATGGTATTGTTCAGAGTATAACTGTCAGGCATTCTCATGAATCTTTTACCTTGGGAAAACTCAAAGAGAGAAGACCAAGAGATGTAGTTGATGTTGTCAGAAAGCGACGACATTGTTCTGAGCCTTGCTGTAGACAGTTTGGACATGATGCATCAGTTTGTCCGATTATAGGAATCAATAATTTGGATGCAGATTTATTGGGATACATGTAAAATAACATATTGGATACAATAATTGAGGTATGAAGTAGTAGTATCAAAGTTGTTAGTGATTCATTATTGTAGTGCCTTTTTTTGCTGCTCTTGTATTTTTCCACACAAATTTTCTTTTTAGTCCCTAATAAAGCCGATATCTTACCTAGACTAATTTTCTGTATAAGCTTTTTGATCAAGATTTGGTTGGCATTCAAGATATAGTGACTTCAATTTGAACAAATAGACTCTGTAATTCAAATATTTTGTGCTCTTATTTTCTTACTAGGACTTGTAAGTGAGAACTTTGTACACAAAGTTATATACTAGCCATGGATACAACGACAATAAGATTTTTACATACTGGATAATTCAATAACTGCTACTCAGTCTGCTGACTCTTCAGCCAAAGAAACCTTGCTCAGCCTGCTTGGCAACGATTTGACACCAGTATTTGCAGCTTTTCTGCCATGACCTCGACGTTGGTGTGACCCAGAAAGTGCTCTCCGTGCCAGTGCTTTCCCAAAATTAGAGCTGCTTGCAGCTTTCGTGTTGGGTTGAATTGCTTGGTTGTTCGTGGTGCTGACCTCCAGATCACTGGCATTTGCCTTCTCAGAAGCCATTTATTACAAGATGCAGGACGCAAAGGAAACCAAGGAATGAGAAGCTAATGTCAATTGGCTAGTAAGGTGTGATTTTGTGCTTAAGTTTTATAGAGTTCCTCGAGATATTTCAGCCTGTTTAGCATACAGCCATAGGCAGCTTAACCTACAATTGGTTGACAGAGACAAGCCAATAAACTTGTGGATTGCAGAAAGAATCTGCTAAAATTCTTGCCTACGGAATAAGTTTTTTACTGTCTTGTGTGTTAAGAAACCAAAGACTCAATAAAGCAATGGTCTATCTAATATTCCTTGATTCTAAGACAGTGTATAGATGTTTGTTACATACATTTACGGTAGATAAGTTCGTAAAGAATTTGCGAGGCATATCAGAAACCGATGGAATATCTGAGAAGAGCTACATTGCATCATATTACGTTAAATTTCTGCGGTTGCACCAAAAAGAAAATTGCGGTCAAATAGTATTGCGCATAAAGTGATAAGATCGGTGTCAATGGCACCATCTTTCTTGGATTCTTTCACACACAAGCATCTTTTATAAGCACCAGAAAGGTCAGCTCCTGAAACTCAACTTCCATCAATATGGAACATTGATGGGAAAACGTCATAAACAGAGAGACCATGTTAATATGCTTTAAAATGAAGTCGTGGATTATGGGTGAACGGACGATCAAATTCTTTTAAACTGTTTTGTTTTGAAAAAATTAGTGATCTTACAGAACAAAGTTTTATGAATTAAAAGTCACCTCAATCTCGAACATCTTTATCTTCTTTGCTTGTGTTAGCCATTTGATTTGGATTTAAGGGAATCATTACTTTTGCCAACTTTTGAGAATGATAATCTCAGTTCACTATGTTTCATGCGGTGCGTTCACAACCATCGGATTCTTTCTCATATATTTACGGAGATGGTCTTACCATTATTATCATTTTCTTTAAACATAAACCTGAAAAATAAGTAGCAAACAGACATGTAATATTCTCCATTTGTCAATTCTTTCATTTGTTCTTTACTAACAGCCACTTTTTGCTTTCATAGAATTGACACTCCAACAACTGCACTTTTTCATTGATGCCTTTTCATTTTCAATGTTTGGAGTCTGTAAATACCAATTCTTTTAAAGAATAACCATAACCGTCCATTTTATTTCTTAACCAAAATAAAATAAAATTAAAGAAGACTATTTTAATAAAATTATGTTATATGTTTCAAATTTTCTTCTTGTTTATTATAGTTAATCATTATTAAGTAATTACATATGTAACGAAATTTTATTGAACGAGTGACCGCTCGTTTCTGGTGCCATCCTTCCATAGGTTTCACCCAGAAACTAGAATGCAAAGAAGAGTATGCGGGGCTGCTAATATGGCCAAGTGACTACCCAGGAGAAAAGGTGACCACACATACAAGGATTAGGCAGAAACTCTCTAAATTTCGTGTGAAAATATGCAAGATGAAGACAGTTTTGAGTAGCCATAAGCTTAAGCATTTGTAGCCTACTTGTATGACATTTCACATCTGATCTGAATTTAAGACCAAGCAATATTACATGGCACTCCATTTATCAGTAAACTATACAGAGATATCAGCATTACTGGGTAAGTAGCATTTGTTTTGGTTGTGTGTTTTCAAAATATTTGAGTGTTTTGGAATTTATTCCCACCAATGATTTAATTAATAGAAATACCAATGTGCTTTTAAGCAAAAGAAGGGAAAAGCAAAAAGATTTGTAAATTTTGTACTGGTGTTTATTATGAGCAATTAGTCTGTGGTTTGTCTTTCCCTTAATTAGCAAAACAGCTTCAAGGAAAATTTTGAGAGCCAACATTTGTGCTTTGTGTGAATACTTAAAAGAGTAAAGCGCAGGACCTGGGAATCTTTGGTCTTAAAGCAACCTTTGCTCCAAGCAATACTGTAATTCTTTTCTTGTTCTTTTTAATACTTGAAACCCATATCATCATCATCTTCTTCTTCAGTCTGCATGAATTCTATCTGTTTTCGACTACAAAAATGCCAAAAAGAACAGCTGTAACACATGCTGATCTTGCGCCAAGTCCTCAAAGCACATTAGGCAGCAAAACTGGTGTTGTTCTCATTGTCTTGACCATTCTCTGTGGCTTATGTTGTTTCATTCTCTGTCTCATTGCAGAAGCCGCTCGTTCTCAGGTATGACTCAGAAGACATGTTTTCCTTTTTCTTTAACATGAATAACCATGTTTGAAATTACAAACTTCAATGTATATTTGTGGCAGATTACATGGAAGAGCGCAAAAGGAGGGGAAAATCAATGTGTATACAATGGTAACGGCAAGCTTCCATTGTTTTGCGCTGCTATTGCATTTGTTGGATTAGCTGTTGCCATGGGGATTGAACACGTGTACATGTTGATTGCAATTAGCAAATCGCCACCTCCAGCTTTGGTTACTTGGGATCCTGACTCTGCTCCTGTCAAGTATTTAACATGGCAAGCAGGATTTTTCTTCGTCACGACCTGGTATGGCAAAGTACTAATTTGCTGTTTCTGCTCTTCTTCTTTTGCAATAGCACTAAAAATTTTATGGTTACTCCAGGATTTGTTTCGCTGTTGGTGAGATTCTGTTGCTGATCGGGCTAAGCGTAGAATCAGGACATTTAAAGAATTGGTCTAGACCAAAACCAAGTTGTCTCGTTATCAAAGCAGGCTTGTTTTCTGCCGCTGGAGTGTTTGCATTGCTTACTGTTTTCCTCGCTGCTGGTTTATACTTAACAGCATTACGCGCACAAAAAATTTCCCAAGAACAAGAAAATGTGCGGAGAGAGGTGCTTGAGGCGTCTGCTTTTTATGCATCTCCATGGCAGTCGCCGCCGGATGCCATCATCACAACCATGACAAGGGAGAACCCTGTGCGCAGAGAAAATCAACAGCAACAGCAGCCGCCGTTGGTGTCATCATTTGGTTTTAGCAAGCAATCAAATTTAGTGTGAAGCAAGCAAAGGATAAATGGTTAGAGCTCCATTTTTATGCAAGTAAATTGGAGATATTACATGTACTCATTAATGAAACTAACTGTATTCATTTGATTTTGTATATAGAATTCTCTCAAATTTCAAAAGAATCATTCAAAGGAAGGATGTCCTCGTACTTTAGTACTGTCAACTCCATTATATATACTGTGTACAAATCTCTTCTCTTCGTAAGAATTTAGTACAAATATCAACCCTTAAAAAAGAAAGAAGAAGGAGGAGGATCCAGCAACTTCGGCCGATCTCAATGGCCCAACTACAACTGGACAGTCCATCGGTGATGGCTTAAAGGATCAATATAGCAGATGCAAAGATGTCTTTGCTGGTTTTTTTTTTTAAATTCTGAAACCATGAAATCTATACAAGTGTACAATCTGCACAATCCCAAAGTCTTTCAAAGTCAAAAGTCAATCGATTAACTAAACAAATAATTAATTAATTAATTACAAAACCGAATGAGTGACCTGTTACGCTCGTTTCTGGAGCCATCCTTCCATAGGTTTCGCCCAGAAACTAGAATGCAAAGAAGAGTATGCGGGGCTGCTAATATGGATATTGGCCAAGTGACTACGCAGGAGAAAAGGCGACCACACATATATGGATTAGGCAGAAAGTCTCTAAATTTCGTGTGAAAATATGCAAGATGAAAACAGTTTTGAGTAGCCATAAGCTTAGGCATTTGTAGCCTGCTTGTATGACATTTCAAATCTGATCTGAATTTAAGACCGAGCAATATTACATGGCACTTCGTTTATCAGAAAACTATACAGAGATATCAGCATTACTGGGTAAGTAGCATTTGTTTTGGTTGTGTGTTTTCAAAATATTTGAGTGCTTTGGAAGTTATTCCCACTAATGATTTATTTAATGGAAATACCAAAATGTGCTTTCAAGTAAAAGATGGGAAAAGGAAAAAAAGATTTGTAAATTTTGTCCTGGTGTTTATGCACTTAGTCTGTGGTTTGTGGCTTTCTCTTAATGAGCAGAATAGCTTTAAGGAAAATTTTGAGAGCCAACATTTGTGCTTTGTGTGAATACTTAAAAGAGTAAAGCGCAGGACCTGGGAATCTTTGGCCTTAAGCAACCTTTGCTCAAAGCAATACTGTAATTCTTTTCTTCTTCTTTTTAATACTTGAAAACTTGAAACTCATATCATCATCATCTTCTTCTTCAGCTTGCATGAATTCTATTTGTTTTCGACTAAAAAAATACCAAAAAGAGCAGCTGTTACACATGCTTATCTTGTGCCAAGTCCTCAAAGCACATTAGACAACAAAACTGATGTCGTTCCCACTAGAAGGGAAAAGGGAAAAGGAAAAAAAGAAAATTTTAGTGGTGTTTATTATGAGCAATTAGTCTCTGGTTGGTGGGTTTCTCTTTATGAGCAAAATAGCTTTGTGTAAATATTTAAAAGAGTAAAGCCCAGGACCTGGGAATCTTCGGCCTTAAGCAACCTTTGCTCCATGCCATATTAATACTTGAAAACTTGAAACCCATATCATCATCATCTTCTTCTTCAGCCTGCATGAATTCTATCTGTTTTTTACTACAAAATGCCAAAAAGAACAGCTGTTACACATGCTGATCTTGCGCCAAGTCCTCAAAGCACATTAGGCAGCAAAACTGGTGTTGTTCTCATTGTCTTGACCTTTCTCTGTGGCTTATGTTGTTTCATTCTCTGTCTCATTGCAGAAGCCACTCGTTCTCAGGTACGACTCAGAAGACATGTTTTCCTTTTTCTTTAACATGAATAAGCATGTTTGAAATTACAAACTTCAATGTATATTTGTTGCAGATGACATGGAAGAGCGCAAAAGGAGGGGAAAATCAGTGTGTATACAGTGGTAACGGCAAGCTGCCAATGTTTTGCGCTGCTATTGCAATTGTTGGATTAGCTGTTGCCATGGGGATTGAACACATGCACATGTTGATTGCAATTAGCAAATCGCCACCTCCAGCTTTGGTTACTTGGGATCCTGACTCTGCTCCTGTCCAGTCTTTAACATGGCAAGCGGGATTTTTCTTCGTCACAACATGGTATGACAATGTACTAATTTGCTGTTTTTGCTCTTCCTCTTTTGCAATAGCACTAAAAATTTTATGGTTACTCCAGGATTTGTTTCGCTGTTGGTGAGATTCTGTTGCTGATCGGGCTAAGCGTAGAATGCGGGCATTTAAAGAATTGGTCTAGACCAAGACCAAGTTGTCTCGTTGTCAAAGAAGGCTTGTTTTCTGCTGCTGGAGCGTTTGCATTGCTTAATCTTTTCCTCGCTGCTGGTTTATACTTAACAACATTACGCCCACAGAAAGTATCCCAAGAACAAGAAAATGTGCGGAGAGAGGTGCTTGTTCTTTCTCAAATGGCTTAACTACAGCTGGACAGTCCATCGTTGATGGCTTAAAGGATCAATATAGCAGATGCCAAGATGTCTTCGCTGGTTTTTTTTCATATTCTGAAACCAATGAAATCTATACACGTGTACAATCTTCACAATTCCAAAGTCTTTCAGAGTCAAAAGTCAATCAGTTG
>JAXCLQ010000007.1:4727821-4739540 GCA_035584115.1 Cedrela odorata
GCTGGCACAATTGAATGAGCATGCAAAGCTTTCAATGCTAAGAAATGCTACATGGACACTATCAAATTTCTGCAGGGCCAAGCCTCAGCCACCATTTGACCAGGTTTCCTTGTGCTCCTTTTTTTTCTTTGGCATTCATGCAAATTTTATTCACAGCTTTTCTTATGGTTTTAAGTTCTGCAATTTGATGAGTAGGTGAGGCCAGCTCTTCCGGCTCTTGCAGGACTTGTTCATTCAAATGATGAAGAGGTCTTGACTGATGCCTGCTGGGCACTCTCTTGTCTTTCGGATGGTACAAATGACAAAATTCAAGCTGTGATCGAGGCAGGTGTCTGTCCACGACTTGTTGAGCTCCTCTCGTGAGTGAGACATTTTAATTGCATGTGTTTCGATTGGTTCTCTTTTTTTCTTAATGTGCACGTAAACCTGACAATTTAAAACTCAATGTTCCAGTCATCCATCACCTTCAGTGCTTATTCCTGCTCTGCGCACTGTTGGAAATATTGTGACAGGAGATGATTTCCAAACTCAGGTATGAGCTTTTCGAGGATTTAATTGATTATTTTCCTTCCTTGGATTTAATGTTTAACAGGAAGACTCAAGAGTTCCTATAAAGAATAATTTGTGTGAGCAATCTTGTTGCACTCTCTTACAATAGCAAAGGGTATTGTAACTTTTACTATCATGCATGTTTCGATGTCATCAGGTTCTCATTAAAGTTAATGTGCGTTCATGGGTTTTTTCTTTGCTCCAGTCTATAATTAACCATGGTGCACTGCCCTGCGTTTTGAGCCTGTTGACCCATAATCATAAAAGCATCAAGAAGGAAGCCTGCTGGACTATCTCAAATATTACAGCTGGAAACAGGGAACAAATTCAGGTAATCCTTTTGTTGGTTCTATTAATTTTTGGCAATTGGTTGTGAATATCTAATGGGTGTCTTAATAAATGTTAAAAATTAGTATGACGAACTAAGCTGTGAAGCCATCTTTAAAGTATTTTCAAATGGATTAACCTGTATGTTTTCATTTGTTGTACCTTTTGTATTTTTAGTTTCAAGTATACTGGGTGGCGACAGACTTAACGTCAAGATGGTTGTTTGATTTAATAGTGCCTACTTTGACCTTTTTATGTGATACAGGCCGTAATTGATGCTGGTTTAATTGGTCCACTTGTCAATCTGCTTCAAAATTCTGAATTTGATGTAAAGAAAGAGGCTGCTTGGGCAATTTCAAATGCCACCTCGGGTGGTACTCAGGATCAAATCAAGTAACATTATTTCTTCATTTCTGAACCTCCTTTTTTTTCCTTGTTTCCATTTTCTTGCTATAGGATTGGTCATAACCCCTCTTTTATGGATGGTAGTTACCTGGTGAGTCAGGTTTGTATAAAACCATTGTGCGATCTCTTTGTATGCCCTGATCCACGGATTGTCATTGTTTGTCTAGAAGGAATAGAGAACATTTTGAAGGTTGGGGAAACTGAAAAAAATATGGGCTCTGGAGATGTTAATTATTTTGCCCAGTTGGTAAAGGAGGCTGAGGGATTAGAAAAGATTGAAAATCTAGAGAGTCATGGCAACAATGAGATCTATGAGAAGGCAGTAAAGATTCTTGAGACATACTGGTTGGAAGAGGAGGATGATACAGTACCTGCAGGTGATGGTCCTGAGGCAGGTTTCCAGTTTGGAGGGAATGAGATTCAAGTTCCATCCGGTGGATTCAACTTTGGTTGAAAGGTCAATGTGGCCCTTTACTCTATGTTTGGGTGGGAGGTAAGCTAGATTTATATTCTGAATGTTTGATTCTAAGTTGCAACTTCACTACTTCAGTCATCATTTTTCCTTCAAAATAGGCATGTGCTTTTTAGAGGATAGTTTTGCTGATTTGTTTGATAAAAATTGCAGGGATCCATCGTCTGTTGGATGGAACAGAAGAAGTTCATGCAGCTGGGGTTGACAAGGTGTGTTGAGGTCAAGTTGGGTCAGGTCATGGTGCCTTGCATGTCTGTTTACGGGTCGGTCCAGTTTCCATTGTGGTTGAAGAGGTGCCAGCAAAGGTCAGTCTATACTACAGTGTCTAATAAAGTGAGGCTGGGTTGGTTAAATTACAATTTGATGTTTGCTTGGAATGCTTTGATGAGAGGAATATATGCTTGGAAAAGCGTCAGATACGTTGTTGCATATCCAGGGACTCCCTTGAAGGCATCGTAATCATGCTAGTTGGGGCAGCGTCGAGTCTTCAATTTGTCCTTTTGAGTCTTGTTTGAAATCATAGTCTCTATGGTTAGTCATTTGTTTCTGTGATATTCTTTAGTTTTTTTTTTTTTTTCTCCTGGTGTTTCCAATCAATTAAACCTCGTCACTGGAAGCAAATTGCTGTTGGTTTGAAAAAGGGACATACAGTTGCAGCGTATGCATTGTGCAGTAGTGTTAACTATTTGTCTACCGTTTCAACTCAGGTCAATCGATTGATATCTCATCAGGGTATTACACAAAAGTAAAGATGTTCTATTGACCAGTCAGCTGTCGTTTTGGAGTACCCAAAAGCCGTTTTGTTTGGGCTTCATTCTGGCATTAATGTACTAATTTTTGACTGAATGAACAACAGTCAACTATATTTATACGGAACCATGTGCATGGTACGTTAACAGGATTTATTATCACACTTTGTAAAATGTTTTTTTTTATGGTTTTTAGTTGGGTGTTAGAATCAATTAATACTATATATTATGGAACAGCTGAGCTGGTACTCTTCAAGATTCTGAATAAACAAACAAAAGGCATTGGTCTTAACGAACATAACATATGGGGTTTCTAACCTGAAACAAGCAGTCAAAGGCTCAAAAGTGCCGCATAGGAAAACGTTTTTCTGGTAGCCATTTTTTGATAAAAGAACAGTTGTGTTGTGCTCTGGTGAAGCTTCTGATGGATTGTGGGCAAATGAGAGACATGCAAAGCAAATTAGTAAAGAAAAAAGAAAGACGTACTTCATTTCCATCAATAATGTCACTGTTATTTATTTATCATTGCACTCGTCTTTAATTTACAGAGTGAGATAGAAGCAGCAGCTCCCAGACAATAATACTTTCTTCTTTTATCTTCTTCCTTCAATTAATTGCTCATTGTAGTGATTAAACAAAGACTTGTTAAATGAACAACTACAAAGGGATAGTCTACTATACATATAATGTACGGTACATTTAAATTTTTAACTTTTTTTTTTTAAATTTCTTGATCGCATTTTAAGTTATTTTGTTATAAATTTTTAATTTTTTATTAATTATTTTAATTTTTACATTTTATATTTTTAATTTTTTTGTTAATTATTTTAAATTGTCTGTTATATATTTTAACATTTGTATTTGTGGATGTACAGTATACCCAATGTAAATTAACAATTCCAGCAACAAAAGGGTAAAAGAAGTTCTAAAGATTTTGTAGTAAATTATAATTATTACACATGTGAAGTGGTGGTCCTTCTTCTTCTTGTTTTGTTGGTCTCACTTGCGAGCTCTCATTTTCTTTCTTCCCTTCTCTATCTCATGATCTCCCTAAATTTATAACTTTTGCTCTGCTCTACACTGTGCCCACACCACCCCACAACATTCCTTCTTCAAAACTCACCGTTTCATCATCCTCTCGCTCTATCTTATCCCCCCTTACAAAACATTGAATATGACAAGTCTTCTTCTTTACTTTCTTTTGCACTTTTCTCTTTGGTCCATAATTAATTTCTGACATTGTAATCAAGAATTTGTCAAAATTTTATACACGTGAAATTTAAGTATAAATTAAATGATTTTCAAACCCATTAATATTAAAAAAAAAAAAAGAAAATTACCCTTAATATTTATAAAAAAAAAAATATTCAAATTTGAATGGGAAATAAGAGAGGTACTTGGGTAATCATATGCCACTCATGTCATGTATTACCATTCCTTTTGTCTTGTGATGTGTTTAAAAGGTATTTGGATTTGACTTGTAATTCCTCTTCTTTCTCTCTCTCTCTCTCTCTCTTCTGCCTTTAGCTTTCCGGATAATGTAAAATGCTTTGCCAAGTTGCTTGCAAAGTGGAAAGCTAAACAAAGCTTTTGCTTGGAACTTAAAGTCTCTTAATTGAAATGAACATCAACCTAAATTGAGAAGGAATAAATCCACTTAATTTAATGTTGACAAACAATTCAATCTTAGTTTAGCACCAATGTGATAACTGAAACATACAATACAACTATAATTTAAAACCTTAAATGGTAGGCCCCAACCTTGGTTGACTAATCAGACGGTCTATATTTAACACATCAGATATGTTCAAGGAAAGCAGCTGCAACAACACTTGATTACTACCGTATGTACAATGAATTTAAATAATTTGTTTTTTAAAAAAATGAATAATAAATGATAAAGGAGGCAAACTCTTTGAAATGGCGCCATTTTCGTTGATTTTCAGACTACTTTTTGGTTTGGTTTTGGGGTTTTGGCGGGGTGTTGATGCGGTGCGTTTTGGGCAAAAGCGGGCGCGGTATTCTCTGTTGGATTAAAAAGTTTATAAGTACGGGGGCGTTTACGTAATTTCATCCCCCCATCGCTAGGGTTTCGCGTCTCATATAAAACCAGAAGTTTTTTTTTTAGATCTCTCCTGCGTGTGGTCTGGTCTCTGAGTGTGTCGGTTTGATTCTTCAATCTTCATTTTCTTTTCTCTCTCTTTACTTCTTCCTCTAGCGGCAAGCTTCAAATACACTTCACTGTCTCTTTCCTTCATTCCTTTTTTAGGTTTCAAGCCAAACTTCATTTTCTCTTTCTATATTTCTCTTTTCTTTCTCCGAGTATTGATCATTTTGTTGTAGCAAATCGTTTGCTCGATCTCTCTTGAGGGATTTAAGTTTCTGTTTTGATTCAAAACCCGCTACTATTTTATAGTTTTTTCATCTGGGTTTGTGTTAGATCTTTGAAAAAGCTAGTAAAAATGCTGGATCCGAGTGACAAAGTGAGTGATCAGGCTTTTTTTTAAAAAAAATTTCGTCTCTAGTTTTGATTCAATCATTTGAATCTTAGCTGATTAGTTTTTTTCTGTGTAATATTCCAGGGATCAGAGTCTGATGAAGTGAATAGCAAGAGCCACGGCGGCGGCGTTTCATCGGAAGAAAACAATAATAAGAAAACTTGTGCTGATTGCGGAACATCCAAAACTCCACTTTGGAGAGGTGGACCAGCTGGGCCAAAGGTAATTTCACTTAGTCATGTCCCTTTGATCAGCATGATTAATCGTGATTTGATCTGATTCTGATCGTGTGGTTAAACATTGTTTCGCAGTCTCTATGTAACGCATGTGGGATCAGGAGCAGGAAGAAGAGAAGAGCCGTATTGGGAATTACAAAAGAGGAGAGAAAACCAAAAAGAGGAAACAATACAAGCTGTAACAACAGTTCTAGTAATAGTAATAACAAACTTGGAGACAGTCTGAAACAGAGATTGTACGCTCTGGGAAGAGAAGTTTTGATGCAGAGATCAACGGTGGAGAAGCAAAGGAAGAAATTGGGAGAAGAAGAACAAGCTGCTGTGTTGTTAATGGCTCTGTCTTATGGCTCTGTTTATGCTTAGTTATCAAGAAGAACAAGAAGAAGATGGCAGTAAAAATAAGAAATAAAATTTAAATATGTAAACCCCTTTGCCAAATTTATCTTGTGATGATTTTTGTTCTTGGTTTGGGGATTTTTTAATTTTGTTATTTTTTAAGGTAATTTTAGATTTAACTAACTGTATTTTGGAGGAACAAGTGAAGTAAGTGTAAGAAATGGAGATTGATTTTAATTTTTCCTAACATAGTAATTGATTCATGTAGTCACTATCTTGTTTATTGGATTTGTTGTTATATGAGTATGATGAGTGGTGTACAATATCCAAGCCAAAAACAAATTCCTAATTTCAGTACACAAAGTTGGAAATCAAGAACAAAAGTATCCCAAGTTCAAGAAATGGGTATTACAGTTAAAAAGGAACTAAATAATAATTTTAAATTGTTTGTTAAAAATATTTTTTAAAGATGGGTATTAATCAAAGTACATTGGATACTTTACTTGGTGACCCATTGGCATATGTTAAAGTAAATTGGGGAGATATGAAAGGGAAATATTTGAAAGTTACACTTTTAACTACATAGACATAGGTACTTGTCAATTGCCATTCATTAACTAAAAAAAACAATTGAACCCATTATTATTTAATTATTCTTTCCCACCAAAACATAATTTGGCCTATGGGCATGTGCAATTAATGAAAATTGATGCCTAAGCTTAATCGAAACAAAAATACTACGAAAAAGTATAGCACATTATATACTTTGCATGCATCAAAATATGCCTACCCATTTCAATCCAATAGAACGAAACAAATAAAGTAATTAATACGGGAGCCTAACCATCACTATGCGGTGAATCATGCTATAAAATCTATATTGACCACGATGCTTAAAAGCAAATCTAGCTTGTAGATTGAGTAGTTTGTGGTTACCTTTAATACATGAGGACACCTTGCCTACATATTCAAAATTTATAGCTTGTTATGTAGAAATGAACGGATCGTTGATATCATTAACTACTTAAATATGTTTATTGTATGATTAAGCCCAAAAGATTTGGAGAAATGAGCATTAGTTGCTGTACAGTTAGTTATCTTCTCAGCCAATCATTTACTCAAAAAGGTGGCACGCGCATGACTAGAAGCAGGTAGCATAAAAAGCTATTATTTACACCCTAGCTGTTCGCTGTAAATTTCGGCATTAGTCCTCCCCCAGAAGACTAGTTTAATATTGTTGTCCGCTTATCTATATAAACTCAAAATTGTGCGTTTGCCATTTATCTTAAAGACAAAGACTAGCTTGATAGTGTTCTCCGCTTATCTTTATAAACTCAAAATTGAGCATTTGCCATTTATTTTAAAGATTAATTTATTATAGGGTATTGTCTATTTATCTTTATAAACTAAAAATCGATTCATATTTTATACGATGTGAGATGTAATATTTACATTCATCAAATCGCAAAACATTTTTGTCACACTAAAGTTATTCATCATGGGTTTATCTGATTCGTATTGCCTATTCTCGCAATATTTTAAATACTTATATTTTATGTAACAATATTTTATTAGAATGTAAAGTGTAAGTATTTGAAAACTTACATATAAATGAGAACTTTGAATTGTTTTGATATTACTTGTTAAGAATTGAGTGCTTATCATCGACTCAATAGATTAGCTTATTAGATGGTGCTACTTACTCGCCCTTATAAATATAAGAGTGACTCATATTTTATCAAATATAAAACGTGACATTATAGGATTACGCATTTAATTGGAGGCCACGTTTGGTCATCCTATATTTGGGCATATAATACTTGTATGCATATAAGAAACTTTCAATTGCCCAAAGGATACTCAATACTATGAACAAATTACACCCGACCACCATCTGTTATTGCTGGGTCGGATCTTCTAAGCCCAACCGTTTGAAGAGGGGAATTGTGACCCAGCAAACAACTGGACCACCAGAACTGCCCAGCTCTGGTGGAGAAGAAACCATTGGAAAACACAGGCCCAAACCCCTAATCATAAGCCTATAAACGTGGCTTATCAGCTATCACGGGATCTATCTATTTATATTATTTCAGTTATGACACCAACTTAATTTCAGAGTACCCATACCATAATAAACCAAATCTACCCACCCGTCCACTGTCGTAGCATTAGTAATTACATGACAGAGAAAGTTCGAAACTAGATTGAAGAGTAGTAAGTTTAACATAAAAATGAACAAGCAGACAAAGAAATCTAAATCTCGATCAAGTCAAGTTTCAGGTTCAGATGAATGAACTGTAGTGAAAACACGAGTACTGCAAATGAAGTACAGCAAGAGCACAGAGCTGAGAGATGGTTATGGGCATGGGTAGAGCTAGGCTGATATTAATATTTGTGTTTAGCAGGCAGCCATGTTGGTTTAGATTTTGGGCTAAACGATACTAACTAACTGTATTTTGGATTGAACTGTGTACCACATTCTCTGGCTCAAATTTTGCACGGGGAAGTTGTGCCAAACCATAATCCAACCTACCATAAACATATATAAGGTGTCTAGCTGTTGCTATGCTAGAGTATATCATGTGCTACAAAGTTTCTATCATTTTCTTTCTTAAAATTGTAATGCATAAATTACCACTAACATTATCACTGTGAGATAATTTGTAACCCCACCACCCACACAAGTATGTGGAATCCAGCTAATTGTTTTGTCCCCACTTTATCATTGTCCAGGCTGCATAAACGTGCCAGCAATTCACCAAAATTTGTACACTGTAACAACAATTGGGAACCTTCAATTTTGGGCACTGCATATAAGTACTACATTTACTATTATATTTTCAAGAACAGAGAGCAGAGTTCTGATGGTCAAGGATTCATTTAAATTCAAGAGTTACAGCCCGTCAGCCCACGAAATCAAAACTTCCGGAATCTTCTGGCGCCTATAAGGCTGCTGATTTGTGGTAGCCACATAGTACAAGGGTGCTAAGAGTACCAGAATATCACCCATATCAACCCACATGCCACCATGTCATCATAGCCTTCAATAGATTCTTCCTTTTCATTCAAGGATGGTCAATAAAGGAATGCTTGCTTTCAGCTTAATATTTCATAAAATTAATTGTAGGAGGTGGCCGGTGGATCAACCATGTGATATTGAGGAAGTAAACAATAGTAAGTAAGCAAATAATGGGAGCATTAGTGCATTTACCAAGCTACTAATACATAGAACAATTAATTAAGCATGCATTTAATAAATAATCATTTGATGAAAATGACTCTCATTTCTTATTAATGCTTGGGTGATTTAATTCACAACCAACAATGACAATAACAGCAGCGATGGCACGAAAATACGTACAAATTATTGTAGAATTTATTAAAGAGAAAGAAGGAATAATTACTTCACTCTTCAATCACTAATCCAGTGTGTTCTTCTTCGTCTTTTGACCATTGAAGCTACAGCTTGAGCATTTGAAGAACTTTGATCTCTTCCTCGCACCTGCAAATCCCTCCAGATCTGCAAATCTGCCACATTATTTCACTCTCTTTCCCTTTTTCTGCTAGCTTTTTTAATTTTCCCATGATCAGAAGATAAACAACAAAAAAACAATGGCAAAACCAAAATTACTACTGCAACGTAGCAAAGAAAACACTTTTAGCTGGACTGAAGCAACTGACTGAGAAGGAGGAGGAGGACTGTAGTAGTAAAATGGAAAGTATGGGACAATAGGGTTTGGTGGTGGGGGTGTTGGGTAATTTCCTCTGTTTGGTGGAGGATAGTACAACCCACCAGTGCCGCCTCCGCCTCCGCCGATGGGTGGGGGTGGTGAAGAGTAAGTGTAAGTGGGGTTAGAAGGTGGTGGTGGTGGAGAGTAGTAGTATGAACCACCACCACCACCGCCTCCGGAGCTTGGCGGTGAAGGTGGTGGTGGGCAGTTAGAGGAGGAAAACGGGGATGGCGGAGGTGGTGATGGTGGCGGCGGCGGCGATGGTACTTGTTGGCATGGATTTTCACAAGATGAACACATTGTACATTCGATCTGATACTTGGTTGAATTACTCAACCCCGAGGACACAACTATACTTAAGGGTTGTAGTATCAAGAAAAGAGAGAGTAGAGAGACTGTAAGTTTGTATAATCTTCCCATATTTTGGAAAGATTGATCAAGGAACCGTATCTAAAGAGAAGTATTTGTTAATATGTAGGAGAAGAACAGCTGAGAGAAAGGGAAATGGCGATGGTGATGGGTGATATAGAGGGTAGTTAAAATTGTAGCTGTAATGGTGTGTGCTTGGTATACTTACACTTAAATATTAATACTGAACTTGTATTAGTAAATTAAAAAGGATAACTAGAGAGACATGGATGGAGGTTCAAAGGAGGAGGAGCCTAAAATTTTAAAGGATGACACAGACAAGTTTCACTTTTAACTGTGCAGCAATGTGTAGCAGCTTTGACTTTGAACCGAAGTAAGGTTAGAAATGGGGTAAAGTAACATCTACGTACCAGATTATTTATGATTTTACGAATAAGGATATAAAATTTATTTTTATGACAAATGATCCCTCATCACTGATCAGTGATCTCTAATAGCATTGATTATGACCGTCTAAGTTCAATATTTTAGGGACTTATTTAATATAAATGTATAAATAATATTTTATTTATAAAAATATAAAAAGATTAGGGAGCAAATTGTTATTGCTCCAATTACGAAATTTACAGTCTTCTAGGTGGGGCTTGACTAGTAATGACGTGTTCACATATCACAAGTGGATGAGTGAAGTTGCTAGTTGTTGCGGTAAGCAATGATGTGGAAGGAGAGTAGACGTCAAGAAGACGCAAGCTACCACGTGGCCTCTGGCGTTGTACTTATTTCTCTGCAAGTGAAGGAGGCTGCTTAGGCTTTGTTTGGCTTTTCGTTCATGTTAAGTTATCTAAGCACAGAACAAAAAATTATTAGTATTAGTTTTGTTTGTCCGAAGGCAAGAAAGCGTAGGTTCCGTTCGTTATTATTTTTAAATTGATTTTTTTTTTATAAAATTAAAATTAAAATAAAATTTTTTAATTATTATATTTAAAATATAAGAATGCTATTTTAAGAATTACTAAAAAAATTTGATTTGAATAAAAAGAATATTTTATAATATATTTTATAATAAATAAAATTATTTTAAATTATTTTATAATTTTAAGTTATAAATATATAATTTATAATTTATATTTTATGAATTTGATTTTAATAAAATAATAAAAAATATATATTTTACATATAAATTTATAAAATAAAAATAAAAATAATGATTAAAAATAAAAACAATGTCAAAAAAATGATACCGAACAGCCATTAGTGTTTTCTGCCATATTTAAGCACTCAATTACATTGAAATTTGACTGTGATTAGTAACTAAAGTTTCTTTGACTTGGAGTTGTAATTCTCACATGTCAATGCTAACAGATGAGCAGCATGGGGGCACTGATGGGAGATACAAAGGGAGCATTTTCAACCACGTTCTGAATTCTGAAATTTTTTGAAGGCTGCTATCGAAGTTTGCCCACATGCATGCACTACAGCTACATTACAGGCAGCTCTATCTATATATCTTGATCACTGGTGGGCGTTTAACTGGTTGGATAAATGAATCCTGAAAGGATAAGTAACCATATCCTGAAAACATATATCTTCCAATTTTCAACGGCAATGGTGAATAGTTTAACTAATAATAAATAAGTAAAGCTTAGAAAATGGTCGGCCAAAGGGACAAAAGGAGCTTTCTAGGTTGGTTCGGTGGTAATGGCTTTCCAAATTGTCAAATTGCTAATGAACATACATGTCCAAGGAGTGTCTAAAATTGGCATCTATATGTAACTGTTTGCTCCTTTTTCTCTCAATTATCATCAGATTTTGATTGATCGATGGATCCATCCACCGAAAGTTATTTATAATTTACTAACTTGCCTCTTGTATCACTTGTATGTAATGTGTGTGTATTTGATTGATCGATGGAATCATCCACCGAAAGTTATTTATAATTAACTAACTTGCTTCTTGTATCACTTGTATGTACACACACACACACACACACACACACATACATTGGGAATTTACAGTATATGGTCGACATTTATGCTAATAAGGGTAC
>JAXCLQ010000007.1:4739640-4765024 GCA_035584115.1 Cedrela odorata
ACACACACACACACACACACACACACATACATTGGGAATTTACAGTATATGGTCGACATTTATGCTAATAAGGGTACATATAAGATTTGCTAAAAGGTAATAAAATTAGGTTTTTTTAATGTATTTATTATATAATTAATTCTTTATAACTTAAAATATATATATAATATTCAAAAATTGTTTACGATACATTTCATATACCTTACATTCAAAATTTTTAACACTTACATTAATCATTTCAATTTTTTCATTCATGTTTCCAATTTTTTGTGTTGTATTTTAAATTTTACATTAATCGTTTTAATTTTTACGTTTTATATTTCAAAATTTTTATGTTATATACTTTAAATTTTATGTTAATCGTTTCAAATTGTCCGTTTTATATTTCAAAGTTTTATATTAAAGATATAAGATACAGCAGCTCCGTAATATTCACCATTGATTCATAGTTTCAAACCATAAAATTGAAGATTAGATGTTAGAATCTTTTAAGTGAATGTATTTTCTTGAGAAGGAATATTTGAAAAAAGTTCATTATTGTCAATTAATAGCATAATTTAGTTAACAAATGCTTTCATAAAGTCGAAATTATGTGTATAAATAACTTCAAAAGCTGCCAAACTATAAATATAATAAAGGATCTTGAACTTTATATATTCTTTTTCTTCCTTTTAATTACTTTGTGGTTGTCACTTTATATTTACAATTGCACAAAGTGTAAACAGGATGAAATTCCAACCTCCTTTCTTCTCTCCCATTTACCTTTTTCTGTAGATCCCAAAATTCGAAATTGGGTTTGTTCACAAGCTGGACAGCACAGCCGAATATCACCATCTAATCTGAATTTTCATTTTCCATGGGAATGCATGAAATCAAGCTCAACAATTTTACACTATGATAACACTGACTTTTACACAAATTTTTAGTTATTTACAAGAGGAGAAAATCCTTGAAAGAAGCCAAAATTATGACTCCTTCTGATAGTATTTTTATATTAGAAGATGCAAATTTTCGATTTAAAACATATCTTAAGTTCACGATATATTTTTTTGTAGCAAGTGAGATATGCTATATATTTTTTATTAATTACACTACTAAACTCAAAAATTTAAATTTTTGGGTAAGAGTTCATCGTAATTAGTTCTTCCCGTCCAATGTAGTTTATTTTTAAAGTTATATGACTTTTGAAGTATCGAGACAAAAATCTAGAGGACCAAAATAGAAATAGAAATAATTAAGATTAAGAAAGTATATGAGATTTGAACATGAAATATGACTCTATTAGCATTTAATCAAAATTTAAAATTTTAAGTTATTAGGCGAGAGCTCAACATTAAGTATTTTAATTATTATAGTAACTCAACTTTGTCTTAAAAAAATATTAATAATCAACTTGGTTTGGCTTAAGCAAAAAAATAAATAAAAGTTGTAATAACTTAACAAAAAAAATTTGGTAAACTTTCAAATCATGTTACATGCACAAGCAAGCTAAATTACCGACCATGCAATACATGATCAATAAAGCATTTGTATATTTAGGATCTTGACAGAAATTGATTAGTTGTCAAATAACAAGAAGGGAATTAAAGGGTATTTGTAACTGTAATTGATCGATTATGAGATGTGGTAAAAAAAAAGTTTCATGGAGCTTGGATCATTCTGCCAAACAGTCCATGGACTGTGACATTTTGGTGCATAGATAGGATTATGTTGGCACCAGAAACATATTAATAATACAACCCTAACCTATGAAGTCAGACAAGGCCTTGTTTGGTTGGAAGCAAGCACTTGCCAGTTTCCAGGGTTCCTCCCCCTTATGATTCTCTGAAGAGAATTTTCTAGTGCACTTTATTCTCATCCCACATGCCCATGAGCAGCGACTTTGAAATATTGTATTTCAATTCTATATATATGATAAAATAAATCTTACTACTATTCCACAAAGAACATGCTAAGTTGCTTGGGATGTTGGCATTAAAAGTGCTTCTGGTGACAGCTTATTGTATGAAAGTTTAGAATAATTACTTTGGAATAACATGAATTCCATGACTTGCATACACATGCAATAAGCACACAGAATATATAGAAAAAATAAAAAATAGTTTTGACATTGTTAAGAAATCATTTTGAATAGGTGTTGGTAATTAGTGTTTAAATAAATCTGCACGAAAAAATGTTTGATGAATCATTGCTATTAATGATAATATTATTTTTTAAAAAGAATTTTTAAGTAGAACAGTCTTAGTGCTATGTTATTATTATAATAACGTAGTGAGACTATTTGATTTAAGTGATATTATTTTTTAAAGAGAGTTTTAAATAGAACAGTCTTATCGTCACATTATTATTATATAACGTGATGAGACTATTCGATTTAAGACCCCTGTTTTATATCCGACTTAAGACTCTTTGTTTTATATTCTTGAAAACATAGCCAGTTCATGCTGACATGTAGAGGAGAAAAAACAAAACAATGTATTCAAAATTTGCACGAAAAATCAGGTTAACCATATGGGATCACATGCATATTTACGTTAAAGCTGTGGCCTGTGCAACAGCAATTTCTGCCTTATTCTCCGATCACTTGTTCACCGCACGTAATTAACCTAAGAGAATTCATAATATTTTCTTCTCGGTTTCAGCTTTGTCAAAAGTATATAATTAGAGACTTGCAGCATGATTTTGGTTCCCAAATTTCGAGTTAATACACTGCACATGTATAGATGATTTGAGGGTTGTTGCAGTACAAATCAAATAATTATTTGTGCTATTGCAAATAATTAAAAACCTCTTGGATTCAACAATGAAGCCATGCAATTCAACATAAATGAACTGATCCTGTCACCTGTGTGATATCTTCCGTTGGGGATTGAGATTCAGATAAGAGGCATTTAAGTTCCCTTAAAATCTGGGAAACACCAATTCTCTGCAATATGAGATCATGCAATTATTGCAAACCGCCGATAAGGATTGTGCAAAAATTGCATTTTGCCACCATGCCTCTAATATAAATATGTGCCAGATCTCTTAAACAATATGCATGGACACACACTCATTAAACAGTACAGAGCAAACATGTCTTTTAGTTGGTTTAAAGGATTGAGAAAGCACTGGAGAAGAAAATGCAGCAAGCAAGTTCATGGGATCGAGCAGACTGGCAAGAGGTTTGAAGATCAATCATCTACCAAAGGTGTAACCAAACAAAGGAGGAGTTATAAAATCAAGATCAAATTCAAGCAAGAGTTAGTCAGAAGAGTTAAGAGGAATTCGGGGGTCGTCGGAGCCGGTTTTAGTGGTGGCTGCGATGCCATGGATGATGGGTTTAGCTATGCCCAAAGGAAAATTACCTTGTACACCTACATGCCATCCCTGACTTGTGCTCTTTTGGTTGCTTAATTTGCTCAAATATGTCTTATAGTTCAACCATATAATGATGCAAAGGTGCTGATTATGACCACAAATCTAGCCTGACACAACATCAGCCCCATCAATCAATTATTGAACCTATGACATGATTTTGAATCGGATGTATTTGTCATATGATATTAGACTTCCAAGATGCCAACAGTCTACAGTTTGTCATTCTTCTTGCTATAGCTTTCCAAATTACATGATTGATCGTAACAAGGATCTGGGATGTTTTATACGTTAATCCTAAATTAATCTTAAATAAAATATTAATCCTTGTTATTATGATATTTACAATTTTGATTGGTCCTCTCCTTCACTTCGATTATTCACACAACTTGTATGAAAATGAAATAAATATTTATTCAAAATTTATTAAAATATTGGAAAATAAACATAATCTTTTTATGGAAGAGACAAACCCTTTTAATTAACTTGTGAAAATAAAAAAAATATTTTATTATATTGATTCAAGTAAAAATGATGTTGATTCATTTTGGACTGTTGATTAAATTAAAATACAATTTAACGACTATAAATAAATGAGTACCGTAATGAGATATATCTTGTGTGAAATGATACATGTAAGATTCGTTTGGTATATAAAATAAGAGATATGATATGATTATTTTATTTAATTTTATATCAATCATATTTTCGGTGATTACAAAAAAGATTTAGGATAAATTATCTTAAATTCACGTATTAATAAAATAATGATAAAAGTTTTTATTCTATAAGAATTCTTGGAATAATATAGTATAAATATTAGAAGTCTAAAAACAAAAATTATAAATAATTTAAATTAATATTTTAAAATATTTTATTTAAGAGTCATAATATTATATTATTTTAAATAATTAATTTTTAATAATTTTAAAAATAAAATTATATATATAATCTTATTATATCTTATCATATATTAAATACAATATAATATTATATATAATTTTATCATATTTTATTTTATTCTAATTTATTAATTATAAGTTGTGTTTTAATCATCGAAAAGTGATTAAATATGATTAGAGATTATTAGATTTTTAAAAATTAATTAATCTCTAATTATATATTTGAATGTTCACTCTTATAAAATCAAAACTATTAAATTCTGGGGGTAACACCGTTAGTTCTGTTAGTACTAAACGGACAAAATAACAGTTCAGTTATGGACGCCTTAGTTTACTGGGTCCCACCCACATCACGTTCATCTAATTTTGAAGAACATTTACTAACAAAATTTGTTTCTCCCTAAAATGAGCATAGTTACACGAAACCTGAACCAGTAAACGCAACATGTTTGGGCCTAATTTTGAAGCCCACTTTCTTCCTTAATGGGCTGTTGTAAAAGCCCATAAACAAAATATTGAAATTACAAAACGAGTGGCGCAGTAGTATGCACGTTGGGGTCCACTGCATCCAAAAGACGTGCCCGCAGCAATTTATACTTTTATGAATTCAAATTAGAAGACGAAGAGAGAGAGAGAGAGAGAGAGAGGATAAATTGGTCTTTGCGCTTTCCCTTGCAACGACTACTTAGAAACATTTCCCAATAACATCCTTTTATTTTTTAAATTCCGTTAAATAAATCAAAATACAAAATAAACCAAATATTAGTGCGGATATTTTTTTAATTAAATAGAATTAAATTATCGGTTTAGATCGATTTAATTTTTTTTGAATTCGATTTTAATTTTAAAAATATAAAAAATTTGATTCAATTAAGACCATTTAAATTTAATTAATATAAAATTTTAAAAAATATTATTTTTTGAAATTATAACTTATAAAATTAAAAGATAATTTTTATTTTTTTAATTTAAATCACTAATTTATTTAAATTAGTATTTTAAATTTAAACTTAAATACATACAAGCCGTCAAATATTCGATTTGATTTATTTTTTATTATTATTGATTTGATTTATTTTTTTTTATGAATTTAAATTTAAATTAATTTAATCCAAAGTCGGGGTAATTTTGAATTGATTTAAATTTTAAAATAAACCGATTAAAACCAACCCTTAACCCCCGCGAGAGCGTTTGAACTTTGAACCGACCCGGTCTATATATTTCCCAAAAAACAAAACTACACTTCAAAATCCAACCAAAATAAAACATGCTTTCAAAGTACAGCTATTCTACGAAGCTGTCTTATTATTACATCTTCCCTCCCACTCCGCCACTCCGCGTTTCCCTTCCCACACTTTTGGCAAAACTCTCTTAAACCTCCCACAAAACAAAACATTCGAAAATATTATCATAAACCATGGATTTGAAGTGGGTTTCGATTTTTCTTTTGATTACGGCAGTACCCTTTACGATCTCTCAATCACCAGCAACACCAGAAGCGCCTTCACCGGCGGCGGATGCCTGCAATGGAGTGTTCTTATCGTATTCCTACAGCTCCGGATCGAAGCTCCCGCCTGATAATCCGACCAACCAGGCGTATCGGTTTGAGTCAATGCTGACTGTGTTGAACAATGGGCTTGATGAGCTTAAGTCCTGGAAAGTGTTTGTCGGGTTTCAACACGATGAGCTGTTAGTTTCAGCATCGAACGCGGTGTTGTTTGATGGGAGTAGCTACCCTGCGAACGTGGGGAACGGGACCGTTTTTGCTGGTTTCCCGAAGACGGACTTGAAGACGGCAGTAGAAACGGCGGGGGACTTGACTCAGATGCAGATGCAGGTTAAGATGGTGGGGACACAGTTTGGTGTTAAGTCTCCTAATGTGCCCATGCCCAAGAATATCAGTCTCGCTAACGATGGATTTTTGTGTCCTGATGTCACTATGCAAGGTAATTTTAGTTTTTTTTTATTTTCATGTGGGTGTTTTGAGGTTCGATTGGTTATTGCTCATTTCCGTTCATTGGTTTATGAGGATGATTTGTGTGTGTGAAAGATAACAGTAGGTAGGTGCAAAATGTAATGTCGCGATAGATCTACGCATATATTAGGAGAAACATTTTCAGATTGAAAAATAATTGTGGAAATTTGGTGATGTTATGCTTAGATTTATGCTTCAGGTAGTGCATCAAATATTTAATGAATTCTGTCCGTTATGTAAAGGTTGATTTTTGGTACAGTCTATTAGAGAGATGGAAATTGTTGACCACGAGTGTTCGATTGTCCTGATTTTAAGGGATAGCTTGATGACCTTGTTGATCAACCTGCTAATAAATAGAAATAATTAATGAAGCTTATTGATCTGTGAGGGTCAGCTATAGGTTTTGTTCATGATCAGAGTATTTGGATTTTAGATTATTGGACTAGTCTCCCTCTCTGTGCCCAAGTTATATTAAACCAGATTTCAGAAAATATTGTATGTCTTTTTTTGTGTACATGCTGATGGTCATAATGTTGAAATTTTCAGGTAAAAGTGAGATGCAAGTCTGTTGCATCAAAGACGCTAATGCTAAATCAAACCTCGCTGTGGATGATGATTTCTTACCTCGCCAAAGCGGTGATCTTACAATCATGTATGATGTGACCAGAACATACGACTCGAATTACTGGGCACAGGTTACAATTGTAAACCATAACCCCCTTGGCCGTCTTGATAATTGGAAATTGAGCTGGGACTGGATGCATAATGAATTTATCTATGTTATGAAAGGGGCTTACCCTTATCTTGCTGATTCATCTGACTGTATATATGGTCCACAAGGTACATACTACAGGGATCTGGACTTTGCTAATGTTTTAAATTGTGAAAGGAGACCAACCATAATCGACCTGCCTCCAACGAAGGCAAATGACACAACCCTCGGGCTGATTCCTTTCTGTTGCCGAAATGGTACTATCTTGCCACCGTCAATGGACCCAAGCATGTCAACTTCAGTTTTTCAGTTGCAGGTCTTCAAAATGCCACCAGATCTCAATAGATCCAAGCTCACCCCACCTCAGAACTGGAAAATCAACGGCACACTCAACCCTAATTATCAATGTGGTCCTCCAGTGAGGGTGAGTCCTAGCCATTTCCCAGATCCAAGTGGCGGCCCGTCAAATAGAACTGCTTTTGCTAGTTGGCAGGTTGTCTGCAATATTACACAGCCCAAGGGATCGAGCCCTAAATGTTGTGTTTCATTTTCTGCTTACTACAATGATTCTGTTGTCCCTTGCAAGACTTGTGCTTGTGGGTGCAAGAGTGCAAGCCAAACTTGTAGTACAACTGCTCCGGCCATTCTTCTTCCACCTGAGGCACTTCTCGTTCCCTTTGAGAATCGAACTTCTCTGACGAGAGCATGGGCTGATCTTAAACACCGAACAGTGCCAAACCCGATGCCATGTGGAGATAATTGTGGGGTCAGCATCAACTGGCATTTAAATACAGACTACACTCAAGGATGGACTGCAAGGGTGACGATCTTCAACTGGGATGAGACTGCTTTTCCTGATTGGTTTGCTGCAGTGCAATTGGACAAAGCAGCTCCAGGTTTTGAAGCTGCATACTCGTTTAATGGAACTGTCTTGACTGGTGACAATGGTACCGTCTTCATGCAGGGTCTTCCAGGATTGAACTATATTGTAGGTGAAACAGATGGAGCCAATCCCAAGAAAGATCCTAGAGTGCCTGGGAAACAACAATCAGTGGTCTCATTCAAAAAGAAAGATACCCCCGGAATTAATGTGCCTGCTGGAGATGGATTTCCTACTAAAGTATTCTTCAATGGAGAAGAGTGCTCAATCCCTTCAATATTGCCCACAAGCAATGGTAATGCAAAGAGCTCAGCTTTAATCTTTTCATTCATCATAGCCATGTTTGTGTTCATGTTGATGCAGCAATAGCCCTTGGTCGAGACACTGCTTGTTGCCTGCTTGGCGTTTTAGCTGCTGCTGATTTTTTTTTATTCTTTCAGTAGTTTGATTAGTATATGCTCAATTGTGAGGTTTTGGCATTTCCAAATGTTGACATGTACACCATTATTCGTATATACAGGATGTTATTTATTTTATCATGATGGATGGTAGGCACGCTGTTAGATCCACACGTTTTTGAGTGTCAGATGGATACAACCACACCATGACAGATCATATAAATATACCAAACGATTGTAGAATGTGGTGATGTATACACAATCATTGAACAGAGTCGTTGCCTTTTTTGATTCTTTATGCTTTGTTTCATTTCATATCTTTGGCTTTCCAGGATATTGTGATGGTCATTTGATGTTATCGAGTTTCTTTGTTACAAAGACGATGAAGATTTTGTTCACACTCAGGAATATTCCTTGCCATGCACCACGGTATTTATACACTTATCTAATGATAATGTCAAATATATATTTATTCTAAAATTGATCTATCATAATTTTTAGTCTAGAATTTAAAACACAATTTGATTTTAGTGAATAATCTTATTAAAATTATTTTATCTAAGACTTTCTCCTATGATGTTCGTTCTTCTTGCCAATAATGGAACCATTATAACCTATCTTATTCGAAGTCATTGGAGATTCAATTGACAGTTTATGGATGGCTAAATAGCAAATCGTATTTGCATATTAACACTGGCAGCAATCTTCTCATTGCCTGCTTGGGTGTGTAAACATCTTCTATGATATCAGATATCACTTATATAAAGAGAGACACAGAATAAAGAACAGAGGTCAGACATGATATAGTGCTTAACAGAGTCAGAAAAAGCTAAAAAAAGCAGAATTGACAATCAATTCAAATACAAGTACAAGATAACAACGAAGAAAGAATACCCGGACTTGTGTGAAGCAAACAAATGGAATATGTACATCAAAGTCAATTCCTTAATAAGGGAAAAAAAGCAATAAGGAAATAAGAATACCAACAAGGAATATTTAGAAAAAAAAAAAAAAGAAAAGAAAAGCAACCAAACTTTGAAATGTTATTAGAGTTAGAAAGGCTCCTACAAGTCTGCAGATGTCTAAAAACAAATGTCACGCCATGACTTGAGGCATGCCCTCAAAACCAATGGACACCATCACAAGGCCAAAAATTAGTTGCTTCTTGCTAGAGTTTGCTACCAAAAACAGTCAAAAATTTTGCATGTACGCCTTTGCATATCATGCAGCGGTATTTTACATTCTTCACAATATCTTCAGATGCAATTGATTCCCCATACCAATTATCCATTGGCCGGATCTTCTTATGTCCAAATTAAATCAGCAGAACATGATAGTCACAAAGGGAAGACGCAGCCACATGAAATCTTGCAATCCTGTTTCTTTCTCTATCCATTGATTGCAGAAGAGTTAAGTTGACTATTTCTGTGACAGCAAGTATGTACATCAGAAATTGAAACGATGAAGAGAACGGGGAGAATGGAGCATAGGCTATACAGGAATATTATCCAGAGAATACCCATCAAACTCGAACTCGTTTTCGGTGGGTCCAATACCATCCTGGTGCTGGAATTTAGAGAAAATTTTGTAGAAAATAATATAGTCACGAGTTAATCACAATCCATATGCAAGTGTGTTTAGAAGTTAAAAATGAATATAGATAGCAATGAACCTGTTCCAGGAACGCACTCATAAGATCCTCCTGACTGAAGCGTTGAGGAAAGAGAGGGGGCAGACAGCTCGTTTCAGAAACTCTTTCAGCTTTAACCCGCATTGAATTATCAACAAGAAGGTTGTTAAGATGCTGACTGACATTTTGTGCATTCCCATGTTCACTCCCTTCACCAACTGAGAACATTGCCTTGCCTAGCGCCGATGCATCACTGTTCTGTACACTACTAGAACAATATCCTTGATTAATTGAAACAGAAGGTGTGACATCAACATTGCTTTGCCGAGAGTTTGAATGCTGAGAGGCGTCAAAGGTCAAGCCAACATTCTGCAGCTCCCAATTGTGGGGTTTGTGCTGTTGCCAATCATTAAAAATATCATAGCTCGGCATGAATGCTCCCGATCCTTTTATATCCGAGTTAACCTCTTGCGTAAACGCCCGTTTATTTGAGAGAGTGGACATCCCGGTGGATATTCCAGGCGTACTTACAAGAGAGAAACTATTGCTAGGCAATTCTTGCGTGGGGTTCAAGGGGAAATTCAACATTGAAGAGGTTTGTGAAACTGAATTGTAACCTGTCCCTCTGCCATTTTCACCGATCCCATTTCTTGCCAACAGCCCACTAGCAACCCCATTTGATAATATAGGTTGCCCCATGGATGTCGGAAGCCTGGGAACTTGACCTCCGGTAGTTTCATTTGGCATCTGCCCTCTTGATTGCGTTTGAGCCATCTGCAACAGTAAAGAGCTACTCTGGCTACTCTGGCCTCCAGGGGCACTAACTTGCATGTTCAAGGTGCCTATGGATTGTGCAGAATGGTGAAAATTAACAAGTTGTTTTGGCTCCATAGTTGTTGGAATTCCATGTAGTAAGTTCATTTGTTTACTACCGCTCATATGCTGTGGTTGCCCCTCTCCAAATCTTATCTTTTGGTTGTCAAAGCTAAAAAGATTCCTTTGATCAACAAGGGGCATTGGTAAGCAAGGCTTTGCAGTTGACCGTCCAAGTCCTGCTGCTTGAAGGGTGGCGAGACTTTGAGCTGGAATTTGACCAGTTGCAGCAGCAAGAGTTTGAAAGTCAAGCCCATTAAGCGAAGACATTGGTCCATAAGGTGTTTCTTGGGGACTGATAAATGCGTTGCTCTGGTGCTGTGACACCCCACTTAGTCTTCTAAGATACAGGCGGTATTTCTGCACCACAGTTGGAGAGTAAGAACTACTGTAGAAAAACATATATAAAGTTCATGAATTTTTATATCCTAGGAAATTTTCTAAGTTCAACACATTAGTATAATACCTGAAGGTGACTGGCAACATTTTCTCTAGTAAGTCCAGGAACATTCATCAACTCCAAAATTTTCTTAGGAACCGCCTCTGTAGTTTACATCAAATGCAAAAGCACAAGTATGAAATACTGTAACAGGAAATGGAATTGGAAAAGTCATATATTGAGAGTTATAGGCAGCTAACAGGCATCAGCAAATAAAAAGACATGGCCAAAAGATTCTTACTGTCAATTCCTAGCTGGTTAACAGCAGACACAAATTGTTGATGAAGCTCAACTGACCAAACTACACGTGGCTTCTTTAACGTGGATGTATCATCCCTCTCATCCGCATCTTCTTCCTCATCTTTCCTCCTCTTTGAGTTTCTCCAATTTCCTTCATTTGCAGAAGAAGAGTAATCCGCCTCTTCAGATGGCTTTGGTTGCTGATCTCCCTCTTCTACGCTTCCTGACTGCTCCAATTCCTTCCACTCTTTCTTTCTCTTCCTAACCACATGCTGCCATATGTTCTTCAGTGCCTCAATTCGAACTGGTTTGATCAAATAATCACAAGCACCGTGAGTTACACCTTTCATGACAACGTGTTTGCTATCATCTGCAGACATCACTGTATAATTGCACAAAACAGATATAATGCTCTAAGTTAGTATGTTTAATGATATCATGGAATCAAAATCCTCAAATGAAGTCTTCGAGAGAGGGTGCTTACTGATAACAGGCAGGTCCATCTCCAACCCAACCTGTTCGAGGAGTTTGAATCCATCTATATCTGGCATATGGACATCACTGATAACGATGTCGTACCCGTTTTTGTTCCCTCGAAGCAGATTCAAAGCAGTCTCTGCTCGATTGCATTTTGTTACTGAAAACCCCAAAATAAACTTAAATCAATAATTCATACAGTTACTGAATTACACAACCATAAATCTCCAGAAACCACAGACCCACAAGGAAAATTCTCTCTTTGATCAACACAGGCATAAATCAAAACACAACTGATCTCCAAAAACAAGCAGAAATATTCAAAATCATATGAAAATTATCCAAAATATGGAACTTCAAAAGTATAACAGATTTGAAACTAAAAACAAAATCTGATAAATTTCATTTTATTCTCATTTCTACCACAAACCCACAACAAAATCAAGCCATAAACATGAGAAACACAAAATATGATCATTTATAAATCATAGACAAGCTATAACATACCCAGAATGAAAACAAAAATCATTTTCAAAAAACACAGAAGTGAAATCAGAAGAAATAATACAGACAAACCATGAAAGAAACAACAGTAAAAAATCAAGAAGCATGAATATTACCTTCATAAAGGCAAGTACTGAGCATCTTCTCCAAGATCCTGAGACACGTAGGATCATCATCAACAACAAGGACACGTAGACCTACCGGAAACTGATCGGAAACACTTGAACTGACCGTTGACATGGATCCCCTGTCGTTACTGAGATTCATAGCTCAAGACACTTTGATACCCAAAAACAAGATGAAGCAGAGTGATATATAAACAAAAATAAGACTGGAGAGAATTTACATGCTTGAACTTCTAACTTGACATGAAAGAGATAGTGATAATACCCAATTCGAAATTCAAAGAACCCAGTTGAGATACGCAAAGAATTTGAGAGAAGGAAGAGTTATTTGGATTTTATTATTAATATTATAAAAAGAAAAACAAAATATATATTGTTGGAGAGATTGAAGTTGGAGAAGACATTGCTTGTCTCAGCTCAGCTTCAAGCTGAATTTCAAGTTTATTTTAGACTAAATAATTATTTATTTTTTGGTATTATCATTTTTTATTAAAATATTTAACAGTGGGACAGCCCTGGAAGAGTGGATCCAGCTCACACATGAAGTTAACTAACTCCACGAATCTAAATCTACTCCAACAGAACGGGTGACATACTCCAATCCAACAACGTTAAACTCTGTTTCCAGATTTACTGTTTACTACCCCTTCCAACTTTTTTACTTTTAACCGTTTTTCCGGACACGATTTCAAGATTCCAAACCTCATCTTCTTCTGTGTTAATGTTCTGTTCTCACTTGGAATGTTTTTCAAAGTGTTCCATACAAATGTTTTTGTGCGACAGTCATTTATAACCAAAGAAAGTCTTAGATAAGACTTAGTGCAATTTGCACGTGTATTCGATATATTTTTGTATTTACACATTTACTTAAAAACTAATTTAAAAAATTATATATTTACTAAACGGTACATTCTTATAATGGCTATCGATTTATTTGGTACATAATTATATAATTTAGTCGTAATTAAAGTAAAAATTATTTTTAATATTGTAAAAAAAGCACTTATTGAATCATTTTCATTGAAATTAAAAGAATTAATTGAGAGACTTGATTGAGAAAAGCATGCAATATTAAGACAATAAGGCGTTAATTTGTCATTAAATAATGTATTTTAAGTCAAATAGAATTATTAAAATTTACCTTGAAACCTTGAGAAAATGATTTAATTTTGGATCTAAAATGCTTGATATGTACAATATATATATATATATATACAAGTTTTAATAGTGGCATGGGTCAAATCCTATATGAAAATGAAGCTAGTTACTCAAAATTGACCAAATAATGACACCTTAAAAAGCACAAAGCTGTAGTAACATTAACTATATTGTTTTCTATTTCAAAGCAAAATGTAAATGTTGCCATGCCACCAGCCACTTGCCTTGTGGGGTGGTTTTGTTTTCCACTTAAAAGTTCTAAGATTGGCCACAAACACAATTTCACCCAACAACACCAACAGAGAGTTACCGATTCCCCGTGAAAGAATGTCCCCTCCGTTCCGTTACGTTCCGTTCCGTTAAGCTCTTCTTTTTAAGGATGGGGTGGGTTTGGAGTTGATTGCTTGATGCTAACCAATCAACTGTTTTACCTCTGTCAAGTAATTCTCTCGCTCTGACCAAAGCGTTTAATATTTTGACAGCTAGCCACCTCATCTACCCAGTTCCCCCAAACCGACACGTGTTATTCAAGAGATAAGGTCCCTTTGGCTTATATTGCTCCATTATTTCCTCAGTCGTCGTCATCCTCCTCCACCTGGTTTATTTTATACAGTACTTCAATAGCTAAAATTGACTTAACTTTCTTCTTTTTAATCTTTTACTGTTTTTTAATTTACGAAGTTACAGGATTTCTTGAAGTGGAGTCTCAATCAACAGCATGGATCCAAGGTCACCTCCGCTTTTATTTCATTTTAAAATTGATTCCCAGTTCATTCAAAGCAGTGACATTAGCTGGTAAAAGTAGAATTCTGAAACTGTATATTCCCTCCCTGTAAACTTTTATCTCTTACGATGAATACAGACATTCATTCATTCAAGTCCTTCTTCTCCAACTTAGCTACAGAGTCCAAGAAGAAAACCCTAGCAAAACTCCAAACTGTCTGTCACTTGCAAGCATGTTGTAACTTTTCGTCTTGTTTTCCCAATAGATTTAAATCTTTTAAAGTTAAAATGATTTAATAATAATTGTTTATTGTTTTCTGCTTCCTCCTGCTTCTGCTTCTGGGTTTGGCTTTTCACGAAGAAGGAGATGCTTTTAAGGAAAATGGAATATGTGTATAACCGCGACCACTCTTTCACATTAAACTATCATTTCCCTTTTGACACGTGGCGTATCATGGAAGTTGGACAAAAAGTCCATGCAACCTTTTTCTTACTTAAAACAATTTTCTTCCTTGAATATTGAGGCATGAGTCCCAATCCTGGTCACACCTCACCTCACCTCACCTCACCTCACCTCACATATTAATCAGATGCATTTGTCATGTCCATTATTTACATAGACTAATTATGTCTAGCCAGCCATTTAACAAGGTTACAACTTATACATGTAAGAAAGAAAATGACCCACATCACTAAATTCAGCATACCAAATAGGCTTTCAATTATTGCCAATTCAAAGACTTAAAAACAAAATTATTGTAACCCAATTAATAACAATAATAATTATAATTAAATTTGTTTTCAAAAAGCATTGCCAGAAAAAGTATAGTATAGCCTTACCATTTTTAAACTCTTTTTGTTTGAGATTAAGATTTTTTTCTTCTTCTTTTTTTTATTAATTATTAAATAAATATTGACATATAACATAATTAATAATAAATAATTTAAATAATATTTCAATCAAATTTATAAATTAATTTCATATTTTATAATATAAATTAAAAATATATATATTAATATATATTAAATTTAATAATAAAAAAATTTCGAGAAAATCCTTTTATTTGATTTTGAAAAAATAGAGGTAATGGTATCAAAACCATTAATTACATTATTAGAAACATCCAGCTACAATTACAATTACAATTATAATAACAATACTGTGGGGTTTACCGACCCACTTTCAAACAAGTCCACATCGGCCAACAGCGAGGCCGGGGCTAACAGACGTGACGCGTTGGGTGATCTACGAGCGGAAAGATCGGACGTACACGTGGTGGTGTCTTGTTTCGAGAGAGTTGGGACCCACAAAATAGCGTGTGTGGGACAACGCGGGAAGAGGAATTGGTCTGGGGCCCAATTTTCACAGATGGAGTTGAAAGAAGACGGGCCCACTTGTGGTGGACGTGCGCCTCTCATACAAATACCCATGGCCATAAAACAAAATTGAAAAATAATAGAGTTCAGAAGAAGAAGAAGAAAGCTACAGCTTTGAACAACCTGTGTGTTGTTAATAAAAGATGTAATCTCGACCGTTGAACATGTACAAAATATGGCATGGTAAAATCAGTACTTGTAATAATATAAAGGCAGATAAATTGAGCACGTGGCAAATGGAAGTTATGCTCCCCCACATCCAACTCTCGATTCATGTTCAGTATTTTCAATCAGAATTATTGAACTGAGTGAGAGGCTTGGCTTTGGCTGGCTTTGAACTACCAGTTGTCAAATTTGAAAAAATAAAAACTCAGGGTACCCTGTGTTTGTACTTCATTAGCCAGTTGGAATTAGATCTACATCCCCAGGATTTTGTACAATTTGCCAGGCTTGCAAGTAACCTTGTCCAGCCAATTTCATTGTCCTTTCCTCTGCTCAACGCGATTCACTTGTTGATCAGCTGGGCATAAGATCTGCCAGCTTTTTGGATGTTTTCGATTATGCATACCAAGATCATAAAAGAAGCCGCATGAATATGATGTTAGATTGATGTTCTAGTTACAAGCTGCAAATATTGCGATGATAGCGCAGACTCCATAGCTTTTTTTTTTTTGGGCAACTTGGAACCAAGTGGAAATTTGGATCAAATACCAAATTCATGAGTCCAGGCATTTAATCTGGCTCTGTAAAATTTATACCTTCACATGACATGTCTATAGCGCCAAATGATGATCATAAACTTTGAAACTACTTCTTTGTTTTAACTTTTACCACAATTTCTGTTACTTTCATAGCATCTTATATGTAATCTACCACTAAAAACTGTTGCTTGAAAATAATTTTGTTACCGAAAGCAACTATTCATAATTATGTTAATAATGATGCAAGTTCAGCATTTTCTTGTATCTAAATTTGGTTGGCAGAGATGGGATCTCCTTACTTTTTGTCAATAATGTGTAAAAAATGGTTCAAGTTAGCAACAAAAAGCGAAGCAGCATAGCTAGCTGTTGCTCGATGTGAAGACATTAAATTAATTGACACTAGATTTCAGGCTCGGGCATTTTCCTAGATGACAGAAGAGTAGGTTTAGGATTACGATCAATCAGAATTCTTCTTTATATTTTTCTCTCTCTGTTCTGTTGGGCCAACTATCTTCTGGCAGAGGGGTTTTGGTTAGTGACAGCATCTGCAAATCTGGTGCCATTATTTGCTAGGCTTGCAAAGTCAACATCCATCATTGGATGGTACTGCTGCCGCTTATATCCTCGTTAATTGTGAAAGTAAATAAGAAAATTACACCCTATTTTTAGGGCTTTTTTTTGGGCTTAATCCAATTTAAAATGGGCCAGGTTAGGATGGGAAAAGAGCGCACGACTAGCAGTTTTTGGGGCCAAATTTTGCACGATCCGCATGCGCTGTTCCACTTGAACAACTGTTTTTAACTACCTGTTACTACTCTTTATATTTTGCATATACACCCTCACAGAAAATCAACTGTTCTTCTTGTAAGGAAGTTTCCCATTTTGAATGCAAGCCAGGTTTTGTACTTATCACTACTTTTAATTTGATTATTTTTTCATGGTTTTAACCGGTTGTTGTAAAAATTAAGTTGCATTTTTTATCTGGGTTATGTCTACTTGTTTATTTGTTTTTGAATACTGAGTTTCATGAGGTGAATTTGTACTATGGCGAGGTTACAAGTTGCACACAATTTGATGGTGCAAATGAGGAGGGCAGGTTTATTGACAGAAAGCTTATTCACACTAAGAAGTTCTTTGGGGTTGCTTGGAATATCAAATGGTTTTGATTCTTCTCAAGGACATGCATTCCATGGAACGCGAATTTCACGACCTCTATGTGAACCAAGCAACCACAGGAGCGAATTCCTGGACTGAATCGTGAAACAAAATACTCAAAATAAATCAGTATCAAGCCGTTTTACTAGCATTCAATACTCTGATGCTGAACCAAAGATTCTGGAGAATGGAGATTCAAAGCATCAAGTAAGAATATTCGTTATAAATACTGAAACCTCCGGATTCTACAGAGAAGGTGAGAGGATTATTGAATTAGCAATCCGATATCCTTCAGGAGGTAAAAACAGTTGTTTCCAAACCCTTTAAGCCCGAAAGACATGTTCCAAACTCTCACATTCATGGTATCAGCACCAAAATGGTTAATCAACCGTACGTTCCAAAGTAAGCTAGCTGTAAGCTTAAATGACTTAAAAAAGTATTCATTTGATACTGCAACTATTTCCAGGATGATGATTTGATGGTTCTTGTTTAGGATGGAGGATTGGAATCCAATCCTGAAAGAATACGTAAACAGTCGCCTACTTCCTGGACCATTTCTGACTAGGGAATTCAGTCGCTGCAGGTACTCGATGAACATTCCTGAAAATTGGCTGTTCCTCTATACTCTACCTCGTAAATTTATGAAGCTAAATGGTTCAGTTTCTTCAAAACTCTCGCTGCAAGCACTGCGTCTATATTTTGACATTCCATTGGTGGGTTGAGCTCATCGAGCAATGTCAGACGTGAACTTACTGTCGACAGTGCATGAGAGGATGGTTTCGGAAACCAAAATATACACATTTAAAAAAAATTGAAGTACGAATAAAGTAACGAACGTTGCTCTCGTTGAGAGTCGAACTCAAGACCTCCCGCTTACTAAACGGGTGCTCTAACCAACTGAGCTACGAGAGCTGGTTGCTAGAAATCAGTCCATTTAAAGTACTCTTCATACTGTATCAGGCGTGCCATTTCCGCAAAACGAAAGGTCACGGGCATTTCTGCAAAACAACGGGTTCAAAAATCATAGTCTCCGAGTCCTCACTGCTCGCCAGAGCGAAAGTTCGCGTCTGCTCTCATAAACATTTCTTCTTGGCTGCTTCCTTCTTTAGCTGTTTCCTTCTTCGCTTATGTTTCTCTAGGGCTTTTATATTCAATTATCAAGACCTTACTTTCGAAGAATTTACGCGATTGCCATCATAATTCACTGTTTGGAATTGGTCAAATTGTAATCAAAATTTAATCTTGTTAATTTAAGAAATGGAATCGAATTCGTGGAGCAATGGCCTCTCAACTGCTTCTTCAAGACGCTACCACCAGTCTCGATCTGGTCTGCTTGTTAACGTGAAAATAATTTGAATAATTAAAAAAAAGAAGTCACGAAAAGACGCTTTTTGACGTGTTTGTTATTGGAATTTTGTGTTTTGTACAGATCTGTTTATCGGAGGAGGCTACGACCAAACGGAAGATGATGATGAATTGGGAGCGCTGTTTCTCTGCCCGTTTTGTGCTGAAGATTTCGACATTGTTGGACTTTGTTGCCACATCGATGAGGATCATCCGCATGAAGCGAAAAATGGGGTATTTTTTATTCTTATTTATTTATTATTCTTGTCTTTTAAATTATAAACTAATCACTCGTTAAAGTAATAATAAAGCTAACAGCTTTGTACTTTGTCGCACGTACTTTAAATTAATTGCTTTCGTTTCTTTTCTTTTAAAATTGTTACCACGAGTTGCACATTGGTTTAGTTTATTAAAAGCCTAATCAGGAATTTGCTGCTTTTAGTGATAAAATTGTGAAATGTAAAGTATTTTGTCAACAGCAGAAAATGAAAGGAATCAAAATTTTGAAAGTAGATTTAAATGAGAATTTGGAGAACTTATGATATTGAAAGAGGTGCTGATGGGCCTGTTTGGCTGCCTGGAAATCAATATTTTGTGCAAGAGATTTTTGTTTCTGCTGTTCTTATTGGGTAAATTTTATGTCCTAGATTAGCGGAGAAGTTGTTGTATTTTGTTAACTTGATATTGGATTTTCCACAGGCATGTTAATATTGGTTTGGGTTGTGTGGTAGATAGTCACAAGGGTTGTTGCCCTTTTAGCTTTTGAGAAATTATTCTATAGTCTAGGAGTTTTCTGCTTTTTGGTCATGGATTTGTGGATCGCATGCATCAAATCAATTAGTAAAGCCCACCTTTATGTGAGCTAGGAATTTTCATGAGTCGGGAGCATTGGCCTTACAAGCTTTATAGAATTGGCTGAAATCAAGGATTCTGTTTAGTTGTCATAGTAGTAGGACAAATCTCACTTTTTGGAATAATATAGTTTTTTATTATTATTTTAATTTTGATTTTTTCAGTTGTAATTGCTGAAATTTTACATTTAGATATGCTCACAGTTTTTGTTGCTTTTTTTTTCTTTTTCAATTTGTACTTTCAGGCATGTCCTGTTTGTGCAAAGAGGGTTGGAATGGATATAGTCAGCCATATTACAAAGCACGGGAACTTTTATAAAATATCCTTTTTTCTGTTGCTGGCTTGGCTTTAGTTATATATTTATGTTTTAAATTTGTTGTCCCTCGTCATCGTTCTCCTGCAAGGGGTAGCTTAATAATGCTGACTTATACATGTCTGTTCCAACTGTTTTTCTGTTTTAATAAAGAAACCAGATTTCTTTGGGAACTAGAGCCTTTCTCTCCTGCTTGTGACTTTAGAATACTGCACTCTTGATCTCTCTTTTCTATGTTTACAGATCTTGGCTTCAATTTTGAGATTACATTAATTGCTTCTGATCAAATTCATACAGAGAGATTTCTATTTGCAATCTTTTTTTCCTCTCAAGTTCACTAAGTTGATTTCTTTTGTTGAAGCCATCAATGCTTCTGTTCCTATTTTTTTTTTCAATATTTGTCCTTATTTTGTTTTATGTCCATGATAATGAGTCTGTAGTCTTCCTTGACTTCAAATTACGTGCAGCGCAAAAGGAGATTGCGTAGGGGTGGGCCTCATTCTACTTTTTCTTTGTTGAGAAAAGAATTACGAGATGGAAATCTGCAATCTCTTCTTGGGGGATCTTCATGCTTTGTTTCTTCCTCCAATGCTGAACATGACCCATTGTTGTCATCATTTATATTTAATTTGCCTAAGATTGATGAACCTCTTAGTGTGCAACCACTTTCTATCATTGAACCAACCTCAGTAAAGGAAAGCTCAAGTGAGAACTTTCACAAGAGGTATGTTTGGTGTTATTGTTTATTCATTTATTTATCTTTTCTGGTAACAATATAAATATACTTGGGATATGATCTCTTTGTAATTTTTTTGCCTTTTATGTGATATTGGAAAGTTAAAAGTAAAATACATCTGATAATAGCTCTTGAAGTTGTGCTGCTGAATGGTAGAGCCTGTTGACAGCAATATAATTTATTAATCATGAAGCCACCAGTTATGGTTTTATGTCTCTATCAATGGTAAGGTTTCATCATAGCTTGACATGTTCATGCGCTAGTATTTTCAGATGATAATCAGAAGGTAGCTAAGTGACCTGTAATTTAGTGTAAGATTAGGATTACCATTGTTTTGTGATTCAGTTAACCTTGAGGGTGGCCATTGATAACTTTGGTGACAGTTGGTTTTTCCATCAAATTATTTGTTACTCTAGCATGCAAGTATTTTGTTATTCTGTTTATGTTGTATATATATAAGCTTCTTTCTATTCTGACACTAGTTTATGTTGACAGAAATGTCCAACAGTCACAACTATCAGACAAGGACCAAGAGGAGAAGGCTCGTAAGTGTGAGTTTGTTCGAGGACTCGTAATGTCCACCATTCTTGATGGCTACTTATAAGTTAGGGGAGGGTGTTGACTATGCATATGCTATTGTAATATTAGGTCATAAAGAGGGAAGATATTCGAGTCTATATATATATATCATAAAGTGGTAACAGCTTTAGGTAAGAGGAAGTCTGTACCTGCATAAACTATTTAGTCGTTATGTTCATTATGGAAAGATGGAAGAATATTATTCTAGTTGTGTACTTGCTTTTAAGTTTATCTGTGACATAGATGTACGTGGAGCATGTGCTGATATAACCAAGGTTGAAAAGCTAGTGAAGACGTATATTCTGTAATATCAATGCCTTAGCATCTGCTTAATGAGATGAAAATAGGGGATGCCCACTTATTTGAGACTTGATTTTCAGGCATGTGTTTATATGGAGGTGTTGTTTTAACCTACAATTGCTGTAAAATGTAGTAGCTTGTCATCAAACATGAGTGAGCGAAGAACTTATCAAACTCTTCCTAAAATGTACAACATATAAATATGATCTAAGCATTCTTATTTTAAATCTTATGATGATATTTCGTGGTAGAGACCAAATTGGGATTCTGGTTTAATGCAAAAAAGATAAGGGCGTGGAACATTCAAATTCATTGAAACCTTGAAACATTAGAAAATGCTATGATACATTCTCATGCAGCAACAGAAAATAGTATTTCAATATCTCACAATCACTAAGAAAAAACCAAAGTCGATAAAAATGACTTACAAATGAAGGATCAAATTCTTGTAAGAAGAGTTAGTATAAATACACAATACTAAGAAAGACCCAACTGTACACATATAACTCAGCTTTTCATCATCATCATCTAACAACCTTACGGTCACAAATGTAAGCTTACAATTCCTGCTTTAACATTAACAAAAACTAACGCTAATTATCATCAGAAATCCTTGTCTTGGATAATTGCGTCCATGTGTATGGCATCCATCTGTAACACATTTATCACAAAATAACAGATCCCTCTGCCTACAGCAGTTCCACAAACACCGAGAATAGACCATTTGTAGGCAATTTTTTTTTTTTTTTTTAAAACAAAAAGAAAGACCAAAACGAGTATAATGGGAGAGCGCCGATGCTTCACAAATATGAACACCAAAGAACAGCTGATGGCATGTGGAGCTGGTTTCTGTGTAAGCAAAGGTGGCACCAAAAAATACTTTAAGTTATAAAAAGCGAACATCCTCACCTCATGTATGAGTTGTGGGATACAAAGAACCTATAATCAGGATGATTGACTTGCAAAAGCTTTAGCCAGCTGTCAGCCACTCGCAACAGAGAATTGGCCTTCTTACATTCATAAACTCCATTACAGTTCCAAAAAGACACTTTGAACTTATATGAAGCAAGTCCAAAAGTAGGCAGCAGTAGCTTGAACATGTCAGGACTGTGAGCCTCCCTAACAATAAAATTAGGGAAGTGGAGCCCATGAGAGCTCAAACCTGCCACAAAAAGATGGCAACAGTATCACTAGAACAAACACACACACAGAGAGCACTACGTGCACACATCTCCTTACATATTGCAAGAAAGAAACTTACTCTGAAAGGGTGCCGACAGAGAATGAAAGGTCAGAAAGCAGGCATCAAGATTCTGTAATGTCGGACCTGTAGGTATTCTATAGATGGGATACCTACATTAAGAATGGCACAGCAACTCTTTTAGATTAAACAAAAAACTCTATGGAACAAGAACAATAACTTCAACAAACATACCATGCCACGGATAACCAACTTGACGATAACAAATCGCAACTCCTGTATGTCCTCAGTTCTGGAAACCGAGATGCCAGAATTGAAATCTGCAGGTTGGATACAAGGTTTTAGATTTTTTTTTTTTCATGACGAAGAGAAAAATGCAAGCTTAATATGTTCTTTTATAACAAAATAATTCACTTGCCTTGTCAGCCAAAGGTTCACGACTAAATGGAGGATCATGCTCAAAGTATTCAAACTTAAGCTGGCTGGGAGGATTGCCAATCTCGCTTTCATCACCTGACGAACCTACAAAGGGTTTGTTTCTCAGTGATAGCCCACTGAAACTCTGGATATTTGCATCCGCAAACTTTTGCTGATTCCATGTCCCCTGAATGAACCTCTCTACCCCATTGTCACTGCTGCCGTCGCTACTTGTCTCCCGGGACGACTCTGCATCACTGTCCTCACCAGGCCGACTGTCCAAAATTGGGATCAAGAACAAGTTATTGCAAATGGTTCACTCATCAAGGGATGAACCTCCACAGCCCAAAGATTCACCATTTATAACTCACAAAAAGACAACTGACACTCTGTCAAACAAAACTATAGCGACGGACATCAATCAGTACAATATCAGAGGAACAGTTATGTCAACACCACAACCTTAGTTGTTTCTAGCAGTAAGACAAGCAAACCCCTGAAACTCATCAATAATTACCGCATTTATGAATTTATTTTGATTGATTTTTAAATCTTCTCTACATCATGAAGATGAATAAAAATAACCGTATTCGTACAAACATCAAGCAGTCCCAACTAAATGGAAGGGCAAACTTAAGTTGCTACACATAAAGGCAGAGAATTCCTTTCTGCTCTCTGGATACTAATAGAAAATTACACAATGCTAGTGACAGAATGCAGTTTAAGTTTTTTAAAAATTGCATTGAGACCATATCAAACCAAGATCAATTGAAAGCAAACTCAGTAACTAAAAGAGAAAACTATAATAATTAAGGAATAGAATGGCTCACCTTAGCCTTAGGGAAGGTCTCGATGGGTCTATATACAGCTGAATGCCAGACAAATATGGAACATAATACTGCGTGACAGACTCGCTCCCATCCAACAAAAGAGGAACTCCTGCTCCATATGCACTCCATTCCTTAAATGATTCCCACAAATCATTAAGCACAAAGTATGGATGAGATTCTGATGCATGCCCTCTCCATCTCCTAACACTTGTCTGTAACAAATCCCCAAATGTCACCAGAGAAAACAAAAACAAGAAAAACACAATTAATCAGAACCGCATAAAAACAAAATCCAACAAGGAAAGATTGCAATATATAAAACTTTAAGGGGGCCTAGTTGAAGCAAAGAGATTATGTTTATCATTTAAATTTGATTTATGTATACAATTAAATAAGCGAAATAATGTATTTGGCACGTTTACACCATGCTTAACGAAAGGGAAAGAAGAGTTAAAGGAGAAAGAAGGGAAGATGACCCGTCATTCTTTTTGTCCAACTGGTTAATACGACAAAAATACAAGGAAAGAAGGTGGTTTCTTTTCACTGATTAGGCATCCCCAGCAATAAAAGGGAGTAGAAACTATTATAAAGTATGCGTATTATACTATGTTCAAGTTTGTATACATTTATCCACATTAGTAAAATTTTATGTAAAACAAAATTGATTCTCTTCTGTCAATTAGCTTTTATTCCTTTAATCCCTCTTCAATTCATTAATGAAAGCATTGTTAGTGGGTCCTTCCACTTTCTTTCCCTTGCATTATTTTCAATCAACCGAACATTTAAAGAACTCCCTTCTACCCTTTATCTTCCCACCTTGTTTCCTTTACCGCTACTTTTGCGATCAAATTCTTAGTTAATTACTAAATCCCTTCCATGAGCACAAATAAATGAAAGTCGAGAGATTAAATTCTTTGTTTAGTTTCTACTATTTCTATATTTTCTTTGGGAATCATACAGACCAACCACAACTAATCACTAAAAATTTATACCAAAACTATATGGAATTCAACTGCAAATCTTAAATTTAAAAAGTAAGACAGTCATTAACTTTTATTTATTAAAGAATGCTTCTTCCTTTTTATTTTTTTAATCTACAATCTGTTCACGTTCTCATGTCTTCTCAGTCAAGAAACACAGCAAAAAAATTAAAAATATTTGTTTTTCCATTTACTGATTAAACTAA
>JAXCLQ010000007.1:4779608-4792842 GCA_035584115.1 Cedrela odorata
GCAAATCCTGATTTCTGAAATTAACATCTGAGTATTTCCGCTGCTTGCTTTATCAACAGTTTTATGTGTGCTTTCCCTATTACCTTTGGTTTGTAATAAGAGCTCTATAGATGCTTTCAGGTTTTTCCGGAGTGAATTTCTGTAAGGACTAAAACAGGCTAAATCTCTCGTCAATATACCTACAGAACCAATAAAAATAATATATTGGCTTGTAATTTTCTTTTGAATTTTCATTGAATAATATATATTTGATGTCATGGTTTGTCTTAATGTTTGCAGTTTCCGAATATATGAAATTATAATAGATAAAATGGTTGATTCATTCAAGATATGACCAATATGTATATTCTTTTCAGAAAGTCTAAAATATTTTTGTCGGTTCAATAATTTAATAAAAAATCCTGAAGAATAAACATTTATTTTGAAAATTGACAATCATATAATAATTACAATATATATATATATATATATTATATACAAGACCCATTAATTTCTTATGACTTATACGATCTCTTTTCTTATTTCATTCATTAATTAGAATATATCCCAAGCTCATTGGTTAGGATAAAATCCCAAGACCTCATAATAACATCATTTATTTGATCATTTGGCACTCTTTGAGAGAATTACCGTTTAATCTGCAAATCGTATAAAAGGAAACAACTTCTTTGACAGCGAGATACCGCATTGTCTATGTCAAAAAATAGATAGACACTCTGTCTAATCTCTTTTATGTCTACTCAATAAGATAAATATTATTTTTCTGGTAGGTAACGACTGTCTTTGATGTGGATCGTTTGGATCTTTCATTATTTTATGCAGAATTAGAGCGTCTCTATATTTATATATAAGAAGAAGTAAGTCCTGTAAATAAAACAAATAATCATATTTGTTTCATTGATGTAAAGGTTTTGGTATTATCCTACTGGAATATTCTTTCATTGACCTACCGGGCCATTCTTCAATCAAAGTCTACCTCGTCATTCTACGCAAATTGTGGGGACAAGACAGAGGAACTTCTATGATATTGAAGAATTCTTCGCCAGCTCTTGATTTCTTAAGCTGGAGTTGCTATTGGTTAAAGTTTTATGCATTTTTGTAGTGCACTTGACCAAAGTAATTAGAGCTTCTCTCTCTCTTTTTGCAACTTATGGGTTCAGTATGATCTATCACAACTTTTCACCTTTAGATTCCAACAACTATAATTACCCATTCAGATAAATTACTTTTTTTATAAGAAGAAAAAGTATATAAATATTAATCAAATTCTTCTCCAATCCTAATCTTGATCCTGATATGATATGAACAGGTTTCAAATTCCAAAATTTTTATGCTACTTTTCAAAAATTAAACCACATACAGTTAGATTGGGGGCGTTTTGTTTCAGAAATGCATTTGGGTATTGACTAGTAATTATTGAATTTTATCATTAACCAAACTGCCATCAGTTCCAGTATAAACGTTGCAATTAATAGTAACGCCATTGTTACTCTGTTCCTCTGTTTTGCCTTTAAAATTCATGTCATGAAAAGCATAACAGAGAACCCATCCATGGCTTTGAGAAATGTTTGTCACATGGCGCAAAGAGTTTTAATCTCTTATATCACCATCCTAATCTATATAGTTCCATGATTCTCCTTTTTGTCAGCCTGAAATTTTCTAAAATTGACTTGAAGCTATTAAAGGTCATATGACCCGTATGTGAACTTTGTGCACCAGAAGTAATCTGAATTTGGACTGCAGAATTGATGCCAAAATTTGTATTCAGTGCAAAGCATTTAGCAACTTCTGTAAATTATTCAGAAAACAATGCAGATGAGTACAAAATTCAGAATAAATCTGAATTTTTATAATTTATTTTCGGAAGTGCTTTCAGAGAGTAAACTCTTTCATCTGCAGAGGACTCTTCATACAAGGTAATCTGAAAACTAATGATCAGTCTATAAATAAGGCCTTATTTCCCTTAATTTCCCACATCGAGAACTACTTAATTGCATATCAATCTTCGTCTTCCTTGTTTCCATTATTCTCGCAATGGGAGTGTTCACTTATGAAATGGAGGTGGTTACACAAATCCCCCCGTGTAAGATGTTCCAGGCCTTAGTCCTTGATGGTGACAATCTCATCCCGAAGATCGTGCCGCAGGCCATTAAGAAAGTTGAGCTTATTGAAGGAAATGGAGGGCCTGGAAGCATCAAGAAAATTACTTTTGGCGAAGGCTAGTTTACACCTCACTCACTTAAGCATAATGTGTTATGGTTTGAAATGCTTTATTTCTGGTTTCTAAGAACTACCACATTACAGCTTTGACTAAATAAGTGCTTTTTACTTGCTTTTTCTCATATGCAGGGAGCCAATTCAATTATGTGAAGCATAAGGTTGAAACATTGGACAAAGAGAATTTCGCCTACGGCTACAGTGTGATTGAAGGCGATGCTTTAATGAATTCACTAGAGAAAATTGCTTATGAGACCAATATATCAGCATCTCCAGATGGTGGATCCATCTGCAAGAGCATCAGCAAGTATTATACGATTGGCGACTTTAAGATCAAGGAAGAGCAAATCAAGGCTGGCAAAGAAAAGTCTTCAGGATTTTTCAAGGCCATCGAAGCCTACATTTTGGCAAATCCTACTGCCTTCTAAAAATAAATGGCAGTATTATCATGCTGTGACAGTCTCTGTTCTGCTTCTTCTCTTTTTTAAGTCTTGCAATATTTCACTGGAATAAAGATTGTGTTGTATCACTTTAAATAAATATTTATACTAATTTACTTTCACTCTTGCTTCCCCATTTGAAATTGCTAAATTTTTTCTAAAACCAACTGAATTTATTTCTGTTAAACCACTTAAAATATTATTCTTTAAGTTTTTTTTTTTTTAATCTTTAAACTTAAGTTTTAGGCCAACTGATAATTCAATATAGTACATGTTTAATCTTATGGTTTTGTGTTCGAATTTTCGTGAACACCAAAAATTGTCCTGTCGTTAGTAAGAGGACTTGAATAAGACAGATACACAGGCCTACCAATATTGATTGCCTTCGTACCAGGAAAAAGAGAGCCAATTGTATCAGGGATCTCCAGAATGAGTCCATTAACATCAACCGGGAAAAGAAGTCTTTGCTATAGACATCCAGTGAAGATGGGCTGTGGTGGCAGAACAATCATCACAACATCATATCTTCACGCAACTTTCCGATAACAGCGATAGAGCTGCCTTCCTGAACATATCTGCTAAAACCAATGTAAATTTTCAGCCTCTTAAAATGTACATAATATTAAGAATATGGTTTCTTTTGTTTTTGAATTTCGATCAATTTTAAAAAAACTTCAGATGTGATATATTTATTGGTGTATAGATGAAGATCAAGATACTTAATGGTAAAGAATTAAATTCAATACTATATTTTGATATATATAAAGGTGCAAATAGACCAGCACAACGTTTAAAGTTTCCTACGATTTCGTCGGGATAGGCTGTTTAAAGTTTCTAACCTGTTTTTCAGGATCTAACACGTTTGGAAAGCATTAATATATGCTAGTGAAGTGGACAAATTACTAGAGATATTAATAATAATTTTTCTATTTCTTAATTTAGTGAATTATACAGTGAATTTTTTTTTATCCATTTCAGAAAGAAGCTCAAATTTGTAGAAAAATCTTTCCATTGTTGAATTCTAAGAATAATGAGTACTGCTCTTACGTTCACTGAGGAAATATCTATCCCTCTCCCCCCTGCAAAAGTTTTCAAAGCCTTCGTTCTTGATTTTGACACCATTTTCCCCAAGGTCGTGCCTAAATTTCTTAAGAATGTCAAAATAGTTCAAGGGAATGGTGGCCCTGGAAGCATCAAGAAGTTGAAACTTGCTGAAGGCCAGTTGCATATACTTAATCAGTCTTTCTCTTCTACGAGCGTCTGCATTTTAAAAATACGACCAAGGGCAGATCAACATTGTTTGGTGTTAATTTGTACCAAATTAACATTCATTATATAAAACATAAATAATTGTCCTTTTTTGTATGCATACAGGTACTGGAATAAAGCATTTGAAGCAAAGGGTTGATGCATTGGACACGGACAAAATGATTTACAATTGCACAACGATTGAGGGTGATCCCTGGATGGAAAATCTTGAATCAGTTTCTTATGAGGTTAAGTTAGGAGCCAATTCTGAAGGAGGGTGCAAGGGTACCTGTGTTAGCAAGTACAATTCCAAACCAGGTACCCAAATTAACGAAGAGATTATTAAGGCTGACAGGGAAAAAATCAAGGAAATATACAGGGCTGTGGAAGCCTACGTCTTGGCAAACCCTAATGTCTGTGTTTAATTAATTAACCAGCTGTTTTGCTGCGTTATGGCTTAATTTATAATTAATATCCCTCTTACTAAGAATATATATATATATATATCATCTATATATGTGTGTGTGTAATGCCTGTGTTTAGTTAATTAACCACCTGTTTTGCTGCGTTATTGCTTAATTTATAATTAATATCCCTCTTACTAAAAGAATATATATATATATATATAGATGTGTATATATATATGTGTGTGTGTGTGTAATGTCTGTGTTTAGTTAATTAATCACCTGTTTTGCTGTGTTATTGCTTAATTTGTAATTAATATCCCTCTTACTAAGAATATACATACACCGAGTGACATGGTAAGTGAGATAAAACTTATTTATGATAAGATGAATTTATATAACTTTTAAAATTTATTTTATTCATCTACCTAATAAGTATATTATTTGGTATATACCTTTTAGGATAAATTTTGAGATATTTACATTGTTATTAATGTAAATACACCTTTGAATAGAGTAATATTATATTCCAAATGACACGATAAATGACCTAATATTTATCTATTAAATAATAAATTCTTGATGCCTTTAAAATTATTTATTATACATTTCAACTATTGACATAATAAATATCACGGTCTTTGTGATCTATTTTTAAAAAAGAATTTGCCACTGAACTTTCAATTAAGCTGGCACCTGGATCCCATTTACAAACATATTCAAATAGTATAATAATAATTGAAGTCACAACAGTCTCAAACAGACAAAAACTCTTAATTAAAGTATCTGAAGCCATGGTCGTTGAAATTTGAAAAACTTGTATTAACCGTCTCTTTCCAATCGGTAAAGGCAAAAGTTTTAAAATGACTGTGATTTACGTAAATGATTAATCCTCAAATTTTTTTATCAAACATTTTGATTACATTAATTTTGAATAATTTTATCTTCATTCGCTACTTTATACTTAAAATAATATTAATTTAAATAATAAAAATTATTAAAATTTATTGGTGAGTATACTATCTTTCACAATACCAATAAATCGAATTCGATCTCCAATAATTGTATTTTTTATTTTATTTATAAATATTAGGTTAGCTCGTCAAAATCTGGATCGGTTTTAAATCTAAAATTCCCGTGTCGATTTTATTTATTTGTAATTAGAGATTCGATAGTTAACGGATCTGAAATCGTTTGGGTCCGTTACCCTATTAAATTGGCGAGTTGAACCGCCAGACCAAACCAATTCAACCTACTTATTAAAAGGCAAAAAAATTAAACTGGCCTAACCCAATTCCTCTCTATGGATTGGATCAGTTTCACATTTTTTTTATCCACAACTTGGTCCGGCTTGAATCTACTGGATTAGGCCCATTAGCCACCACTAGTCTTCGTCGTCACAACCTGCTCAAAGTTTTCCCCATTCCACTCTTCTTCTTAATTTCAAGTTTTGATAATCATGAGTTTCATTTCTTTCACTGATGAAATAACTAGCCCTCTCGACGCCGGAAAATTGTTCAATGCCTTCTACCTTGATTTCCACAACCTTTCTCCCAAGGTCTTGCCTCGATTTATTAAGAATGTCGAACTGATTGGAGGTGATGGAGGCCCTGGAAGCGTCAAGAAGTTTAACTTTGCTCAAGGCTAGCTAGTTTCACTTACTTATTTTCTCTACTTTTCTAATACAAATGCTTCATAAATTCAGACAATATGACAGATGATTTATTGTCATTATTATTATTATTTGCAGGTGATGAATGGAAGCAGTCGAAGCATAAGATTGACGGAATGGACAAAGAGAAACTGACATACAACTACACATTGATTGAGGTTGAATCCATAATGGAAAATCTTTAATCAATTTCTTATGAGACTAAGTTTGAGGCTTCCCCTGGTGGAGGGTCCAAGGTTATCACTGTTACCAAGTACTATCCAAAACCAGGTGCCCAAATTAATGAACAGTAGGTTAAAGAGCACAAGGAAAAGATCACGGAAAAGGCCAGAGCAATGCGTAAGGTTATGGAAGGCTACCTCTTGCCAAACTCTACTGTCTGTGCTTGATTTAAGGCATTGTTAATTACCAGTACCACCTGTTTTACAGCGTTATGGCTTTATAATAACATCCCCGTGTGACTAAATATGCCAAATATGGCTTAATAAATAAAAGTCACCGGCTTCATCCTGGTGTGTTTCATGTAATGTCTGTGGTGTTTGTTATCAGCCTATCACCAGCTTGTTAATTTGGTCTCATTGTACACTCTTTTGTCGCTTATACACAATTAACCCCAAAATGATGTTTTTAACCTGTAGATAGTGATAGTTTAATCAATTGTTAAATGGTTAACTCTCCGAAATTCCTACTAAAATAACTTCTGATGACAAAGCTAGAGATCAATCAAACAACAATATTTAGGATATATTTGTAGTTAATTTTCAAACAACCCCAAAGCTCCAAATGAATGACACCATATCTACGCAGTCTCGTCTTCTACTCCTCTATTTGAAGTTAGTACTAGTATTTTTTCTATAGTATTGATGCAACTCTTATTAATTGTCTCAGCTCAAAGACTAAGGTTTCCTTTATAACTGCTATCAGTAAATGTGGCAAATTGCTCGTTGTCTGGGATTTGTCCAGACAAAAAGTTGTATGACACATTAAAAGTAGATAAATAGTTGAGTTTTGTCAGTTAAAAGAGGAATTTAACCACCTAATCTATTGTGGGAAATGTCTAGGCACTCTATTATTTTCAGGTGGGAAAATCTCTTTGTTATTGGACTTGACAATGAATTATGAAAAAAATTAAATCCCCAAATTTCTCGAAGTTCTCCAATTTCTGAATTTTTTTTTCAATTGCGCTTCTCTTGATGATAACAATTGAGAATTAATTGAAAATTGCAAAAATTCTATATTTTTAATATTTATAATAATATTTTAAATTTTATTATGTAATTTATTAAAATTAAGATATTAATCAAAATAATAGTATCTCATAAATAGTTAAATAATTTATGAAAAGTAAAGTTTTATAACTAATTTTTTAATATTTTATAAATAAATATTTTATAACATATTTTAATTATGTGCGAAATTATAATTTATTTTCATTTAAAAAATTCTTCAATAATCTCACTATGGTATAAATAAAAAAAATTTAAATATAATAAATTGATTATGTTGCCGTTCCATTATTATCTCATTATTGGCTATAGTGACGCTGAAGGATTTCTAGTAATAGTAAAGAATTGATACAAATACTTGCTGCCTATCTATGATCCTTAAAAGTTAAAAATTATAACATTTATTTGAAATATAAAAAAATAAATACTAAAAAATAAAAGAAATAGGAATGTTTCTTTCTTTATTGCATTTTGAAACAAATTAAGAATTCACAAAATTTTCATTACTTATAGACTTGTTTAATTAAATTTTCACAAAAGTTTTAAGTTTTAAAATCAATTAGTACCCAACTTGTTTAATTATATTAATTTCATGTATATACTTGAAAGAAAATAGAATCACGAAATTATTAGAACATTTGTCCAGATTATTACAACTAACGAAAACTCAAGCATTGTACTATAAGCCGAATTGAATATGAAGAACAAAAGATTCAATGATCACTGAAAACAAAATACAAATTTCAAAAGCCAATAGTAGCACGAATCAATACATACATCAATGAAACAAAACCATAACCTGCGCCAATATGAATTCAACCAAAGAATTGCAAACATTGCCAATATGAATGTGACATACGATGCACCAAAACTCCAATAGAATGACACCATATCAATTGCATATTTATCTTCTTCTCTTTGACAGGAACTTGTTGCTGGTATTCCCTCTACACTGATGAACTCTTATTAATTGCTGAACCACAAAGATCAAGATTACCCCTGTAATTGCTTTCATCAAATGTAGCAAACTGCCCTTTGTCTGGGTTTGGACCAGACAAGTCATTGTATGACACATTAAAGTTAGATAAATAGTTGAGCTCTGTCAGTTGGGAAGGAATTTGGCCACTTAATTTGTTGTGGGAAAGGTTTAGGCTCTCTATCATCTTTAGAATTGAAAGACTCTTCGGCATGGAACCCGACAAATAATTATGAAATAAATTCAATCCACGAAGTTTTTGAAGTTGTCCAATTTCTAATGGAATTTCTCCTGTCAATCATTGCACGACAAATCTAGTCCAGCCATATAATTAAGATTGCTACCCTTGTAAAATTCATATCTGTTCTTTGTCCCAAATCGTACTTCTATTCGTGCATCTGTTAATGTATAAAATTCCCCCTACAACTGCAAACCAAGACTGGAATTGTAATAAGTACCAATGGAATCAACAAGTATATCCATACCATATTCAAGTCCAGATCCGTACAAGCCACCATTTCCTTTTCTCCAAAACAATATATGTGGAAAGCAGGAAGGTATTGGCCCCAAAACAACATATGTGGAAAGCAGGAAGGTATTGGCCAGTTAAGTCTGTTATGTGAAAGATCCATGATACCCAATTTTCTTAATTGACACAGTTGATGAGGAATAGGTCCTTGTAAATAATTTCCTCTCAAAAGAAGAACACGCAGATTTGACTGCTTATCTAACTGATTAGGAATTTTATTGAAAAATTTATTATCTCGCAAATCTAGAGTCATTAAATTGGAACCTCCAAAAAATGCATTTGGAATTGATCCATTAAGAGCATTTTGCTGCATATAAACATGCTTCAATGAGTAAAGATTGAAGGAAGATTGCATGGACCCAGACAAATTATTTTCAGAAACATCTAAGATGTTAAGTCCTTCAAGATTGTTGAGTTGGACAGGAATATTACCTTCCAAAAGATTTTTTGACATTAAAAGAACTTTAAGATCTGAAAAGTTACCAATCCAAGGTGGAATATGACCGGATAGCATATTGTTGGATATATCTAAGTCAATTAATGAAACGGAGTTCAATAGTCCATCACTAATTTTTCCACTGAAATGATTGTTGTCCAAATATAGCGACAGCAATGCTGTCAAGTTCGTATATTTGGGAAACATTTGTCCATAGAAATTGTTTTCAGACAGATCCAACAACAATAGTGAGGAGCAACCAGTGAAAAGAGGTGCAGGTAATTCTCCAGAAAAATTGCTAGTAGAAAAATCCATTAAAGTCAATTCTTTCATCTCACCTGTTGAAGAAGGAAGGCTACCTTCAAAACTATTTTTAGATATATCCATATACATCAATTTCGGAAGGACAATACCTGTGTTCTTTGGAAGCTTGCCAGTGAAATTGTTACTAGAAATATCTAGATGAATCAAATTGAGTTTAGAATTGAGAAGTTGGAGGACTCCTGTAAATGAGTTATTTGTCAAAGACAAAACTTCTAATTTTGTGTTTTTTTTCTAACAACCAAGTTGGAAAATTGCCAACCAACTTATTGTCAGAGAGGTCAATGTAGTACAAGTCGTATTGTTGTAGAAGGAAATTGGGAATGATTCCTTTTAAGTTGCAATTTCTTAAACGGAGGAGTCAAGTTCTACTCGTAACCTATTGTGTGTACTTGAGAGTATAAAGACCTGAAGCTTTGAATGATTAGCCAACGAACTAAGGGATAAAATGCCCTTAAATTTGTTGTTAGAAAGAGCCAAATACTCAAGTGAAGTGAGGTTCGTGATAACAGAAGGTAAATCTCCACTTAACTGATTGGAAGAGATATCAAGAGACTTAAGGTTGGTTAAGTTGTTAAAACATTGAGGAAGGTGGCCCCTAAATTTATTACCGCTAAGATTCAACTCAAAAACTTTCTTCAACTCACATATTCCTGAAAAAAAAAAAAAAAAGAAGGTCAAATAGTTAATGTTAAAAAAAAAAAAAAAACTGCAAAAATCGCTAAAGTTTACCTTGACCTTCTAGAGAACCATTTATATTATTATCACTTAGATCCAATGCTTTCATGTTTCTAAATTTTGCTAATATTCCTGCACCAAGAAAGAAGAATTATCTTAGATAACATTTGCATATCAGTTTTAATTTTAATTATGTAAATTCAGATTTTACCTAACCCTGTTACGGGTCTGTAAATTTCATTTCCATTTAAATTCAAAACTTCCAAGTTTGTTAAATTTGCTAATCCTGCAACAATAGAACAAAAAACAAATTAGCAAGGTATGAAAAGAATGGGTGAATTATAAAATTGGCACACTTTATTTTACATAGAATAATCATATTCAAATGGCAACGACATAACTAATAATATATTATATAGTTTTTTAATAGATATACATACCTTTATCCTGTTCATCCAAACCTTGAATGCAATTGTGAGTCAAATCAAGATTTTGCAGGTCTTGAAATGGAAGAAACAATGACAAATTTAGGATTATAAATCCATTTGAGTAGTTAGCATAGTCGATTTGCGTTGTACCCCTTAGTATGAGTTCCATCACTGTATTTGTGGTGGCATTGCATGTAACTCCCTCCCAATCACAACAATCAGACTTTCGATCATCAACCCATGAAGTAAGAATATTTTCTGCATATATGTAACTCACCGATATGAAGAAATTCTTGATCAGCAACCCACACTGATGACTTATTTAAAGACCTTTCCATTATCAATGTTAGAGAAACACTCACAATATAAAGCTGTCAATTAATTTGTTGCAAAACTACAATTATTTATAAGGAATTAATGAGAGATGAGGAAAATTCGTTCCAATTCATCAAAATTAAAAAAAATGTCATCCTACCAACTAAATTACGATGAAATATTTATATTTAAGGAATTAATTAAACGTGAGGAAGCTTCGTTCCGCATAAAAAAATAAAATCATCGTTATATAAAAGGAATTAATTTGTTAGGCATAGGCAGATAGCATTGTGGAAAATGAAAGTGAAATCACTTTGACGTGGCCCCCAACCATTATTTTCAATAGAAAACAAACGTCTCAGTCCAAGCATTTTAAAAGTGAATAGGATTTGGAAAGATTTTAGAACAATAAATAACAACATATAAATTTGTTAAAAGGGTCGTCCACTCAGAATTTTTTAGCAAACTATATTGTTAATGCAATGATATTGTTCTCCACGCCTGACTTCTTGATTGGTGTTCCCTTGGCGTCTTCAATGCTTCCAAGAATCCTAAACTTTCTTTATAAAATAAAAATATATAAAAATCCTACACGATCGATGGAATAGAATGAGGAAGACTATAGTTTGCCAACCACTGTGATTTTTTTTAATAAATAAAGCATACTCCCTTGAATTAAGAAATTCAGAAAGTATCGAACATCCGGAGAAAAGCAGTCAAAAGAGAGAAAGAAAAGGAGGAGTAAAGCAAGAGTTGATCCACCACAATTTCTTTCGCCGAAGTTCGCAGACTGCCTTGTATTAGGGGTTGGAAAATTTTAAGAATATTTAATAAGCTCAATTTATTTTCAGAGACTTTGTTTACCTTAATTTATGCTTTTGAATATGTAAAAGGTATTATTGTCAGTCCATTACACTCTTGACTAATGAGGAAAATCTTTATTTCTACATCACAATTATTAAAGTCATGCATGACAACAGAGTTTAAACTGTTAGCTAAATTAATAAACAATATATTGACTGACCGACGAATTAAGGAAATTAATAAACAAGAGGCCTCGAACTCTATTTTCTGCATCAGAAATCAATAAGTTGTCTGAAATTTCAAATTTAATGGTACTAGCAACCCAAGTTGACCGCAATGGAGTTTACTTATATCAAGATGAAGGAAGAAAGCTTAGAGCAATTTTTAAACAAATAAGGAATTAACAAATAATTAGCCCAAAAAATTAAGGGGATAATGATAATTCGCCCAAGAAATTGCAAAAGGAAATCATTCTTATACTAGTAATAATTTTTCCCAATCCAAGATGTCATATTTGTAAAACATGAATGTATTGACCCATTAAATTTGTTACGTGAAAGATCTACGATACTTAATTTTCTTGATTGACACAATTGTTTCGGAATTGGACCTTCCAGATAATTCCCACTTAAAAGAATAACACGAAGATTTGAATTTTCATTGATCCACAGCTGAATGCTTCCTGAAAATTCATTATCCCTCAAATCAATTGCCATTATTTGGGAGCTTGCAAACAAAGCATTTGGGATTGACCCGCTGAGAGCGTTTTTTTTGCGTGTAAAGATGTTGCAGTGATGAAAGGTTGATGGAAAATGGTATGGATCCAGACAATTTGTTTCTGGAGATGTCTAGAATTTGAAGACTTTTAAGATTGCTTAACTGAACGGGAATATTACCTTTAAAAAGATTTTTTGACAGTAAGAGAACCCAAAGATTGGAGAAGTTGCCAATCCAGTGAGGAATTCGACCAGAAACCTTATTATTGGAGATATCGAAGACACCAAAAGTGGCAATATTCAATAATCCATCTTCAATCTTTCCATGAAATTATTGTTGTCTATATATAACCACGTCAACATAGTCAAGTTCATATACTTCGGAAGAATTTTCCCATGAAAATTATTATCTGACAAGTTCAAGAATATCAATGAGAAGCAACCAGTGACAAAATGCCTTGGTAACTCTCCTGAAAAATCAACTGGAGTCTTTTCATGTTACCCATAGAAGAAGGAATATTGCCTTCAAAACTATTTTTCGATGTTTTTATGTACGTCAAGTTTGGAAGGATCATACCAATATTTCTGGGAGGCTGTCCATTGAAATTGTTGCTAGAAATATCAAGATGAAGCAAATGATCGAGCTTGAAATCTGGTAACTTAAGAATTCCTGTGAACGAGTTGTTCATCAAAATCATTGCTTCTAACTTTGTGTTATTCTCTAACAACCAGGTGGGAAAGGTACCGACCAACTTATTATGAGAGAGATCAATGAATCGTAAATCGTATTGATATTGAAGAAAACTTGGAATGGTGTATAAGTG
>JAXCLQ010000007.1:4794601-4835152 GCA_035584115.1 Cedrela odorata
AACTGTGTGTCGGAAAATTCTATGAGAAAGCTACCCCCGTGTTAATACATGACTGTCAAAAGCACTTACTGTAGTTTTTTTGGAATATTAATCTCTCTCTCTTGGTCTGATATCTGTATCTCTAGTATTTTTTCACTTCTTGGTGGCAATTTTAGATGTTCTAGGACATTTTACTACTTGGTATTTCATTTTCTTGGTCTTTGTTTTCATGTTTCAGTTCAGCCATTTGTCTTGATATGTGTTTCAAGCTGTTGGAATTTATATTTTGGTCTTTGAATTTGTATTAATGGAGGCTTAAGATGATAATGGAGACCAAAAACCCTTTCAAAATATGAAAGATATTTTAATGCCATTGAGATCCCTAGTCTTGTCCTTTGCATCTGTATTTTGATATATTCTAATAAGGAATTTTACTCATTCGGCTCTCTGGTCTTTGGAAAATCCACCCAGAAAATGGCTTGATATATAACAGGATGCATACCAGGACAAAAATAAAATTTTCATCATTAATTTGGAGATAAATATGAACCAATATAGAAAACAATTTCAATTAAGAACTCCGCAATTTTAGAACCTATAAATACCATACCCCATCACCAAACTCTCCCATAAGAAGTTTGAAAAGCCTTTCCACATAGCTAGTAAAATCCAATCTCTTCAATTTTTGGTCTCAGTTTTTCCGTTAGCAAATTCTCTAAGATATCATGGGTGTCTTCACATTCACTGATGAATACACTTCTTCAATCCCTCCTGCAAGGCTGTTCAAAGCCTTGATTGTTGATTCTCACAACCTTATTCCAAAACTCATGCCACTTGCTGTGAAAAGCATTGAAATCATTGAAGGAGATGGAGGAGCTGGAAGCATCAGGCAGATCAACTTCGACGAAGGCATGCAATATATAATAATTATAAGTTCATTGATTTACTAAATATTACAGCAGTGATGACATTATTGAAAATAAACTAACATAATTAAGTTTTGTCCATACAGGATCCCATGTAAAATGCATTAAGAACAGAGTTGATGAGCTAGACTTGGAGAATTTTTCATACAAATACAGTTTGATTGAAGGTGATGGAATGATGGACAAGCTTGAAAAGATAACTTATGATGTCAAGTTTGAGCCAACAGCTGATGGTGGTAGCAAAAATAAGATGTCAAGCACATACTACACGAAAGGTGATAACGTGCTCACTGAAGAAGAAATCAAGGAAGGCAAGGAAAAGGCCTTGGCAATGTACAAAGTTGTTGAGAACTACCTTCTACAAAACCCTGATGCATATGCTTAAATGCCCTTTTCTTTTTTCTCCTATCTCAATAACAAAGTATGTTTCTAAGGATGCGCACTTCTGGTCTTGTGTTGCGGTTGTTTTTGCTTGTGTAATAAGGATGCATGTAACTCACTTGTGTTGTGATTGCGGATTGCTTGCAATATTGTTTACGGTTTTCAATTGTTTTTAATTTGAATACAGAAACCCAAATGAAAGAAAGTTCGGCTCCTGAGTCTGTGATGTTCTTTGCTTGTATTTACTCTGAATTCATGTCATGCTCTTGGTCCTTGGGTTTGTTTGTGTGATGATCTTTCCCAAATTGGACCATTTTTGACATTGTTCCAGGGAATGGGCGAGGCCCAAATTTTTCTGGGTTTGATTAGGTCATTAGTTAAGATGACAATGACCCACTTTCCCTTTTCTATGTTTGCTTGAAAGACGATCTGCTTTTCATCTAGAAGAGGGAGAGTTGGCCATCTAATTTATTAAATAAATAAAATAGAAACTAGAAAGTCAACTAGTTATCTCTTTAAACATGGAATTTAAATTCCCTCATATCAACACCAACTCTCTTTCACGGTTTTCGGCAACCATTTCCAGGAAAGAAGATAATATCTATTTTAAAAGAAAGAAATAATAACATCCAAGTCCCTAATTATTTATATTATTTTAAATTAAAATATAGTTTGTTGTTTTGTATCAAATAGGTCCTCAATTATACTTAACAAAATCCAAAACAAATAGATAACTTATATCTTTATTTGAAAAACAAAAAAAAATTAGAGACTGGAATATTATTATCCCATTATTAGAAACAAGTATCGACACGTGTTGAACAGGTCATTGGTAACTTGAGACTTTGAAAATGGCCTAAACTAAACGAAATCAAGAACAGATACAGTCTCAGCTTCCCTCCTCCTTCCTTTCTCGTACTTATAACCCTTTCTGATTCCCAAGTGTAAGGAACTCAATAATGTCGGAAACCAGCAGGAGGATCACACAGTCATTCGTGACTCACGTCACTCCAGCCAGAATGTTCAAGGCCTTAATCCTCGACTCCCACAATATCTGCCCCAACCTTATGTTTTCATCAATCAAAAGCATCGATTTCATCGAAGGTGATGGAGAAGTCGGCACCATCAAGCAGATCAATTACTATGAAGGTTAGAAAATCTGTCACACCCCACATCGATGGTGAAGAAAAGTTCTATTTTTATTTATCCTTCCAGCCAAGATTGTAGTGATCATTTACTAATTTGTTTCATTATGCAGATGGTCAAATCAGATACTCCAGGCACCGGATTGAGGAGCTTGATAAGGAGAAATTCACGTGCAAATCCAGTTTTGTAGAAGGCGATGTCTTGATGGAACATCTTGAGTACTTAACTTATGAGGTGAAGTTTGAAGGCTATGGTGCTAAAGGTTGTGTTTGCAAGATTACAAATGAATTCAAGCCCAAAGAAGGTGTACAAATCCAGGAAGTTGACATACAGCTTGGGAAAGACAGGTCTATTGGCATGTATGAAATTGTGGAAGCTCATCTTTTGGCACACCCTCAACTCTATGCTTAAATCAACTAATTATATAAGTGATGATTTTACTGGGAATTTTGTCTTTATTTGTTGGCTGTAATCTTAATGTTTGTCCTATTTTTAAGCTGCTTCTGTAACATTTCACTCTTAATGACTATCAAAATCACAGCACCATCTGAGCAATGTTATTAAATCTTCACATCCTTTGATCTTGTTTCTTGTTTGCTTTTATGAAATATGCTGTTTATTTTTACTGATCGACAAAACTGGACAATTAGGAAATTATAGGGAAATTCAGATAAAAGGAAAATTGCAGAAACATTAAGACTTTGTACTACATACAATTTCACAGGCCATTATCAGCAATATATCTCAATCAACAACTGTATTTCACATTTTTTTTGTGCAAGACCCAGGCGATTTCTACTTTGGTGCACTTCTTTTTATTTATTTCTGGCATACGAATTTCACTTTTTTTTTTAATATTGTCATCAAGAGATAATTAGGCAATTTCAGGGCATAGGCGGTCAAATTTCAAAGTCATGCCAAGCTTTAGTTAGTCTACAATCAAACCATGTCAGCGCCGCTCACACACACACACACACACACACATATATGTATATATTCTTGACTAGAACCTCTGAAACTTAAAACTAGTTCAGCAGCCGGAAAAAGTATTTCAAAAAAATCATGCCCTCTGTAGTTTCCTTTCACCACTAGTCTTTAAAATCATGCTTACCAGGAATTTGTTATCAGAAAACCACCACTTAAAAATATTTCAAAGTGATCTTACCGGGTTAATCAGAAGAGATTCACTGTTCTTGCTACTATCCATAAAGCAATCATGGGTGCCACCAGTAATACATAAGAGTTCGGCTGTGCAATTGCACCTCCTCGTATGTTCAAGGCCTTGATCAGAGACTCCAATAAGTTGCTTCCAAAACTCTTGCCCCAGTTCATAAAAAGTTTTGATCTAGTTCAAGGAACTGGTGGAACTGGAAGCATTGAACAAGTTGACTTTACTGAAGGTAACCAACCTTATTTACGGCGATGTTTTTAATACAGTAACTTAAGGCATTCTTTCTTTGATTTTCACATGCAGGCGGTGAATATAAGAATGTGAAGCACAGAATTGATGAAATAGAAGAAGGGAATCTTTTGTGCAAGTATGCCATGATTGAGGAAGATGCACTAGGAGGCAAGCTTGAATCTATGGCTTATGAGGTCAAATTTGAGGATTCTGGTGATGGAGGTTGCATTTGTAAGATGACAAGCAATTATCACATCATTGGCGAGTTTGAGATCAAGGAAGAGGAAATTAAAGCTGGCAAGGAGACAGTTATGGGGATATACAAGATTGCAGAAAAGTACTTCCAGGATAACCCTCAAGTCTCTGCATAAATTGACCATAGTCTCCCCTAAATTTTTGCCTTGTGGCATGCCTTTGGAATTTCCCACTTCTAGGTTGATGATAAAAGAAAATCTGAATAAATTTCATAACACTTTTCAGTTTCAACATATTAACGTAATCATTCAAAAGGGTTTTCAATTTTTATTCTTATAGAATCAATCATCTAAAACATTATTAAATTCCATGATAACAATTAAATTTTGGTTTTAGGCTTCAAGCCCTTCTGCATAAGCATTAGGGTTTGCCAACAGGAACATTTCAACTGCTTCACCATTGTCAAGATTCCTTGTTTAATGTTTCCAACATCTAGACAGTAAGCTGTCCCCCAATGATTCATACTCTATTTTCAGCTTGGCCAAGCGACCTCCATCACTTGCAGATGAAAAAACAACCTCAGCCACATAAGAATTCAATTTGAAACCAAGAATACCACCTTCATCAATCGAGTACTTGTATACATAATTCTCATTGTCGATTACTTCTACGCGATCCTTAGCATAGTGAAATTTCTTGACAGCTGCAACAAAATTATATAAATTATTAGGATGATAAGGAGATGCATATTAAATTTCTATCAGTTTCAAGGGGACTGCATCTTAGGCCATTCGCGCATACCATTTTGCATAAATTTTCAGGTCAAAATCTTATAATAATTTATATACAATGGGTTATGGTAACCATGTACTAATGATCTTAATATGAAAATAATTTCAAATTGATCAGGTTTACTACACAAGTTAGGATTGGATAAGATGTGCACCAGATTTTATAATGGAATCGATTTTTTTTATGCTTTCAATCATTTTCAGAATTTTTTATTTTATCCTTCATGGCTTCGTGGGGCAGAGCAGGACAAGGAATTAAAGCAATTGTTGACATGCCTAGTTAGCCAGCCTGTATATTCCCACAAACAAAATGCCAGAAATTACATGCTTCAATATATCATAGAAGAATTATATACCTTTTCTTTGAATTCGGCAATCACCAATCATATGAGATACAAGCAACATCATGTAAACTAAAGCTCATTTCAAAGATTCATTTGGTCTCGTCTTCAAACCTTCTGCATTGAAGTGTGTTTGTTTCATACTTTAGCTGAGATCATTTGCTGTCACGTCTCGACTTCTCTTTTTCCTCAAGAAAAATCCAATTGGCAAAGACCCTTTTTGGACTCTTGAAATTTTGAAGAGTCAGGATTATCATGATATTTCTGGACTCCACTAAAAATTTCGTTTACCCAAAATGCTTCTGCTTATTAAGGAGAACTCAAAACTTAGAACTTAGTCCAGCTTATCTTCAGGATCGATGTGAAATGAGAACTCAAAAGCTCACTCTATTGCCCCAATGGCATCCACGTACAGGTAATCAACTGATTTTAATAAATGAATGAATATATTAAGTGAGATTTATAGTTAAGTATTTTTACATTCTGTTGACAATTGGCGGATTTTGGATGCTCAAGAGTCAAGACTCGGTCAACCTGGTCCAACCTAAAGGGATAGCTTACACAGAAGTTTTGCACTTTGTTCAAAAGTTTCTAAAGACTGGCTGGGATGGAAACCCCAAGGCATCAAAATAATTGCACGCCTGGAATCTTCAAATTCATGCAAATACTCACAAAATTGGGAAGATACTTGCTAAACAAAAACTAGAGAGAGAGGCCAACCAATGAAAAATATTCACTAATTATTTAGCTGAAATAGGTTTAAAAATCATGTTTACACAAAAATTTAAGGGGGGTTGTTTAAGCATTACAGTACTTTTGTTAGGCTACCAAAATGGTCATCAAAGTGTGGTTTTTGTCTCAATCATATGATTTAACCAATACCCACTTTTCATTTTACAAGTTAAAGCTACTCCAGGCAATTCTAAAGCCAATTGGGACTGAATCTTCTCTTAAGTTAAGCCTCCATCAATCTTTATGACAAAAATGAAGGATTGGTTTATGCTTTCCAGCCCAACTAAAAAACTAATTTTTGTCATTTTATGGAATAATAACATAGGAATCCCTTAATTTTTTACATTTTCTCAAATAAATATATAATTTTTCAATTTGTATTAAATAAGTACCTGGCCCCAATTGGAATGACCAAATTATTCATCAAAAGGTTAGAATATGCTAAGGGTATTTCAATAATTTCATAGAGATCAAGGATCTATTACTACAAATAACCGAATTATATTCTTACTTAAGAAGTTATGAAAATTTATAAATCTAGATGTAATTACCCTTTTTTTAATTTATATGCCACAGTGTTGCTGGTGACAAAAGGATTCCTCTAAGAGTGGATATCCTGACTTACAACTAAAAGAGAAAAAAAAAAAAAGGGTGCTTTAACTCCTCTTCATTGATGAATGAACCTATATATGCAAATGAAAACTATATCTTTTTAATCTCTTTTCTATGGAATGGTCGGCTTTGGATATCCTAAACTGTACACACCATTTTCATTCAATTATGCATGGCCATCCATCGTAAAGCAAATTCCCTTTGGCTCTACATTTCAATATCCATACAAAATTACACCGACTCCTAGTCTTCTTCTTTACCTCTTTTAGATTTGATGATGGCTTCCTAAAGCTAATCAAGCTGATATGTTATCCGTCGCAAAAGAGAAATAAAGGAGATTCCTTGCATGTCCCACACCATTTTGCCTTTGAAATATTCCCTCTTCATGTACAAATATATGTCACCTATTATATTCTTCATTCTCACTGTCTCCCATCTCCATCTCATCTCTTTGTTTTCTCTCTTCTCTGATTTCGCCTCATGGTTCCTGATTTAGAGGTACATTTACAGGACATAAAACCTTTAATATTTTATGCAGAATATATTTATCTTATCATTTACTTCTCTTCTCAAATGCAGAAACCTCGAATTACAGAGATACAAGTCCGAATGGACTGTAACGGGTGTGTGCAGAAGATCAAGAAGGCGTTACACGGCATCAATGGTAAGCAAATTGTAGCTAAGCCTTCCAAAGATTTTCATTCTTGTTCTAGTTTTTCTCAAAATTTGACTTGTTTTGCAGGTATATATGATCTCTATATTGACTGCCCCCAACAGAAATTAACAATAGTTGGGTGGGCAGACCCAGAAAAAATAGTTAAGGCCATTAGAAAGACGAGAAAGATTGCTACCATATGTTCTCATATAGAACAAACAGAGCCTAGCAATCAGCCAACAGAACAAGCTCCAGCAGAAGGTGGTGCACCTGCCAATGATGCAGCAAATCCTCCTCCACCTGAAGCTCCACCGGCAGAGCCACCGCAACAGGGGGAGCCGCCAAAAGACATGCCACCACCGGAGTCTCCATTACCACCTGAGAATCCGCCTCCTCCGGAGAATCCACCACCACCCGAATTGAGACCTTCACCTATTGCTGCTGATACAAATGCAAACCTGGCAGCAGGTCCCTCGGGACCAAAAGACATAGGAGAAGCTCATGTCATACACTACCATCCACCAGACTACGGCTACAGATACGGGTATGGAAATAGCTCCTACAGTGGACACTGGAACAGATATCAGGGGTTTCCACATGAAGCACCACAAACTCACAGACCTAATGTTCAGGGGTTTCCACAGGAAGCACCACAACCTCACAGATATCCTAATGTTCAGGGGTTTCCACAGGAAGCGCAACAAGAAGCTCAAGGTCCCAAAACCCAACCAATTTATGTGACTCACAGGTACAACACATACAAGCAATCACCTTTTGTTACAGAATATGAGTGTATCAGGTCACCACCGCCAAGGTACACACATTACAGTAGGATGGATCATTACAGCAAAGATTATCACAACAACAATGTCTATTACAACACCAGCAATGGAAATGGAAATGGAAACATTACATCAATATTTAGCGACGAAAATCCGAATGCATGCAGGATAATGTAGAAACTCAAAGGCAGCGGTTTCCTGGTTTCCTTTGCTTCACGAGGGAGAAGCAAAAAAGAATGATTAATAAAATGATAGAATACCGTCCGAGCAATGTTTTCCTAATGAGCATGTGAAAATTATCAGGGAAAGAATGAGATTCTAAGCTTGTAAGTGCTGGAAGAACCGATTCTACATCCACCTCTGACAGGGCTAAAACACCCTGCTTCGCAGTCATTTCTTGTAGAAGAATACTTTAAAAATACATTATTATACTCTTAAAAATACTTCTCAGCCTCTATTTTTGAGCAACAACTTATGTCCCGTAAAAGGATTCTATAAAGATTAATGTGTTTCGTTTTCTTAAAATGCCTTTACAGAACAAGTTTGTGTTTGTTAAGTAATCTGTTGACATTTTTCAAGTTGTTGCAGGTACCTCATTTACTTCAAATAAATCCATCAATGCTTTCAAATCTCAGGCATATCAATTTCCATAAATTTCTCAAAATTCAACCTAAAACAGACATTAGAAACATATCAATTTCCATAAATTTCTCAAAATTCAAACCAAAACAGAAATTAGAAAACGGGTTGGTCATCGATAGAATCCTTAGTTTCAAAACACTTAAAAGTATCAAATTCCAGAATTCTGCTAAAACCTAGCACTGCTTATGATGTTGACAACTTATTAAATAACCAATTGGATCACAAAAATCAAGATTCTAAAGACATGATTGTCTGTTACGAAATGAAACAAGCTCTCATAAATGGCTGTTAGTGACTAAAATAGAATGCTGTGCATGCTGCAAGCACGGAACAGATTCTTGCCCAGAAACTACAAAGAACTGAACCACTTTTTCCTGATTTAGAACTAGCATATTCTTCCCTGTCGTGGATTCATATTGATACAAGCACTAAATCAAGATTCCAGAACACAAACAGAAGCAAATCCAGCAGATCTTCTAAACCCTTAAATTGGGTGGATATCAGAAACCAATGTTTTAATCAACTGGAACAAAACATTCCTTTATATTAATTCTATATGCTGATCAAATAAACCAATGTTTTAATCAACTACTGAACAGATATTGATTGTACCACGTACAGAAGTGAAACGCTTTGTGTGCTTCATAATCTTTTATTTGGTTACAAATTTTTAAAATGTTCTACTGTTACTAATGAAGTACTTTCCAACCCATATCTAACAGGATGTCTAGTATGCAATTAAACAAATTGTTTAAGAGCTAAGAAGAACTTGCAAAAAGTTTATTTGCAAAATTGCTTGCCTATATTTCTTGTAACAAATGAACTCTCATGCACTTCTGTTGGGGGGGAAATTACGGATAAAAAGTATGAAAAAAGATTACAGAAAAAAGGAAAAAGATTCATGCCAGTTACATATACAACTTCCGTTGATAATCTCAGACAAAACGTCTATTTCTTCCCATGACCAAAATTAACAAGGAAAACAAAATTGAAGGGATACAAAATTTCTGATAATAAGCAGACAGGATGAACACTTGCCGGGCTGGACCTTCCAAAGATTAATAAATATTACTAGATTTACAACACCAAAGAATATGTCGACAAGCTGGTGCAAAATATGGACAGCACTGGTCAGAATAAGCCACTCTGCCCAATTAAGGGACAAAATTCTGTGCGGCTTTTGAACTACAAAGCAGAAAACAAGCCATAAGCCACAGAAGTCTAACTGCTTGGAGAAAGTTCTGTCACAAAGCATTAATCCAAGGAGCAAAATGCAAGACAAGGGGAAAAAGAAAATAGAGCTAGTGATCTCTTAGGTTCACTGTAGTCCAATTTCCAGTTGAACAGTAGTATGTTCAATTTGAACCAATTGAGTTTGTTAATCATCCCATAGGTTCACCATAAATCAGAATTTAAAACATGTGCATAACCAAACAATTTGTGCAAGTAATGAAAAACATTGAAAATGGTACGTAGAAAAATATACTTTAGTGTCCATAATTTGGACATAAAATGAGTTAAATTTATAAAAATTAATTAACAGCTATGTAATGAATCAATATATCATCAAAGGATCTAGCCCTTCCTTATCAGGAGAAATCTTTAATTTGAAATGCGCTTTAGTGCGGAGCAACTAGTAATCTCCACCCACTAATTTCAACTAGGAACTAACAAAAGATTATTTACCTCTTTACGGCAGCATGCACTCAGTTATCCTCATTGCTACTTATTTGGGATTCATCATCTACTTCCCCATAAAGAAGTTCTTCCACATCTTCATCCTCACTTTCATCCATTTCATGATCGTGCAACAAGATTTGGGTCTTGTCTTGGGTTACCTTGTCAATCTGTTAGAAAATGTTAAATTAAAACCGACAAATAATAGGCAAATGTTATGAGTAATATCAAATTGGAACTACGATCTTAAGTTAATAACCTGTGCCATTAAAAGTTGCAAGCGTCCTGATAATTGTAGTAAAGGTTGAAAAGCCACCTCTCTGGATTTGTTAATCTGAAAGATGAAAAATTTATTTGAATCTGCCATGGAATAAACACAATCCAAAGATCTAATCTTCTTACTTAGGCTAACCGGGAAAACCTTGGGTAATACTGCCCAGTAGAAAAGGTCTTTTACTCACTGTAGCTTCCCAGGTAAAAATTGGTTCCAGAGTCATGTCACAAGAGTACATTTTATTGTAGTAAACCAATCTATACTCATGACACTTTTTTTAGTAATGATTCATCAGATAATAATTTGCTGAACTGCTTTGGCTACTTGATGAGCAACCATAATGCCTCGCAACAAACACTAACATGGGGGGTTGGCTGAAAGAAAGAAGCTTTAAACAGTAATATTTAAATGCATACTAATGATTTAAGGTAAGAGAGGTTAAAAGGGGCATAATCATTACAGATGACAGTTCATTTCCATGGTCAAATAAACAAGATGAAAAATAAAACATGAAAATGGGGGAGCAAATGTAAGAATTTTTTCTTCTACCTTACCTTATATAGGGAATTAATCATCGGGGTTAATGATTTCAGAGACAGGAGGTGATGACTATGATTCACCAATATACAATATACCCATTGAAGAACATTCTTCCCATTATATGACCTGTTGAACACAAACATTGTTTCAAATTTCAGTTGCTTAATTTTTACCTATATTGCTGAAATGGAAGTTTCCTTAATGTATGATTAATATTCCGAGATGGAAAACCAAAATAAAAGAAGTAAATATTACTTCATTAGCCTGTGACATATAACATGACATATTATACAACCAATGTACAAATTTTGAGTTCCCAACACTTAATGTGTATTAACATAAAAGATCATACGCCATACCTTGACTGCCACATGTCCACCAAGATTTCCAGTAACTTGCATGCATTGCTAGGTGCCATAGACAAAACAGCATCTCTCATCTGCTTGATATGATCAAAGTGTCACTGATACAAGCTGAAGCAAATATGAAAAGAAAAAGACAACCATATAGAACAAAAATACTACAATCTTAGCGACAATGACAAGTTATTTCCTATCTGCAAGTAAACTAACCTTCTTTTCCGGTATATTAGCTTCAAGATCGACACAATTTAACAGAGTAAATTCAAGTGCCGGGTTCAATCTACAATCCTCCTTTTTACTAAGTATCCCTAGCGATCTCAACTGGTCCTCCATACAAACTGTTTGAGAATCAGCTTCTAAATCTACCATGTCATCTGTGCAGAACAATAATCAATCAAAGAAACATGAGCATCATGAAAACAAACCAACCATTACACATCGAAATTCTAAATATCTATTTCTTAAATCAGTCTACATCAAGGACTCGTATATCTCATGGATAAAACCGGCAAAACTGCTAAATGAATGTAAAATATACCTTTGCTCTCTGTAAACTTGGCTTGACTTCTGCTATCAACCAAGTCAGACATTACCTCATCAAGGGCACTGCTCAATTCTTGATGTCTATTCTTCTTCTCATGAATATCTAAAATCTTAGGAAGTCGAAGTACAGCATCCTCTGCATTTGCACGGTCCAATGCAGTGACTGTTGAACCATAAAAAAGGCAATCAGCAATCCATGAAAAAACAAGAATGCAAATTAGGATGGAATTAACTCTAAAGTAGCCCCAAGAAAGCAAAACATTTTCAGATGAAATTCGTAATGCAGAAACCCAGACAAACTATTACTTTTAAAATTGGAAGAGTGATAATGAAAGAGACTTCAATAAATTGAGTTTAAATCTAACCTAACCCTTTAGAAAATATGTAATCAGAATTGACAGTTTTACCATGACGGTAGGCCAGATCAAAGAATGGTGAATACAATTTAATAATAATAATAATAATAATAATGGCACAATTTTAGACCATTCAACAGATCTCTGCATCTCTCAATGGGATTCGACAAGGCTAACAAAATGGTACGGAAATTGTGTTATGCAAAATCATTATTGTCCAACAGGATGCATCAAAGAAGCCAGGAATGAACAGTTTTACGTAATATTTATATCCCAGCGTCTCAATTATAAGTTTTTATGATTTCTTCTTTATTTTTCTAGATAAGTGACACGTTTTATGGTTCACAATCTTGTATTACATAATCTAAAAAGTGAAGAAGGATTTAAGGAGAAAACTTATGTTCAGATCTTACCTCTATTTTGCACATCTAGCCATTTCTTTGGTTTGATGAGAGACTGACTCATTGGTAGAAGGACCCCATCCTGAGAGCTATTCAAAGTAATGTCTGCGCCAGATTGCACTAAAATTTTCTGAAATGACGGCTTCACAAGCAAACCACAGGCAAGAAAGGTATGTACAGAAGCATTCTTGGAAATGCCTTGTAATTTTGCAGCAAAAATAGCTTGCAATGCACCCTTCTGATCTTCTGAAGATAATGCAATTTTAGTGGCCTTGCTGTTGCGTAATTCCTCAACGTTCTTTCCATACCAAAAATAACAAACACCGGTTTCTGAGATAGCCAAAACATAGAGTCCTGCACCATCAACTCTGCCATTTTCAATGCACCTGCTATCTATGAAGACAGCTGGGTGCTCCATTGCAAGAACACAGCTAGCAGACTGCTTTTTTCCACCATCTGTTCTCCAAAGTGCAACATATCTTTCACCAACAGCAGATGAGAGGATATATTTCCCATCTTCAGTAAACATCATGAAGCAGACAGCTCCCTATTATTTAGGGTTCAAAAATATTAACTCAAAAAAATTGACCAGATGCACACTAAATCAAAATATGAAATAGAAGAGGTCAAATGCAAATAATAATTTGTAAACCAAATAAGACTCACAGGATGGCCAGAAAACTTATGAATCTTCTTGTGATCAGAACAGTTAAAAGTCTTCAATTGTCCAGCAGCAGTTGCCAACATCTTGCCACCTGATTTGGAGGAACCCACCGGTATAATGGTATCAGTAAAATAACAAATGCCACTAAGAGGTGAATTAACTTTCATGGAGATAAGGAGAAGATGCCAGTGAGTAATTGAAAACTATTTATTAAGAGAATGTATACAATAGAATTCTCTCTGCCTGTCAGTAATAAATTTCACTTGTACCACACTTTCAAACTTAAACATTCTTGCTTTCAAACACATGCTACAATTTTCAAACTGAATCTCAGAAAATCAAATCCTTCCTACTTTGCTGGCGTCTAGTCTCTGACAATCTTGAACATTAATCACCACATTATAATAGTTCAAATTAAGATATTATATTTCCAGTTTAGATATATGTATATAAATATAAGCCACTGCATCTTGATTGCTGAAGTCCGTCATCTCAAACAAAATTCCTCCATTGACGATAAATTCAGGCAACAATTCAATAACAATGTAAGAAAGAACTCATGAACACACAACGGTACATCACTGGAAAGATGTGAAGGGTATATACCTGGCGAAACAGCGATACAGGATATTCGCTTTGTAGAAGCTTTGAACTTCCCCAACAGATTTCCTGTCACTGGATCAATTTCACAAACCATTCCATCAGCACCTGCACTGTAAATGCAGGAACCATGTGCAGCAAATGAAATGGCAGTAACACCCCTGGAAATGAGGAAGAAAGAGCAAGAAAATTATGAGGTTGATTAAGCAATCCGAAAATAGAAGTTAACATAACAAGCGTCCAACTAAACATAATCCATCATATAAGAAAATGCAAGAACTAAAAGACAATTCTGCCTAGCTCATAAGTAAATTATTTCGCACTACTTGATGATGGTTCAACAAAAAATGTTCATTCCCACCATATGATTTGTATAATAAACTTGCAGAATTTTTTAACTCTTGAAACCTATATTTATAGTTGACTCATCCCTTCTGATCAATTAACAATTCTTCAAACTAGATACTCACCCTGGATGGCAATCACTTAGTCTCCACTTCAACTGACCAGCAGATACATCGAGCGCTAAAACGTCACCGCTACCGGTTCCTAACACTAACAATGAACTTCCAAGCTTCCGTTTTTTCTGTAATCATCAATAGTTTTGGCCCAAAAGTCACTTCAAAACATAAAGGCAAGGCAAACATATAAACATGAGGCAATTTCTCATTTATACATCACATAAACTAATCAACCTTTCTGTCTAGAGACAACCACTTCATGCACGTGTAATCAACCGAAAGATGGCCTTTTTCTGATCTGTTACCGTACAAACTCGTGGTTTCAGTTGATGCAATGTCTGTAAATTCAGTCTGAACCTGACCATTCAAAGTGTCCCATATCTAAAAAGAGCAAAAGCAGAATCAATATCTACTCAAAACGAACAAAACCCATCATTTTTTTTTATATAAAAACCAAACAAAAACAGAGAAAACGAAGAAGTACCTTGATTCGAGCATCTCCAGAACAGATAGCAAAATAGTCCAAAGCAGGACTAAACGATGTTAAAATATCTCTAATATTAGACGAGCCCATAATTCTGAATATTCGAGAATAAACTGAGTAAGTAACAAAAATAAGCAAAACTCTTCTCGTAGTTTAAGAAGCACGTAATAGCAAAGTTGTCAGCTTGAACATTCATTCAGTACAAGCAACAAACTCAGACGAACATGCAACTCTGAATAAAAATTTTCTTAAAATACTTGGTGTAAATTTCGAATTTCCTAACCGTTGAGAAAGACTAGCGTCTGAAGGCTAAAGAGGTGGCGAAGACAGCGTGGGGGAGGTCGAGTGACAGATGTGGCGCGCCGCGCTCTGGTTTTAGGGTGTTTCTGTTATGGGTTTTCTTTGTTTTATTTTAAGAACCAAGTATATTAATGTGGGTGTATTGAGAAATTTATCGAGTTTATTTAGCATTTCCTTTAATCAATGGGCAAGATTTTGGACCTTTAAAAAAAGGACATAGACAGCTCTTTATTATTATGGGCTGGGCCTAACGAGGATTTTCAGTTACGTGGTTTGGTCATTGGATTTGGTGCAATGGATGCAACCGAATAATTTTAATACGTAAATTTATTTATTATATAATTAAATATTAAATAAATAATACAGTTATAAGTTATTTAATAAAATTTTATTTTTATATAATTATTAAATAAATTAATTTTTTTTTAATAAGGTATAAATACTACACGAAAATTTTAATTATCATCTTAAATTTTTTTAATGGCACGTGATAATTTAATAATTTGAGTAAGAAAAGAATTTCGCATCATAGTTATTGGATTGAATGGTTCCATGCATTGACTTTGTCAACATTTATTTTTTCAAATTTTAAATTATTTTTATATTACATAATGCGTTCATTGACTGGTCAACCAGGGTAAAGTATTTTGTCAGCAATGTCTATACTGTAGGTATAACATCATAAATCATACCAACCAAGCAAACTACTCGGCCGAGCATGAACTGGAACCTTCTAGAAAACTATGCTTGCCTTTATTATTTAACATTATTTTTTTTTTTATTCTCTTAATTTAAATATATATATATATATAATAGAATTGCTTAAAATATATATTAATTAATTTTCGATCAAGAAAATAAAATAAAAAAAAATAAAATAATTAATAAATAAGAGGGAAAGAAAGTGACATAACTTCCAACTGAAGACTACCAACTACCGCCACGTCCACCATTTCGTCTTCTTCTACTCCTCGTTCCCGGCGATTCAATTAATGTGTTGCTCAAATTCACAGGAATTAATTAATTCTAAATATAAAATAAAATAAATAAATAATATGGCAGGCCTTCTTGTAACCTACGCTACCTACTCCTTTCTCTTATCTATCTAACCTATCATACGTTTATTTCAGGAATTTTTTTGTTTTCCGTTATCGGAAAACCTAATCTTGAGTTTCAGGTCAGTTTGTTTTTCCTTTTTTGTTAAATTTTTATTTTCGTTACCGAGAAAGTAAAAGAAATTGAAATATATTCAGACAGAGAGTTGATTAGCTCCTTCCTCTTTTGTTTGATTTTCTCAGATATTAAAGGTTACTTTTGTTGTTGGTTATGGAGCTCTTGGTTGATTGAGATGCTATGTTGTAGTTCGTCCATATGTTATATACACATAATTGTATTATCTGCTTATGCATTAATCAGATGCTTTGTCTTTGTAAATTTCTTCAAATATTATGTATAATTCTGTCAATGCATTATAGAGAATCGGTGTTTTGACTTGTTAGCGAAATTCAATTTCTTCATGTTGTGTCAATTTGATTTGTTGGATAATGATTTCCGAATTATATGTTTAGTCTTTTGTTTTTGAGTTGTGAGCATCACTGGATGTTTGTCTCTATTTCTTGGTGGAAGCATAGTTTATTCAACCATCCCTGCTGTAATTTTATCGATTGATTTATTTATTTGAATTGAATGCCACCATGATTCAAGATGTTAATTGCATCATGTTTTGGTTGTTTCCCTTTTGGTATCAATTCGGCATCACTTGCATGTTCATCACCGAGTACTTATGTCGTGTTTGTATTCCAGTATCTTTTTTCGCCACCATGTCGAGTTTGGAGGAGCCGCTTGGTCTTGACAAGTTGCCAAGCATGAGCACCATGGATAGGATTCAGAGGTTTTCGTCTAGTGCTTGCAGGCCTAGAGGGGATGATATGGGAATGGGGAATTGCTGGATTGAAGGGAGGAGTTGCAGCACCTCCAACAGTTATGAGTAAGTGAGATATCATCTGTGTTATTTTTTGGTGGGAGACTATATCATTTCGTGTCAATGCAGGTTGGCTTCACAAGAAAAAATTGTGCGCTCAACATAGTAGAGCAATTATTTAATAATAGTCAATATTTAACCCATTTAATCTCTAGTTATCTAGTTCTATCGCTGCTGGATATTGTAGCAGAGTAATAGGGTATATGATCAGTATGTTATTAATTGAAGGAAGAGTTTTAAGTTCGTTTAGTTATCTTGAAATTTACTTGAAGATCATGAAGACATTTCTGTACTCTTGCCAAACTTTTTCTACTAGCTCAAACTCCTAATTGCTTCTTGTGTCTGTGATATTTACCATGGATTTTGTTGCCTATTATCACCACTTTGTCAATAATATTAGTTTGTTGTTAATGAAAGCCTCTGTAAATGTGCAGTGAAGATTATGACGAATGCGCAAGAGAGGCATTCTCATGGAGAAGGCACACAAGGGACTTGTCTCATGGTGAATCCTTCAGTCGAAGGACTGTAAGCTTAGGAAGAAATCACAAGATGTTTGGAAATGGCTGTGACATGTTCAGTTCCAAGTGCAATGACAAAGACATACGAGATATAACAAATAAGGTGATTTAGTGACTATCATGAAATTGTATTTTTGTTACTTTTATTAAAGAATTGGGATGGTTGTGATAATTTTTTGAGCATTTGATAAAATTCTCTCTGAGCTAATTATTATTTTCTTTAGAGCCGAGCTATGCAATTGCTTCAGTGGCTTCTGTACTTAAGCATTGGATGGTTTATGTTCATGATTGCATTTTATCATTTGTTGGCATGTGAAACATATTTTTTTATATTTCTTTTAAATATTAAAGTTGTTTGATCTAATATTTAATTTGGATCATGCAGTTTTTGAAAGGTATACCAAAGTTTGTGAAGATAGTGGAAGTTGGCCCAAGGGATGGATTGCAAAATGAGAAGAATATTGTACCAACAGCTATAAAGGTGGAACTGATTCGTAGATTAGTATCCTCCGGTTTACCTGTTGTTGAAGCTACAAGTTTTGTATCTCCAAAATGGGTTCCTCAGGTATTGCTTCTCAGTTTTGGATGGATGTTTCAGTTCCATTTTCTTTTTTCCCTTCTTCACCCCTAGTTGGAACAATAAAGTCATGGATTAGAACTTATTGATGGCAGATGGTATTCAGCAGTTAACTTATTGTTCCTTGATATCTTCTGGAAATTAATTTCTCTTTCTCGGTTCCATTTGTTTACTAACACACGAACGAACATGCATGGTTGATTGCATGAAAATGACTGTTGTTAACTTTTTTCTTTTTTGATGGAAGTTAGAGTTCCAATCTAATGACCAATTTTCCTTTTTTATTTGTTTCTCTTTACATAGCTAGCAGACGCAAAGGATGTAATGGGGGCTGTCCAAAATGTGGAGGGAGCTAGACTGCCTGTTCTCACACCTAATTTAAAGGTCAGTTAACTTATCTAGAAATCTGTATGATTACCAATTTCATGCTGGTGTGACCATTTTCTAACCTGTGGATCAACTTGTAGGGCTTTGAAGCTGCCATTGCAGCTGGTGCCAAGGAAGTTGCTGTTTTTGCATCAGCTTCCGAGGCGTTTTCGAAGTCAAACATTAACTGTAGCATTGAGGAGAGTCTTGCTCGTTACCGTGCTGTTACTCATGCTGCTAAAGAGCTGTCAATCCCTGTTCGTGGGTGTGTCTCCTCTCCCCTCTCTTTCCCCTTCTCTGAGATTTTCTACATACTTCAGATTGGTCTTTTTTAAGCTGGTTTATTTTACATTATTATGTGCTTTCTGTCTCTTTCTACCAAAAACTGGTAGTCATGCTTTGTTGTCCCATCAAGTATTTACTACTGGCTCTTCTTTAGTAATGGCATCAGTTTGTTCATAATTCAAGTTTCAAAAGGGTTTGCATTTGGGCCCATCAATCAAGCATATTGTAGCTTACATTGAAGTTCCAGATAATGCGAAATCAGTATACAGAAAGACACAGCTTTCCATTGCTTTGGGCGTTTTTGTATCCAGATTGATGGAGAGCAAGTTTTATTCACTGATTTGTTACTTTGGTAACATGGTGACAGTGGACATAAAATCAGTAGTATTGATGATCCTGATGTGTCTCTACCGCCCATAGATGAGTAGTGAGTTTTTATCTGTTTCTTTTATGGCCAATTGGATACTTCAGCTTAGCTCCCTGTCCTGGGTTTTAGAGGCTCGATGAGAACAGAACCAAGATGCAAATCTTTGCATAGAAGCTTCTTCCTTGGTGTATTTAACGTACTGAACTCATTTTGTTTAACAAAGCCTTATTCTCACATGTCACAGAACTTATTTTTGCATTTCCCTCTGCGTAGCACCTTAAACTTGCTGACATTCTTGACTTCCCTCATACTTCCAAATTAAACTGTTCACTTGATTGCCATTCATGTATTGCATTTGTTGGAATACTGGTTTGTTGAATAAATCGAGATTTCTTTTCTGTAATTATAATTTTGTTTTCTCATGAATTATATTTCAGTGGAATTCTTGAATAAATGCTTCCATTCTAAGAAATCCATGGTCTTAATTAATTTAGCTGGGACTGAGATGATGAGCTGTTGTTGAATTATTTTAGGTATGTATCATGTGCTGTTGGCTGTCCAGTGGAAGGAGCAATTCCTCCATCCAAAGTGGCATATGTGGCAAAAGAACTTCATGATATGGGGTGCTTTGAAATTTCCCTTGGTGATACAATTGGAGTTGGTACACCAGGTACGGTTGTAAACTGCCTTTATTTTGGCAAAATTATGTTTGAACAAAATAAGAGGTGTAACTACTATGAAATTGTTCTTGGAATTTTCTTCCTCTAGAAAACCTTTTTTTTTTATTTTGTGGCAGGGAGGTGGGTGCAGATTTCTTTAAGATGAATGGTTCCCAATTTTTATCTAATAGTATTTTTCTTCTCCTGTCTCAGGTACTGTTGTTCCCATGCTCGAATCTGTAATGGCTGTTGTTCCTGCTGAGAAGCTTGCCGTTCACTTCCATGACACTTATGGGCAATCCCTTGCGAACATATTAATATCCCTTCAAGTAAGCACAATGCACCCAAACCTTGTTGGACTCATTGAACATCTGTAATTCTCTTCAGACTGAATGTTTCAATGGGCTCACCAAATCTTAATCTCTGTAACTTTCTAATTCGCTCCGCAGATGGGAATTAGCACAGTGGATTGCTCAATTGCCGGTTTAGGTGGATGTCCATACGCAAAAGGTGCTTCTGGGAATGTTGCTACTGAGGATGTAGTGTATATGCTTAATGGACTCGGTGTGAAAACCAATGTGGATATGAACAAGCTCATGCTGGCTGGGGATTTCATCAGCAAACATTTGGGTCGTCCCTCTGGTTCAAAGACTGCTGTTGCATTGAGTCGGGTAACAGCTGATGCCGCCAAGATATAATTTACTGGTGGCAGATAGATATTTGCATTCTCATAACGTTCGAAACAAGAGAAAAGAGGATTTCATTCTTATGTTAAATATTCATAATTTGTATACTATCCCTTGACAAACAAACTCGGTGTGTTCTATTTGTTCTGAGGCAGAATCTAGCTATTGCAGTTAACAGAAAGCATTTAAGAAGGTTTCCAATACCAATTGGAGAGTTTTCGTTCTTACATTATTATGTTTTGTATTACTCATGTTCAAAGTTTCCAATACCAAATCAAATGAACACCTACATTATTGACATCAAAATTAAGTATTTTTCTATCATCTTTTCCATTGTACTTGTTACAACGGTTCACACTCACGGCAACAAAATTAAAACATTAACTCAAAAAATTTTGGACTTGGAGAAAATAGAAACTACTCTAATTTGACGGTGTGGAGCAAGTTTCCAACGGTGAAAGTGCTAGTGGCGCTTCTTATTACCACCTTTCTTCTTGCCGTGGTTCTTCTTTCTCTTTCCTTTCTTTTTTCCTTTATTGATCATATTTGTACAAGAATCGGTGTCTCTTGATGTGCTTGGATGTAATAGATGCTTCACGTCAAGAACACCATTTCTAAAACGACCTTCACTCGACTTCAGCACCCTGTCCTCTGGCTTGCGCTTATCCATTGTTCTTTTAGGACCAGCAAACTTCCCTCCAAAGCATCCGAGAATTGCCCTCTAAAAGATTAAGTTGTTAGTGCAAGTCCCACCGGTTTTGCAACAAATGATTAGAAGAGTGAAGAAATCAATCACCTCTTCTTGCATTTTCCGTTCTCTTTCCTTTTGTCTCTTCATGGGTACTCTAGCTACACTTAACGGTAGTCTCTGCTTCTTTGGAGGCTGTTGGCAGGCCAAGTATGAATGAATTATGAATTTTCAGTAAGAGATTTACATGCATGACAATGTAATTATCCCTAACAAAAACTGCCCTCACAGCTGCAAGTTTTTTTAAGTTACTACCTTTCCACCAAAAGAAACAACCATTTTGTTCTGCAGCTCTTTCCTTTCTTTCCATGTCATATGTGAGGAACCTGAAATTGCAGAAAATCAAAGTGAAACAAAAACTACAAACTTGCAACGACTAGACAGGATAGTGGGAATGGCCGGAATACTTAAATAAAAAGAAGAGATGACAGCAGAATGAAAATGATAAGCCACAAAATTTGACATAATTCCAGCAGCTTGCAAGCAAATACAACCAATATAGTTTAAAGCCACAATAGAGGGTTACAAAATTTCTAGATGGTTGGCTTCAATTCCATAGAAACATTACAGGTATTAGGTTAGACTAATCAGTCAGATAAGGATCCCCAATGAAACTCGCATACAACAGCTTCACCAAGTTTATGATAACAGATTAGTCATCTGGCCAGAAACAAGAAAATACCCTGAGAAAGCATCAAGTAAATCTTGTAAGTTTAACCAAACAGCCTATACAGCAACAAAATAGTGGTGATGAATTCGTTATCAAAAATTCAGCATAATTTTTATAGACAAACCCATCTTCAAGAAGTTGAAGTGGTGGTATTCCTTGATTCCCAAGGAAAGGAGCAGCCTTCTTCATGAATTTGGGACCTAATCACCAAGACGGCATGCTACATAATGCGATGATTAAAAGGATCACTGTAATCCCTTCCCAATCACTTCATGAAAAATAAAGATCTCTCTGAATTCTCTCCTCCCCTAATTGAATTCGACTATTAAAATTATTCATTTGTTTTTGTTGCTTTACCTATCAATTCATACTCTTCAAGACTCAATTTTTACAAACACGGTTCAACAAAAAGCCGTTTCCTCTCATATTCTCCAAGTATAGGATAACACAGCAAGCTCAACATTTGCTAACAATTTCTTCCGCCAAAATTAAAACACTGACAAAATAGAATTAAAACAATTTAAACATGAACAGCAAGTAAACAAAGTACCTAGAAATTCGATGTCTTTCATAATGTTCCTGAAGTCCATTTCTTGATCCTTCGTCTCCATGTTTCTTTTCTGCTTGTTTTTATGCATTCTTTTTTTTTTTCTGCTTCCCGCGTCCAATTGCAGAGTGAAGTTACAACGGTTTGTAAAACCCTAGAAGTGGAAACAACGAACCGCTGGTGAAGAAGAGTGTTAAGTTTACTTCGCATAATTAGCCAAATCGAGGATCAGTAATAAGTAAATAGCACGAACAAAATACTCTTAAAGTGGGATAATAACATTAAGGTCCCTAATATTTTAAATTTTTACATATAACGACATAATTTTTTTATTTAGAACAAATAGGTCCTTAACCCTCTTTCCCTCCCCCGTTGTTTTTTTGAATTACTGATATTACAACTGAGACCGCTTAAATTACAACATTTATACTGCAGCCCAAAAATGTCTAGATCAAATCTGTCCTTATCCCCTCTTGAAATGACTGAAAAATGCTCTAGTTTTAAGTTGCATACACTAGTTAAAATTTAATATCATAACTTTAATTTTGTCAATTGATTAGATTATGGACCTGTTTGCGACAAATAGACAAATTATTATTATATTTTCAAATACAAAAACTGAGAGACCCGGATATAAACTAGATTGCTTGTCTTGTCTTTGTACAAAATGGAAATTTTTCTGGTTAATTTGAAACTGAACTTGCAAATTTATGTTGAGTTTAGGATTCCTCCAAAGCATATTTATGTTGAGTTTACCATCTGTTTTGGTAGAGATGCAAATGCTGCAAGCCAGGCCATGTACAAAATACAGATTTTGAGAATTGGTAAATCATTGCATAAATTTGGTGGGTTTAGAATCTTTCAGTAGATTATTATCAAGTTGCCTGAATTCAAACACACAGGCAATGGCAAAGATTTGAAAATCATGATATGATAATAATGTAAAATTCAAGGGAGAAGTATGATCTAGTGAATTCACTTATTTCCAATCAAATGAATATGTACTTTGGATTTCATATCTACCATTTTCAACCCAACAAGTCAATCCACTTCAAATATAGAAGATTTTACAATGAAATTACACTGCACGAGACCACCTTATGAACAAATAAAGGATTTTCAATTTAGACAGTCATGATAAAAAAAATTATATCCCAAGTCCTTTTCTGTGGATTGTACCATCATCGCTACCAAAAATTTCCTTACAACATGAATGAAGAAATGAAGCTGTACAAATAATCTGCAGATTGGAACATACGAAAATGCAAATATCGAAGAGGATGAAGAAGAAACCTTCTAGACATGTGTCTTATTGAAAAGAATCTGATCTGCTTTTTGAGGAAGTAAACAGTAGACTTCCAAGTGGGATTTTTTCTCTCTTTTTTTTTTTTTTTTTTTTTTTTTAAGAAATGTATCATAAGAATGAAGCTCTGCCATAAGATTTGAAAAGGGAAAAGCAAGTTGAGGAAGAATTTGAGTATGAGCTTTGAAGTTCAGGGCATGGTTCAGGAAGCACAGATTCTGAAAATCCTTGAACATGTGAACATACCCAAGAATTGGAAGAGCCAGAATTGATTGATAAGGAGATATTGGAAAGGCATATATTGGTGAAGGGAGATTCTTGAATTCCTGTGAAGTTTCCTGCTGTAGTAATGTTGGTTCCAATCATGTTTTTCAAACCGATTTGATCTACAACTGGGAGAGCGTTTGGATCAAAATCCTCGTCGGGGTGGGTCCCACAATCACCACTGGCGCCAAATGCCATGTTGATGTTTTCTAATTCAACATCTGATATGATAATCTCTTTAATATAACCACCTCTACCCTTGGTTGTTCTAAACTCAATGCCAATTAATGAGTTATACAGATGGGCCCTTTCAATTTGCACATTAGAAATTCCACCAGACATTTCACTACCAAAGGAAACAGAAGAACCTGAAGATGATTGAAGTTGGACCCGTCTGATATGTACATCTGTGGTTGGTCTGCCATAAGCGATGCCATACTCGTCCCAACCACTCTTGAGGGAAATAGCATCATGACCCATGGCAATGCTGCAGTCCTCAATGCAGACATTATCAGATGAATCTGAAACAACCATTTAATAAATTAAACATGAGACAGCAGCATCTTGCCACATAATTATTTTCTAAACACATGATACTTGGAGTGCATAAGCAAGTTGAATAAAACATCTATATAGAAATGAAGAAAAAAATATATGGAGAAGTGAAAGGGACACTTTAGCTTTATCTCGATAACAGGAAATACAAATTGTCATCTTATTTGATCCTTGACATGAAATTTCAACATCCAACTCATTCAACATACTTCGGTGTGGCCTGCCTATATGTTTCTGATGTATAAAGTATTCACTTTTTACAGTAGAAAGTTCAACAGCATTACTATCCAAAACATCACATAAAGTTTACAGATTTTAATTTGGATTCTCATTGCTCCCTCAAAACATATTCTTTTTTAGTATCTTGAGAAGTTTGGCAAGAAAATATCTACCAGAAAAATACCTTCTTCCCTGATCATTGTTTGGATTTAAAAGAATTTGACAAGAAAAAAAATGTTATCACGCTAATTTCGTAAGTTATTGAAGGCACAAATGAATTGGACAAAAGGTTAAATTAAGAAATGGGAGTTGATCAATTGTCACAAACCTGGAACTATACCAACAGTATCAGGCGATTCTGGCGGAGCACAGACTGATATATTTTGAATGTGAACATTGCTGCAATACATACAATTGTGTCAATTTTCAACTCTCAGATCATGAAGAAATTGGTCAAAAATTCAAAAGAACAAAAATAAAGATTTGACTGCTCTGGCCAACATACCTGCAATAGACTGGATGGATGTTATATGCAGGGGCGTTCAAGAAAGTAAGATTGGAAACAACTATATGATCTGATGATATAAATTCCACTAGATGAGGACGGCTGTAATTTAAGGAATGAGAACTGAACAAATCCCACCAAACTGAGCCCTGGCCATCGATGGTTCCGTTGTCGCCTGGCAGAATGTAAGATTATTCATAAGAGAAATTCAACTAAGACTGCAACAGATAAAGTCATAAAACACTGATCAAAAGAGAAAATGAAATAAAATTAGAGGTAAACATATACCTGTTACCACCACATCACTTAACATATACCCATTTATCAAACTTCTATATCGTCCTCCAGGAAGTTCAATCCCTCGACCATATGAGGGTAAGGCATCCACGATATCCCAGTGAGATGGATCCTAAGCAAGTGGTGAAAAAGTGCATGAAAATTTAAGGCCAACCAAAATAATTCCTACTTATTTTGTAACATTAGAAGCATTTCACACCACCGATTTCAAGATGATGCAAATACCACAATGAGAGGAACTATATTAAAAGTTGGAATAAAATTAAAAAAAAAAACAGTAAAGTACCTGAGATCCAAGAATAACAGCACCCTTTTCCAAGAAGAGAGTGAGGTGGCTGGTAAGATTGAAACTTCCGGTCAGCCACCTTCCCGGTGGCACATACAGCTGCGCCCCACCCTTGTCAGCAAAGGACTTGAGATAGAAAATGGCATTCTGGAAGGCAAGAGTATTCAATGTTTTCCCATCACCAACAGCACCAAACTCGGTGATTGAAACACTGTGCGGTCTTGGGTCTAATGTCAGCTTATAATCACATTGTCCATCACTTTCTTCTCCATTAATTTTGATAGCATTGCACAATGCCAGTAGCAAGAGTAATGCCACCTGTAACAAAGCCAGAAAAACTTAAAAAAAAATGGCAGTCCATTATCAGCAGAATTTCGAACAGCCACAACCTCCATTATAACAAAATTCAGAGAATTCTTAAGTTGTACTTGTCAGGAATTATAGGATTGTGTATTACATCAGATAATTGCATACAACTGAAGAGATCAAATTTCTGGTTTCAGTCAAACAAAAAGAGAGAAAATGGTAATGAACCCATTAATTGCTAGAACCAATAAACCATCTTAACTATGTAAGTTGGACAATGATTTGGCTACTCCAAAAGCAAGGAAAGCAATGCTGGAAACAACCCCATGAAAAGTTAAAAGGATTAGATTCCAATGAAAACAAAACTCTCTTCAAAAGCAAACCAACAAAGAGAATAAAAATTCCAGAACTCAAGAAAACCATTCAAAATCCACAAAAGCAAAGAAGAAAAATGACAGAACTACTTGTACTCCATAAAGCATCCGCATCAAGCATCACGTTCAAGAGAAACTTATTATGATAACCAAAAAGAGAAGTTTATACATTAAGATTAAATTTCACCTCACAATAACAAAATCTAAGAATCCCACAAAGGAAATCAGATGCGTACTTCAAAAAACACACTAAGAACAATAAAATCTAAGCAATCAAGTTCCAATTAAAGTTACCTTGGCAATAAAAAAAAAAAAAACAGAAAGGAAATAAAAGAGAACAAAAACCCAGAAAAAAAAAAAAACGTACTTACTGGCATCTTCATGAGTCACAGCTTCTGTAACACAATAAACAAAACAGACACCGATAAGCCAAAACAGCAACTTCAAGAACAACTGCAAAAGCGAAGAAATAGAAAAAGAAGAAGAAAGGAACCACCACAAAAACAAAACAGCTTTGTGTATGTATGTGTATTATGAGCATTAATTATATATAAATGACACAAAAACTAAACACATATTTTATTTGACTCCTAATAATTATATGGTAAATATATATATACTATTGAGAAATGACAGCTTTCCATGCAAATCAGACACGTTAAGTGCAAAGAGAATAAGGGAATAAAATTAAATTAATTGCTGTGCCACTAATTGGTAATTAGTAAATACCCTCTATTTCTATATGATTATTAACGTCTCTCGCCGACAATCTTGTTTGAAACGGCCATCCATTTAGAGAGAGAAAGTATGTCGTATGGGTTGTCTGTGTACTGTATTGTAATAAGAGACTAAATTTAGCAGTTATGTAACAGTATTCTCTATTCTTCTGTTTACATTTGATGAGATTTCATTAGTGTAAGAACAAATTAAGTTGAGCATTAGTACATTGACATGTGGTTGTACGAACTTGCATGAAGCAATGAATTGGATGGTGACATTTGTGTTACTTTAGATTGTCTTGACATGGTGTGGTTGAGTACCCATTTGAACACGTAAGAAGATTCGGGAAGGTAGTATGGGAAAAGCGTGATACTGTGAGTAATGGAGGAATAAAATAAGTGAAGAGAGTGCATGGGGTATTGAAACCGCATGTGGGTTGACAGGGAGGAGGGCTCGGTGGGGACCCACGTCAATCATGGCAAAGATGCTAGCCTGGCAGCGATCACTTGACAGAACATAACACAACAAAGACTCAACTTAACTCTAGACCATAAATTTCCAATTCAATCCCTAACTTTTTACATAATTATACTCTAGACCATAAATTTGACATTCTATTACAAAAGTACCTTACATTTCATAATTGATCTCACTTTAGTCCCAATTATTTTGGTCAACTTTATTTTATCATATTAACAAAAAAATTCGTTAGTCTTCTTCCGCCAAACCCATTAAATTAGATAAAAATATTATTTTATCTCTAATATATAAACGATTACGTGAAACGTACATAAAAATCACGAACATATAAAATATATATAAAAAATAACGTTGTTTCTATCAGATAAAATGTATCGTTTAGTATACCTTAATACTTCATTACTCTTCTCTCATTAGATATAATTAATGGATTTGATTCTAAGAACTAAAATAAGACAAAAATGAAATATTAGGAACTTTTGTAATATAGTGTTAAGTTTATCAATCAGAATGTAATTGTATAAAAGATTAGTGACTAATGTAAAATTTGGGTTAAGTTTTATAAGCAGTGAAATGAGTTTTAAGGATACTTTGGATGTAATGCAGAGCTGGAATGAATGAACAATATCAAATTTGGACGCATTGTTTACGGAATAAAAGCAGTGAAATGCTCTCTCGTGATTGGAATCAATTTTCCTCCATTCTCTGAATACATATATTTGAAGTGGAAACTACAGCTGGGTTAGTTTTGACCATAAATATGCTTAATTTGCTTACCCTTTTTGTATTAATCACTGTGGATTTTCATTTTCTTTCCCTTTCTCTTCCCCTTCCCTTACTGTAACTTTAATACACAATCGTGAATATAAAATTGCTGGCTGTTAAACGTATGCTAAGTTTATTATGTTATGCTTATGCAAAAAAACAAAACTCTAGAAGAAATGGTTTAGTTGAGGCTTGTCACTTTGGATACTTCTATGACAACTTTAATTGCATAGTCCCACTAGGGGCAGTCTTGAGTTGGAAAACTTCTAGAAACTTGAAATTTTTACACTACTTTTTGAATAATGGTATCTCAAAACAAAATCCGAACTGATAAAAAAATAGTATTGTAGTTGGTAACTTTTCTGACTTTTCCTTTACAACCCCAGAATTTTATTCAATATGATATGTATTAAATTGTCGAGCCTTGTATATAATCATCAAAAGAGAGCAGAATTTTAAGATCCCATTGAAGAAAGGCTTAATTAGTTTATAATGAATGAAAAATGTGGGGGCAAACGCAATGCAGGAGTGTGAATGTTAAGAGTGCTTGCCTTGAGAGGATCTCAATGTTTGATTAATACAGAAGCAGAGACAGCAACAGAAGCAGAAACAGATTTTTGTTGAAGATCTGAACAAGAAAACAATAATTTAACACAAAAGCAGAAGTATACAATACTACTTTGATGATAAGGATTAAGCGTTTCTTTATCAAATAATGGTCCTTTTGTTTGGTTGGCAACCAAGAATTCTATGCACGGTAGCTGTAACTACTTAATCTTTAAGTCTAACATAACAATGACAAGCTGACAAGTGATACAGTTTTAATATACATATACATAGAACACAATTATACACATAATGCAATTTTGCAATACCTTGTGAGTGGTGTTAAAACCGCAAATTAACCCGATAGTGTCACATAACAATATCACTCGCGATAATGTAAATAACGTTGAATAAACCACTTTTACATGTGTATAGATTTGAAAAATAAGATAAAAAGAATTGGGGAACAAGTCCAATTTACACAAGGATGAACGTGGTATGCAAAACTCAATGATGGAATTCTTATAGGTTTAGGACCATCCCAGGATGAAAGGTATGCATATACCACAAATAATATTCATGCCGGCATGCAAAACTTGAACAATTACAGGCCATGAATTTATCTATGCGAGTGTGTATACTATATGTTATATTATAGCTGATTTATTTATTTGATCGGCAAAGACTCTGTCAAATGAGAATTATTTTAAATCATTTACGATATCCAGATGAAGCGTGAAAAAAATATACACAAAATAAATGACCGGTTGAGCTCTTCAAGTATAAGATACTATTATTAAATAAAAATAATAATAATAATAATGGTGATGGTGACGGTGACAATGACGATGAGAAAAATAACAGGTCATTTCAGTAGAAGAAGAATCCAAAGCAGAAAGACCCTTAAACCGGGTGTACCCCATATCTGCAGGCTGCAGCACAGTGATTTGTATGTATAATGTGCTGGCCATTTGGAAAAAAAAGAAAGAAAGAAAACACCAAAAAAACCAGCCTCGTGTTTGAGTTTTTGTCTCTGTATCATTTCCTTAGCTAACACCACATGCCATGAAAATCATCAGCATTTTCAATTTAAGGATTAAGGACCCTACAAACTTAAGCAACTTCTATCAAAGTACATAAAATAAAATCCCCACCATGTGGCTGTCTTCTTTCTTTGTTCAACAGAGTATAATTCAGAGAATTGGAGGAAGCATAAAATTTTCACTTACATTTTAACCAAGTGAGACAATTTACTGATGAAGAAGGAGATCAGGAATAAAGGATCCTTAGGGAAAAGAATTATATTTTCTAGCAAATCGGCACCTAGCGGGCAATTTTCTTATTTAGTAAACTAAGCTTGCTCAAATATTGAACTGTAATAATTTTCACATTTTTGTCCAACTTTGGATGGCCAACACAGTTTTCATAATTAATATTTTCAACACATTAAAGTATGTAGAGCCATACATGACATATGATGAATCAGGATAAAGACAGAAAAAATTAAGAGAGAGACAGAGAGGCTTCTAACATTTCCTATTTAAGACAGATGATGTATATTGTAATTACCTTAAGAGATCTACCCAGTTATATCAGCAGTAAAAGTTCTGGTTAGTGGAAGCATTATTCTAATAAGCACAGATCAAAGGTAACTTTCACCAAAAAATTTGTCCTTTATCTGCATTCCACTAAAATCCCATTACATATCTAGACAACAAAATCGGATCATTTCAACTAAAATTGGATACAGAAAACATAATTGATGAGTGAATTGGAACAATTGTCTCAGTCTCATGTCATGTCTGAAAGGGTAAAATGTCTTGTCTGGTATAAAGTTTAAATAACTTTCACCTTGTGGGCTTGTTGCTTGCCTTCATATTCTATGTACCCTTTTGAGATCCAACAAAAAAATTCTTATCTTCTTATTATAGTTGTCAGCACATCTAAATCCTCCTCTCCAATCTAAGACACTGATAAGGGCAGAGAAATAAAGAAAATCAAAATTTAAAAATCTTAACATAAGAAACTCTAATGGGACCTGAGTTCTTTTTCGGGTGTTTTATTCCCAAGTAAAAGAAAAACAAAGAGACCATGAATTATTGCTCCTTTTGTAAGTTTATTGTTCAACCAAAAGCAAAATATTAAGGGAGAGAGAGAGCATCTAAATGCAAATATAAATAAAATTGCAATAGTCTACTAGGTAAAAGAGCATTCATAATTTTTAATTAATTAACCAGCAGTGGTTAGAAATTAAAGAGAATATTAAATTTTCATACCTGAGCAGGGCAAAACAAAACAATGAGGCATCCGAGGCACCGGTTTTCCATTTATCTAGCCTTAAAAAAATCAGGTTTCCTGCAAGTTCTGATGTGATGTCCCCATTCAAATTTAAAAGTTAACAAACAATAATCATAATTAGAGAGTATAAGAGCGTTTCATCAACAAAGTCACTTGTGGTTTTTAGTATACAAAATGCAAACTGTATCAAGAACCAATTACTTGAGAAATAATCAGATATCACATTTATCAGAGAAATTAATGTATAATATACATGAAAGTTATCTCACTCTAACTAATTTTCCTTAGCTCACACATATGATTAGAAATCTATGAAAAGCCAACCTACTAGTGTACATGGATAATATACAAATCTTTTAAGGATAAAGTTTTATCTTTGGAGTTGCCCAGGTGTAGTATTGTTAGTGGCAGATGTTACTGCCCTCCCATTCTCTGTTCCACTATCAACAGGCACTGCCGTTCCCCATTTCCTCTCGGTCTCTGAAGGCTCTATAACTTTAACAGATCCATCCGTCAGCCCAACAGCCAATTGATTTGGCTCCCGAGGGTGTGCTGTGACAACTAGCGGGTACAAAGTTTGGTTGCTGCATAGTAGAAAATAGAAATTAATAACATATGTTGTCATAAGCAGGTACACAGGGTAGTGGTACCCATGGCAAACCATGTAAGCAATGCTCTCTATTCAAAATACCTGTTTGGCAATGCCTGCGACATGTATGCTGGCAGGGCAATACGACATCTTAGCCTAAAACTATCAGCATCAAATACTCCAATGTTACCATCAGTGAAAGCCGCATAAATTAGTTGGCTGTTACAGGAATATGATGCAGAAGAAATGGACGAAGAAAGTACATCTTGTGGCACCCACTGCAAAGTACAAAAACGTTAGCAATTTGCTGCCGATGAACATAATTTACATATCTAAGAAGCAGATTTCCACCTGCCAAATGCGTTCCATCTTGGAAGCATCATATATTGCTAACTGTGTTTCATGGCACACCAACAGGCGGACTTGATCAGAGTGGAATTGCACTCGGGTCTCACCAACAGGCACCTTTCCAGCAGGCAGTTGAATTGTAATTGATTTCCTCTTTTCCCATGTATCAGTGTTCCAAACAAAAAGCTGCAAAAGCATAATGTTAATACAAGACCAAGAACTTCAGGGTCAGGCATGAAGTTCATTTTTTGTATAAAAGAGTTATAAAGTATCATCGGTTCAATATACCTGAGCATCAGCACCTGATGAGACCAGGATGTTAAGGGTGGTGGAAAATGCTAAACCGGTAATGCGCTTCTGGTGACCTTTCAGTTTTGTTTTAACCTAACAGCAGCAGAGCAGCTCATTTCACATAGGTACCGATGAAGCAGCCAAAAAATCAATTCAAAAACATAAAAGAGATGCTTAAATTAATTACCTCATCCACCCTGACATTATAAATTTGAACAGTTGAATCTTCCATTCCAATCGCTATGATGTTGTTATCTTGAGGATGAAATGCTAGGAAGGTTGAAGCTGGTGGAGGTGGCATGAAAGTTGTCATCACCTACAAAGCAACAGAATTCCCTAAATTAGATAATCAATGGCATCAAAATCAACAATATGTTCAAAATCATAAAAGAGCTGTCAGTGACAGTGGAAGCAATCCTAATGGACATACACATGTCCATGTGGAAGCAAGCAATTGCCAAATTTTACCTTAAAGTTCATCATATTAAACAACGAAACTTTTCCCCCACAGGCAGACATGACATATGAGTCATTTTTTGAGAGTGCTATGCACGGAACTGCATCTTCGGAATTCTCTGGGACATCATTGGTCATAAGAAGACCATTGCTTGGTTGCCAATGTTGTGGGACAGCACTGGCGGTGGCCTTTAAACCCACAACTATGTCAGAAATTTCAGCAAGAAAACTTGGTTCCATATATCACATACAAAATAAAATGCATAGACATGTACATCACAGAGATAAAAATAAACAAATGCATGTGTGTATCTGTGAATATAGATCCATCACCTTTCCACTAGGGTTCTGTTCAGTACGGTTCCACTTCCATAGCTTCTGAACCCCATTGGACTGAAGGGCCAGAATGCCAACACCAGAATTTGTGTAAAGAAGTCTGGCAACCTTCACATGAATGATGAGATTTAATCATCCTAGGACTAGTGACTTGAAAGAGATATTCCTTACCAATAATAATAATTAAAAAAAAAAAAAAAAAAAAGGAAAGAGCTCTGAAATAAAACCTTGCCAGCAGAATCAGTGCTCTCTGGCATAGTGACAGCTTGACACTGAAGAGGATCAACAATCTCAGTCAGTTCCCAAGGTTTGGCCTCATCAGAAGCATCCTCCAAATTTCTTGGCTTTTCTATGCTTCTAGCCATGGAATCAACTCCACTCTAACATGAATACATTCCAGAGTTAGATGATAGTGCAAAAAATTGTTCCACACTGCAAACAAAAAAAAAATGTCCAGGTAGCAGTGGCAGTCAAATCTCTTAAATAAAAGGTAATAGTAAGATTCTTGATACTTTTAAGATAATCAGTCAATCAATTGTCAAGAAAATTTTCCAGTCATTTACTGTAAGCTTCCAAAAGAAAAGAAAATTAGACTTATGTCATTTATTTGGCATACAAGAATAGGAGTAGGCCTGGCAGTAGAGCTTATGTCTACACGTTCCATTTTATTTATGACTGGACCGATAGTTGTAACCACAGCCGAATGAGGTACCTGATCCATGAACATACAAGAAATCAATATCAACAAAATTGCAAATTAAAGCAAACAGGTTCACGTAGCATGTAGACCAAAGATAACCTTCATCTCAGTGGTTGCTCTGGATATTTCATAAGATCTAGTCTCCATTGCTCTTAAGGCTCTCAGACCATCAGCATTTGCAAGGATCTTGATTCCGTTGTCTGATGTAGTAACAACAAGCAGATTTCCTTCCTTGTTGAATCTCAGGCGGGGAAGACTCTGAAGCAACAGAAGGAAATTTGAAGTCACATGCTTATTAAAACAAAAACAAAAACACAAAAAAAAAAAAAAAAACCAAGAAAATTTAAGATAGATGGTAAAGATGCTAACCGGGAGTCCACCCTCAGCTTCTGTACTTGTGAGCATAATTATATTGTCCATATCCCAAAACTTTATCTGGTTATCTTCACCAGCAGCTAAAAAGCGATTTCTTGTTGTATCAAATTGCACTACACCAGCAGATTTCTTTTTGAAGCCAATATAAGTCCGCTTTAATGTTCCTTCACTTTCATTCCATTCAACCAGGAAAGAGTCCCCATCTTTACTCGTTCCACAAGAGAACAATCTGAGTATTGAGAGAGATTGTTACATCTCATATATGACTCGCTACAAACACTAAAATACCTAAAAGCTTCCTTGTTGCATAAACAAGTTACGTTAGTTCACTTACCTACTACCATCAGCACTGTAGAGCATTGTGGTACACCACAGTCCAGGAGCGTCATAGTCGACCCTGGAGTCCATGTTATCATACAGCCAAGCCTTAATTTTCCCATCAACAGCAGTTGAAAAAATAAACTGCAAAGGTGTGGAGAATAAAACAATATCAGTGCACATCTTCATTGCAACATAATATTAATATTTGACGAACATTATCAGTCTCATTTTACAGTAAATATATCATCCTCAAAATTAATTGATTAGATTCTAATCATTATGTTGATGAAATCCCAATTTATAAAACAAGATGTGGAACAGAATCAAAAGCGGAACAAGGATCATTTTCAACCAACAACATTTTAGACAGAGCACACAGTGTTCAGCCAATGTGCTACACTGAAACATGCATAAATTGCTTACGGCAATCACTTCTTTTAATTCCCTCCATATTTATATACACATGTTAGTTTGTCAAGCATAAGAAAAACCAAGTGATAACAAATTAATAGTGGAATTTCTATTCCAACATCCAGCTATCGATTCATGTCTTGCAAGGGACAAAAGGCTGGTGGTTGTTACTTCTGCCAGTTTGAAGCACACCAGAACTAAACTGCATAATTCTTCAAACAGTAGCCTCTATTGTAGTAAAAACTTATAATGTCTCTATACTTTAAAAATCAGCTTTTCTTTACAAAAATATTGTCCACTTATTTGCATGCTGATAAATAATATCCAGTTCCTATTTAACAGGGATGTCTTACTTGAATATTTTCCTTCTGGTGGGGACAAACAGAATAAACGGCTGCCTCATGGCCTTCAAAGTGAAAGAGTTTTCTTCCAGACAAATCCCAAACCTGTCATTTTACATAATAATTCAGCTAAAAGGAAAGCTCATGAGTGTAAATGAAAAAATGAATCCACAGACTGTTTTAATTTGACCTCACCTTTATTAACTTATCATCTCCACAAGTTACAATACAAAGTTGTTTGTTTGGATGAGAGAATGCTATGTCATTCACACCGCCTACGTGAGCATCAATCTGCCAAAAAATGGAAGCCAAAATCATTTAACAGTCGTAAATAATGCCTTATTGAATAGGTAGCAGAAGGTTAACCGAAACATGCCTCCAATTGTTGGCATAGATCATTAGACCCTTGATATGTGTACAAATGGATCAGATGTTTTGCAAATGCAACCCCTGAACCATAAAAAGGGAAAAAAAAATGAAAAGAGTACAACAATACAAAAAATTTCATGCTATATATATGCTGGGGGGCATACCAATAAAATTTCCGTCTGGACTCCATGCGACACGGCTGACAGAGATTGATGAATCTTTAACAATAGTAGCCTGTAAGAGACAGTCAATTCCATATGTCTATGTTAATATTTAATCAAAATTCCAGTAGTCCTGCAGTATCAGAAGGAAAGTACCAATATAATTATTCTCAGCTACAGTTTAGAAGAGATATTTTTTCAAGCAAAAACAAAAAAGGCATAAACAGATTCAATTATCCTGCCATCATGATGTAGCTCATGAAAACATTCATGGGCTTGCTGGATGCAACAGTGAGAACAATTAAGCAAAAGTTCTAGCAAGCATTGAAAGCAAAGGCAGCTGCAGGCTGTCATAGTTACCCAAAAATTTACTGAAAGAAAGAAGGCCAATCGGCTAAAGCCCTCATGCTCAGGTAATCAATCGCTTCACTTGCATTGCAAGGCAGAAGAAAGTAGTTCCCAAAATAGAGATGATCAAAGGTAGTAATCACAGTTGAACAAATTTGAGATTTAAACAAACTTTGAAGGTGGCCAAATAATTAGATAAAGTTCATAACAACCTGCAACGGCCCAGGACAATTTGACATATCCCATATCTTGAATGGCTTGGAGACCAGCCTCTCACGCAGCCCAATTTCCCATAGTGTAATTTCACCATCTCCACAACCAACTGCCGAAGAAAATATATACTCCCGTCACTAAAGAAAGTTGAGCAGCAAAGCAACTAAATGTAAACAATTCCAATCTACAATCAACTGGTGTAAAATGTTAATATCCAACTTACCAGCAAGTAATGTGTGATGAGAAGGATGGAAATCCATGCTTACCACAGTTGAACCCTGATGCATGGTACAAGCTACTGTTCTCGGTAGGTCATCAAGTGACCATGTAGCTTGTTGAGGAGGAACAGGATACTTGGCCTGAATACATAAAATTAAACTTAAGATAAGTAGCTCAGCTAGATGACAACAAAAAGTGCCATAAAGTATACATTTTGAACTTCATGCAAAGTCTGAACTTTGCAAGAATACCTCATCAACAGACTGCGAAGACCGCAAACGTTTCTTTAGTTGTTCATGATCGGTGCTTTGATAATCAATCATTCCAAGTGTATTGGAAGCTGTCCTTGGATGTTTCAAAACAGAAACTGCTGCAAGGGAAAGTACATGATGTCAGCAATACTAAGGTAAAGCTTGTTCTTATGATCCTTAAGTCCTTTTAAACAAAACAACTGGATTTTAGTTCTAAAATTTTAGGTTAACAGAGCAAAAGGTTCTAAAGAAAGATACCTGAGACAAAACAGAACAGTTGAATTACAATCAACCAAGGAAAAAGCTTGAATTCATTTATTCTTTCACATATGACAATCTAGTTGAGAGCACAAGAATTTTCATTTCTTTTTCAAACGAACTGGAAATCATAAGATCTAAGAAATTGAACAGTTCTAAAAGTATTTCTCTAAAATATATATCAGACAAAATGGAAAGTGATGAGATACTTGAGAGTTCATTGCCTGAATCAGAATTGTAAGATATGATGCCAACGAAGGAGTTTTTCACAATATATCATTACCAAGACTCGTCAACGTTTTAACCCTGACAGTAGGAAGAATACTAGCATATGTATACATCATTTATTTCCAACTCATGTCAATAAGCATACCCAGAATCTCCCAGTGGTATGAATTTGAGGCTTATTTTCGTTAAGTGATTATCTGACATAATATTTCTTTAAAAAGAAGAAATCTTATGTAACCACTGCTTGACATTAACTCATTTTTGTTATGATATTTTCTCAAGGGTTGTGGTGTGTTGCAACAACTAGAATGCAACCCCAGTGACAATGACCATCTTACCTTGATTTGGTTGAACAGTCAAAGATGAGGCAGCAACAACAGATGATTGAACTGATGAGGAAGGATTGGCATTCGCCATCCATCCTGCTAATGCATTAACATTAGCAGCAGCAGCAGCAGCTGGTAGAAATGGCTGCATAACCACAAAAGAAAATATCTCAAGCTCATTATTAGATAATAACTGTTCTTAACATTGATAACTCAAAATAATAGGGAAGATTATAATCATACTACTCCATGTGCCCCCACCGGAGCATAAGCTAAAGGCTTAGCAACAGCAGAAACAGGAAGAGTGACAGGAGTGGGCATACGAGCCCCATTTGGAGGTGAACAAGTGTGGTCGGTAAATAAGGTTTTGATGTCAGGATTAGGCTTCGGGTTTTTACAGAGCTGGTGCTGCCAATTCAAACTGCAAACATCATATGTCAGCGCTTAAGCACAAGTGCTTTATTGGTTTTGGTTACACTCACATTGTAGATGTTACAAATAATATATACGAAATCACCAGGATGAAATTTTAATATTTCACCTTTGATTGATCAAAGTTCGGAGACGCGACGCCTTCAAAGCTGGGAAAACAAGCTTGTCCCGGAACAGGGGATTTGCTTCTATCAGTTTTTTCAGCTCCACCAACATTATTGCACGAGCTGATCTAGTATCACCATACTTCGATAACTGCTCATTCTCCCTGCGTTACTCAACCATAGCTTCTAAGTCCACATATTTCACAACATTTATCATCAAAAGTGATATTTTGTTTTCTCTTTCTTTTTTTATTTTCAAAATACATCATATGGATAGATAAAACGAAGCAGCTAAAATAGATAAATTGAATTACCTGAAGTTCTCTAGAGTTAAAAGCAGGGTAATTTCCTTGTACAGTTCTTCGTTGAACGTAGAGAAAACTTTCAAATCCTTCGCTAAAATCTCAACAGCCTTCGCTCTATCATGCCTAACCAAAATTTAAAAAATATAATAAACAACGAGAACCAAAAGCACAACATATAAATATCAGAGAAAATAAAAGAGCAAAATTGAAGTACCTGTCAAGAGCTTCTAGATACTTCTGTTTCCTGATCTCGAAGAAAATCTTCATGGAGTAACGGTTATCGTCAACTTTGGTGAATCCGGAGAGGTACTTCTCAACTTCGTCCCATTCTCCAGCTAAAGCTTTCTCTTCAAAGTATTTCATGTTGAATAAAAACCCGGACTCTTGTTCCAACCTAAATCACCACGGTTAAAGCTCAATCAAACGGTTAAATAAACCAATAAAACACAATAAACAAAATCAGAAAGCTTACTTGTGCACGGACTCCTTGAACTTCTCTTCCTCGAGAAATTGAAGAATCAGAAACACCAATTCTCTACTCAAAGACGACATTTTTAGCTCAGTAATGAAATTTATTCACCAACTAGATCGTTAAAACTACGAATTTGATTTGAGATTTAAGACTCTGAAGATAACAAGATGTTGAAAAGTGAAAACGACGGCGTCTTTGCTGTTTCTAGGTAGAAAAAATGGTGGTTCCTAGGGTTTGCATTTCCATGCTTCGCTTTCAACGAGAACGGTAGAGGAAAGGAAATTAAAGCTGCTAAGATAAAAGAAAAAGATAAAGACGAGAGAGAGATGACTTGTTCTCACTCTTTCGATACGTTTTGCAGGGTCTTTGTTTCTTACCGACCTATCACTAATAAGTAACACCACTTATCAAACAATGATAAGTTATCAAATCTTATGACATATGGATACGCCAAGTACACTTGCTTTTGGGCATTGTTCTGGTGTGGTGGCAACAAATTTTTATGCTTTGCAGCTGACAGAATACGGATGATGGATAGCACGTTTGCTTACGTGGCGATTTTTTAGTGGGTATTAGAAGTGAGATCGGAAGTAGACGAGTGTGTAACATGGAAACTAAAAATTTGTCGCGGAATTGAAGCTGGAAACTCAAGTCTATTTGAATATGAGTACTAGCGTCCACCAAATCGTGTTGCCTTGTCGGAAGATTACGTGTCGCATTTTTTCTTGCTGGAATTTCTCGACTCTGTCGTGACGTTTTCGTCCGAACGCGTAATTCTTAATTCTTGTAAAATTCAAGCTCAATATTGTGGACGGTTGGATGCAAATACAATAATCAATGGGTTAATAATGGTCATTTCCAAGTGATGCCCTCAATTGACCAAAACAACCATTTTTAATAAAGGGATTTACAATTTACAAATAATAAATATTTATTTTAATGCACTTTATATCAACCAACTAATCTTACCCAATGTCCATCTAATTTTATTTTCTACGTTACCAAACATTTAAGACTTTTAAAATTTAATGAATAAATGTTAGATAATACCTTCTCAATGACAATATTTGTCGTATAAGGTGAAGATAAAGTTTTTTATCTATTGGGTTGTTGAAAAGTAATCACAAAG
>JAXCLQ010000007.1:4835252-4849032 GCA_035584115.1 Cedrela odorata
TCTCAATGACAATATTTGTCGTATAAGGTGAAGATAAAGTTTTTTATCTATTGGGTTGTTGAAAAGTAATCACAAAGCTCAAGTATATATTTAACGACAAATTTCATATAAAAATATATAATTGACATCCTTATATATAAAAATATAAAAACATTAATTATTTAAAATAATATAAAATATGTATTGATGCAATTTAGTAATACCCAGATAACAATTTTGTTAAAATATTTTAATATAATATATTTTATATAATATAATAACTATTTTATTGTATTAATTGATTTAATTGATAAATTTTTTGAGATGGTTCGAGAATTTTTAAATTAAAATTATGTTCATATTATATAAATTTTAATTTATATTTTTATAATATAAAAAATATTAAATAAGTCTTAAAAATTATATTTAGATATTATTATTAACTAAAGAAAATATTTTTAAATATAGCTAGCTACCAATTTTTTTTTTCTTTTATAAAAATAGAATTCAAATGGAGTGCCAAATACGACCGGTTTTGTTCATTCTTAAACCCAAGTACCCGAGTCAACTCGAGCCAAGCAGGTACCGTCTGAAAACAAGGGTCAAGTCCAACTTTGCAGGGCAAACGATCACGAGCCGAACATGACAGGCACATGCAAATCACAGATTTTTCCTTATTGCTCGCCACGTGTCAGTCGTTGAGAAAGTGGGACCCGAACAAGCTTTTTTGATTAAATTAACTTGGACCCACCTGAAACTGAAATTCCGTTTATTTGTTACAAGTGTCAGGATCACATCAGAGCCACGTAAGCCGAGATCCGCTGATAATTCGCGCGAATCGGTGGATGTTAACACTTAACAGTTAACCAACAGCAACTATATGTCTGTATCCAATTAAAAGAGATAATACAATATTACTCTGCTAATTAACCTTCTAATTAATTTAATTTTTTTAATTTTAAATAATTACAATCTGATTAATAAATAATAAAAAATAATTAATTAAAATAAGTAGTATTACCTTAACTCGGACACTTTGGTGGGTGGAGTCCAATCCACAATGGCCTGCACTTTCCTCCAATCCATTCTAAATGCACCGGTCCCACCAAATTAGATGCATTGTTTGGGTTGTACTTTCTTCATTGAAGGGGTGAATTCAGAATATTTGACGGTGATTACTTAACGGTCTTATAAGTGGGTCAGGCCGTACATTACGGCCCGTAAATAAATTCGTTTACATCCCTACCCGAGGAGAAGAAACCCAAAACCCTGGTAAAACCTCGAGCATAGACGACGATTACACAGCACGGAGAAGACAAAAAGCTTGAGCCAAGCTTCAATGGCGGCGAAGAACAAACTAGAAACCAACAAACCCATGAAATGGAAGATCAACCCAATTGCCAAAACCGAGCCAAATACTTCCGCTTCGAAGAAGTCGAAGTTCGCGGGTTCAAAACCCTCTACAACTCCTCAAAACAAGGAATTGATGAAGCCATTGAACCCAGTTAAACAAAAGCAAAAGTCATTTAAGCCAAAGTTCGAGAAATCAGACGACAACAAAGAAAAGAAACTGCCCTTAACGAAGCGAGAGCGTCGTCTTCATGCAAAGGTTATTATTTTTAAAACCTTTTTTTTTTTTTGTATAATTTTATGTGCGCATACGTTTTCTGATTGCGAACGAGGTTAAGTATTTATTTGAGTTTTGATGCTTTGTTTTTGTTGGTGACATCATTTATTTTGATTATTATTATTATCGTTATAATTATTACTATTTTCTGTTTAAAGTGTTTGCTGAGACACTTCGTTGAATTGAGCTGAATTTCAGTTTTCCATTTCTCATATTTTTGGGTTTCTGTTATTATTGCAGGAACTGTCAGAGGCTAGGAAAAAGAAGAGGAAGAGGCATTACGATTTGGAACAAGTCCGTGTTGCCTAATTTTTTATTCATTTTCTTCACAAATAGAGTTCAAGCCTTGTGCATTAGCGATAGAAGCAATTAAGCTAATTTTTTCTTATATAATTTGTGTTGGGAGTTTATTAAAACATGTACAGAAGCTGACACGATGAGTTTATGTCTTGATAGGAGCTTGCTTCTCTGTGGGAAAAGATGAGGCAGCGCAACATTGGTAAAGAAGATAGATCTGAGTATGTAATTTGGTGTAAATGTAATGTGCATGGTTCTTTCTTTATGGAATATTTATGTCTACTTTTGATATTTTTTTTAAAAATTTTTCTTTCTTTTGTTTAGGTTGATAAGTGAAGCTCTACAGAAGATGAAGGGAAAGATTCCAGAAATTGCTGGCTCGCATGTTTCTTCTCGTGTTCTTCAGGTGATTATTGGGAATGTTGTAGTGATCTTCTCCAATTTATATAGTGATTTTTTCCCATAGCGTGTACTTATTATGTTTCTTGTACCGCAGACTTGTGTTAAGTATTGTTCACAAGCTGAAAGAGATGCTGTTTTTGAGGAGCTTCATCCATATTTTCTATCTCTGGCTGACAACACTTATGCGGTTCATCTTGTGAAGAAAATGTTAGACAATGGTATGATGTTGCTTGACAGACGCATTCATCTATGCTGTTCTGGGTCATATAACCCTCTATTTTCTGATCATTTGACGATACTCCATGTTCTATTGGCAGCTTCAAAAAAACAGCTAGCAGGGTTTATTTCGGCCTTCCATGGGCATGTTGCTTCCCTTCTTCGACACATGGTTGGATCTGTTGGTGCGTGATAATTGGTTTGGTCTTTTGCTTTTGTGTTTTCAATGGAAGAGTAGAATGGCCCAGCTATGGCTATAATCTTATATACACATTACCTCTGGGCTTTAACCCTAGCCACAAAGAGGTGGCAGTTTGGTAGCACTGAGTCTATGGTTGAAATAGTATTAATCGAAAAAGAAAAAAAAGAACTTTGACATTTACTTCAATTTCTCCAGTTGCTGGGGTAACTTGCTTACCTTAATTCAATAGACTTGCTGTTTCCTGGGATTTGTTAAGATGTCAAACCTCTCTCACCATAAATTGAAGTTAACCATGGACTAATTGATGCATCTGCAATAGTAAATCTTGTTAACATACTGGCTGGAATCAGGTCTATCTTTTATTAAGTCTTTCTGGTTTACAAATTTTCTTGCACCTTTTCTTTTCTTTGCAGTCATTGAGCATGCATACCAAATGGGAAATGCAACTCAGAAACAAGAACTTCTGGTGGAATTGTACTCTACAGAGCTTCAGTTGTTTAAGGACCTTGTCTCAATCAAAGAGAGCAGGTAAGCAATAGAATTGATGCTTTGATGCTTTCATTAACAAATAGTCTGTTTCAGGAGGATGGTCACAGCAATAACGAGTGCAATTCATAGTAATCTATTACTTTCTTTTGTACATTTTAAGTTTCATTGAATGGTCATGACTCATGGGCGCAATTAATTTGTTGAAAAAGTTATTGTCATTGCGTCCCTGGGGATTGTTTCTCTGGCAAGGAAGACTGCAATATTGAACCTTTGCTCTTGAAGCAAATAGTTTGATGGATGGTTAAAGGGATGCATTGTTCTCCTCTTGTAAATTCTTGTGAGAATTAATAATCTATCATGTAGTGTAATGGAAATATGTGGATTTCTTTAAGATTTGCTGACAACCTTTTTAGTGCTCCACTTTCACTTGTAATTGGAAATTCTTATGAAAGGTCTTGGTTTCTCCAGATGATCATATATTTCTTTTAATATAAGTTAGGTTGATAGATGTAATTTCAAAGCTAAATCTCCAGAAAGCATCAGTTCAAAGACATATGGCTTTTGTAATTCAACCAATTCTTGAGAAAGGAATTGTAGATCATTCAATCATACACAGGGTCTTGATGGAGTACTTCAGCATAGCCGATAAGGTGTGTTTGAGAATTTTACATGTATTCAATGGAATTATGATAATTTCTGTAGAAGCATGTTATTCACTTGCAATTTTCTTCTCTTTCTAATTCTTGTGTGTTGATAGTCCTCTGCTGCAGATGTACTTCAACAGTTGTCTGGCCCTCTCCTTGTTCGTATGATCCACACTAGGGATGGTTCTAAGATTGGGATGCTTTGTGTCAAGCATGGTAGTGCTAAGGTTTGTTTCAATTGTTCTGAGATTTTATGAATCCGAAGTGGATAAAACTTGCTTCTTTTTTAAATTTATGCATGTGGAGTTCTGACTTCTATCGATTTGTAAGTTCTTCTTCCCATTGTGATTTATTCTAGGAAAGAAAGAAAATTATTAAAGGAATGAAAGGGCACATAGGCAAGATAGCTCATGATCAATGTGGGAGTATGGTAAGATTGCTTTGAGATTCTAACCACTATTATGTCATTGTTTGATTCTGTTAGCTTTCTGACTTATTTGTCCTTGACTTGGTATAGAATATATCAGTTAGCAGTTCGTTAATAGTTCCGTGTTATCTTTCATTGTGTCTTATTTACTTGCAGGTACTTCTCTGCATTATTTCAAATGTTGATGACACAAAGCTTATAACAAAGGTTGGTTCTGAAGCTTTTCATGAATAGCTGTTCAGCATGGACTATATATTTAATAAGTGCTGTCTTTTGATGGAGATTCTAAATAAAACTCTCCTGATTACAGATTGTCATTCGTGAGCTTCAAACAATTTTAAAGGAGGTTGTAACGGATAAGGTCTCTACTATTCCTTAACATTTACATTACTTTGATGGCTAATTTGTAATGAAGTCTGATATGTCTTTTATTGGAAAGTAGGATGGTCTATTAAGCATTTAATTTAATGTGGATACTGTACTCAGTTAGGATTCTTTGCGGTTAATGGTTTATTAACAAAAGAAGCAATGGATCAGTATCATGCAGTATGTTTGTTTCTCTAAGAACATTCTGGATGTTGTATTCTTTCCCTGAACTTCTGCCTGCATTCTTTAAGATTATACTAGATGGATTATTTCCCTGAACTTTTGCCATGGTTACAGCTAGGCTGACAGGAGACTGCAAATAGTTCTCCACATTTGATTTTACTCTCTTGGTAATTCTTGATTCCTAAATGGTTTTTGCAAATTTTAGAGTGGAAGACGAGTTCTACTGCAGCTACTTCATCCTAACTGTTCACGTTATCTCACTCCTGATGATCTGGCTTCCCTCAATTTATCCATTCCTTCTGTTATTGCCAAGGTAAATGAGAGAGCATTTCTAGACTATCTTATACTAGCAATGTTGATCTACTGCAACTAACTCTGATCTTCCCTCTCCATTTCCCTTCTCTTCCCCCTCCCAACACCATCAGGATGGGTCGGAAGTAAATTCTGACATGAAGTCCTTAAAGAATGATGAATCCAGTAAAGAGATGGCTGATCAAGAAGTAGTTCAGGCTGATGAAAGTATGAGTCCTGCTGAGAATCTTCATTTAGTTGAGGGTGGGAAAAAGGACCCTCACGTAAGAAGGCAGGAGTTGCTGGTCGGCAGCGGACTTGCTGAGGTTTGTGGCTTTACTTGGACCTCTAATTTGGTGTTTGATACATATATTTGGAAGTTTCTGTTGCCTTAGATTTGTTCTCCTAAATACTGTTCATACGTTTTTGAATAGTTTTCTATTATAACTTGAAGTGTTGCATTCATGATATCTGGAGTCTAGCTTGGATACATTTTTGACTGGGTTTACTTGAATGCTGATTTTATGTTGCAGAGTCTCATTGATGTATGTATCGAGAATGCAGGGGAATTGCTTAGATCAAATTTTGGCAGAGAAGTCATATATGAGGTTAGTCAATTCGTTTGCTGTTGATATTTATACTAATCCTTTTACTTTTAAATTTTCAAAGGTTTATTAGCTGAAATTTTGTTGGAAATAATTCATAAAGGTTGACTCCTTGCAGCCTGTCACTTTTCCCAATATTGATGGTGGTTTTTTTTTTTTCTTTTTTTCCAAATGTTCCTACCCTTTCCCCAAAATAAAATGTGTGCTTGTGTGTGCATAGACTCACACGTGTCTGGAAATCTGGTTGGCAAAATTTGAACTTGTCTGCCCCCATAATGTCATAACTAATCTAAATGTTACGCATGCAGGTTGCAAGAGGTGGCTCTGATGACATCCTCCGCCCAACCTTGGACGACAAGTTGAACACCTTGCACAAGGCTATAGCATCTCTTGCATCAGAGTCTAAATCTGAAGCATCAGAAGAGGAGCATATCTTTGAAAATTTCCATTCCAACCGCACCATTAGGAAACTAGTCATGGACTGCCCCACCTTCGCTTCCACTTTATGGAAGAAAGCTTTGAAAGGGAAGTGTGATTTGTGGGCCCATGGTCACAGGTGAGGCTACATTCGCTTTCAATTTGCAAGTTTAACTGAGCGTAAGAAAAGTAAACCCGATTTCAATGTTATGTACCGATTTCCATTGCTGTGACCGTAGTTGCAAGGTAGTATCTGCATTCTTGGAATCTTCGGAATCCAAAGTCCGTGAATTGGCAAAAAAGGAGCTGCGGCCCTTGATTGACAATGGCTCTCTCAAAATCCCGGAAGCCAAGCGACCCGCAAATGAAGTTTAAGTGGCTTCATCTATTAGTGGAAAATCAAGATTCCCCTTCCAATGCTACGGGCATGGTATTAATTGGATCAACCTCAGTGAGAAAGCAATCTACAAATTTAATGGAACATAAAGAGATCAAAAAAGATTATTCCTTTCAATTGAAGAGTCTCAAGCATCCGTCATGATACTGTTTTTCTGTGATGAATTGGATGAATTGCAGAATGAATGATGCAACTAATATAGTATACACTTTAAATTTCAGCAGAAATTTCTGTACAACATGAAAAGAAGGGGCTACTGATCGTTGTTGTATTACAGCTAAGTTTTCTGTTTTGACTTTTTTACTTGAGGTTGTGTTTTGGTTCTGATGTATAAATTATATATACAGAAGAATTTTGATCATTGAAAACCGCATACACTGAAGAATTTTGATAAGAACAAACATTGTGCTAATCACATTGTATTTTATTGATGAAATGATGAATCTAATTTCCAAGTTATGAACGGACACAAGTAGATTTGCTCTTGAACATTCTCCTCTCTGGTCCGCTCTCGAAGATTGGTGAATCATAGTTCCCTCTTGCTTGGTCATATTGACGCATAGTTTCATTATTAAAGTACCAAAAATTATCTGGTTTCTTCAATGTTCGACTCCGGAGATGCGGATACCCCTGAAAAGGATAGTCAGATGGATCAAAGATAGGAGATTCTTTCTGTGTCCTTTGATGACTTTGGTACAGATTGCTTGATGGGTTAACAAGCAATGATTCTTTCCTTGATGCAGCATTTGTACTCAAACAGTTCTCTATCACTTTTGCCTCTTCTTTGAATCTTTCTTTAATGTCCTTCAGATTTCTCAGCATTTTATAACATTTTGACCAGTTTGCAGGATTCCAAGCCTTGTGTTTTGTTGCATGTGAAAATACTGTAGACTTGCAGCTTGTGTAGGGGATTTTGTTGCACTGAATGCAAAACTTTTTCCACCTCTCCAAATTGAATGCTCTTCTCTTCGCTCTGTCTGATAAACACGTATATGCCTGCAGCCACCAATTGTAAACTTCAAAACTAGGAATCTTTAAATCTACGTAATTAACAAAGAGATTAGCTTGGTCCCTGTAATGAGTGCATTGTGAAATGAATGTACTCGTACCTAACAAGCACATGCTGTTGGTAAAGTTCAAGATTTCAAGAAACAAATTCTGTTGCCAAATTGATTGTTGTACCCTTCTCTCTTTATGGTTTTTCTCGTGGGACAACCCTACTAACTATCTCATCATTTCCACGAGAGTCCAATAATGCTACTCTTATAGTACCAACATTCAAAACTTTAACCTGGTTCTGTTCTGTTCTTTGGTTTATTGCAATCTTTCTGGTGGTTGTGGCTGAAACTTGCGACATAATTCAAACTGCCTTGTTATTTGTGAAAATAGTATAGGGCCCATCTCTCTTTTTCTCACCCTCTCGAATCTTGAAAGAGTTCATTTCCTCTTTCGAATTAGCCACAAACAAAAATCAAATTTGCATAATTGATGTATAATCTAAAGACTCAAGGGTGCAGGTAAAATCTTCTGAAGTAGAAGAAGACATCATGGTTCAAGCCTTGCTCACACTACGATTAACAAAGCATGAAAAATTGTAAATCTAACCTCTGAAATAAGCTTGAATGCAGTCTCAGCTTTGGGGTGCTTGTTCTTGTCTGGATGAACTTGCAAAGCTGCAAGCAAATTGCAAATTCCCTCGTCACAATCAGGAACAGATAACTTAACACATAGTTAGTACAACATTTCTTCATTAACCAAACCTACCAAGTTTATGATACCGCTTTCGTATAACATCCATTTCTGCATCTTCTCCAACCTGATAAAATCCGTGGCAAAACTTAAAATAATGAGTCAAACAAACAAACCCAGAAAAAAGATTGATCAAAATCAAGAGATAGCTCGAAGAACATACACCCAGAAGACGATACCAGTCAATGAAAAGTGATTCAACCGGGGTAGGACTAAGCCTGTGAGCACAGGCAATGGAGCTTCTTGAAATGGAGCAAATCTCTAAGATTAACTGGGATTTGATATCTGAATCTTCTCGTCCAACTCTCCCCATTTACAAAAACAAAAGGAAATGAGAATGAAAGAAATGTGAAGATGGCTTCGAAGAAAGATAAGGGGAGCGGTCAAGAAAAAGAGCAAAGTTTGCGGGAGAGATTTTTGAAAGTGGATCAGTTGGTGGGAACCAAGAGAAGAGAATGAATTGAGTTAAAAAGATTAATATTCGAGAGGTTAATGTTGATTTTTTAACGTGGATATCTTCCTCAGTTATTAATTACTTACCATTTAGTTTCAGCTTCTTTGGAAGTGCTTCTACAAGCAGTGATTTTGTTCAAACCACTCAATGGCCAAAGCATATGATAAATTTGATAAAGTATAAAAGAGGAATTTATACAAATAGCTATTTAATTTTTTAAGACAAATTTAATTACTTTCTAATTAAAATTTTAAATTTATTTAATTATTAAATAATACGATATAATCACTTCTACCAAATGTATCATAAAAAAACTTTTTTTTCAATTAAAAATTAATGATAACATTTATCGTGGTTATAACTAAGTTTTGCATTGTTCGAAAAAATCGTATTTATCGTGAGTTTTTAATAGCGGAAGTAAAATATAATATCTTTAATTTTAAATGTAGACTAAAATCACGCAATAAAAGTAGTAAATTATTTCATTATTGGCAAGAGAAGAGAAGGTAAGTTTAGGTAAATTGAGATGGATGGCAAAGCTTTTGGGTTGGTTGGTTTTGGCAACAAACAACTAATCAAAATTGAAGCTTAATTAATATTATGACTATTTAATTGGTAGGTAACAAACACACTTTATTTCAACTACTGTAATTGAAGAGATAATTGAATTCCATGCATGTGATTGTGATTGTGAACCTCAACTTTCAACCTCCTCCTAGAGCGTCCAATCGGCATATGACCCGCACACATAATGCCTAGTTGAAAGTTAGGAACAAACAATATGATTTTATAATTTCTATTGCATCAAAAGATGATCAAGATTTGGTAAAAACAAATCCCATTTCGCCTTTCCTTGTCATTCAACTTAGAATCCAGAGAAAGATATGGTATTTCGCATTTGAATACTAAGAACAATTCATTATAACACTCGATAGTAAGTAATTATAAATAAAAGTTTTTTAAGTAGTACAGTTCTATTATAGTAGTCTTATCTACAAATCTTTATTGTAAATATTACGATATTGTTTAAATAAATAATGTTAGGCTACTTGTTACATCCCATTACAAGGAGAGTAGGGACAAGTGATAGTTCAACTCCTATACATTCACGTGCAAATAATGTAAAGTTCATCCTATACATTCACATGCACATAATGTAAGTTCATCCGAAACGAGTTTCATGTAGTAATTTAAATTAATACGGTGTCGGATTAAATTTGGCAAACAGACCCCTCAATGTTGGGCTTCACTATTCTGAACGTCATCCACTGTCATCTCAGTCCAAAGTTTCTCCATGGGCCCACTCTAATTATTTATGGGTTGGATCCAGGCAGGCTCTACCCCCACAAACTGTGGGCCCAACCTTCCATCATTCTTTCCTTTTGTAAAATGGATTAATGACATCGGGATCTCTAAATTTGTATACTTTCTCGATTGAAGACATAGTTTTTATATTTATATCAAATAGGTCCCCCATCGACCAGATAGAACGCTCATATTATTGCACTCAAGGTTTAAAAAAACCTTTATGCATAAACTTTCCCAACCGACGTGCGCGCTCTTCTGTCTGTTTCTTCCCTTATTCAACGTGCAATTTATCATTTACCGAAATACCCTTATCGTTCTTCTTAAAAGAAGGAATTTAATTAAAAGATTAGGATATTCTAGTATTTAAACTTTCCCACCTGGCCTCCTGACCTGACACGTCTAAGCTAAACTACGACCAAAGAAACAAGCTTCGACGACGTTTCGAAATCGACACATTCTCCGTCAGCCACACCTAACCTCTTCTTCTTCTACTCCTATCTCTCGCTTAAAACCCCGCCTTATCTTCTGGAAATTTCACTCTTGCCACTCGCGGGCGCGATATCCGATCAAATGCTCTGATTGCATTCCGCTGGCGGCGGGGACAATGGCTACGGGAACAATGGCAACGGCGGCCGGCGCGGCGGTGCTACTGTACTTTGTGTTCAGCCGTAGAGTAGCTGTGAAAGAAGAGTAGGATTGCGACAGAAGCGGAGATTTATCGAAATCGAACAGATCGGTGGTGAAGAGACGAATGGTTAGACGGCCAGCTCAGGCGCCTGCCACGTGATTCAGACTATCACTACCTTGTCTGAAACGCTGCATTTTACTTACTCTGAGACTTTGGGTAAATGGCCGATTGCTGACTTGGCCTTCGGCATCAATTATCTCATGCCAAAACAAGTGAGTGTTTTTTAAGAACTGTTCTTTAAGATTTCGTGTATTATGAGCTTCTGTTTATTATTGATTTTGCTTCTCTTTCTGCATATCTTTTGTTGGTAGCTTTTTTTTTTTTTTGAATATTAATGGGTATTTTAGGTGTTAATGGGTGTGATTTTGTTACAGGCCAAGCTTTTTTTTGCTCAAAATTTGTTTTTGTTGTTATTCAAATAAAAAATGTGTAAGCTTTTTATTTGTGTGGTGGTGGTGGTGGTGATTATGTTTCCAGTAGCAACTTGATACTTTTTGAGTTCATGAAATGCTATCAATTAATTGGTTTGTTTTATTCTTATGTGGTGAAAGTACCATTTCTTCAATAATATCCATCAATAGCTACTTCAAAGTAGGTAATCTTGCTTGTGTTATTTTTCTGCCCATTGTAATTGTCAAGATTTTGTTTTGTGTGGCGACCTAATGAATATTTGTGGTCTTAGCTTTCCTTCTTGTGTGATGTTTTTAAGTTTAATTTTATTTTAATGCAGGGCAACTTACTGTTGCAAGTGTATATGCTGGAAATGACAGCTTACAACTAAAAGGCCCTGAAGTTATTGCGTAATTGAATAATTTACTGAGATTATTGACCCTATGCATGTTTTTCTCAAAGAAGCCATTTCCAGAGTTTTTAGAATCTGCCATTATACTCAAGAAGAAGTCCTCCTTCAAAAACCAAAGGCAGGGGTAGGTCAATGTATGCTGTGCCTGTTTTTAGCGGGTCACTATCTGAACAGTTTGTTTTAATTCCATTTCTCGAAATAGATTTGCCTTTTCTTGTAGGTGCACATGGTAGCTTGAAATATTGGATATAGAGTTGAATGTCATATTTTTTTAGAAATACTAGGGACTAGTGTCTCTAATTCCAATTAATTTCAGTTCCAAATCTCTAATTCTAAGCTTGGAAAAGCATATATTAACCTTGGACAAGCATTATAAGAAGCTTATATATTTTATTAAACTCAATGTTGTCTTAAATTGTTGCTGACAACTTTTTCTGTAATATAGTAACGTTTGTACATAAAAAAAGCAGCTATAAGTTCATATGGTTTCTGTGGTTTTAGCTTCTTTCCAGGGGATAACTATGTTAGCTATTATATCTATCTACTGGGAATTATCTAAATCTGTTTTATTTGATTTTCAAGAGTGCAATTGAGTGATGCTTTAATGTTCACAACAATGATTGCAGCTTCTGAAGCCTGCTTTCACAATTATACATGAAAAAAATTCAAAATGTTTACTTCTATTGATTCGTGGTACTCATAGCATCAAAATACACTAACAGCAGCAACTGGTGCAGTGGTCCCTTTCCACCATTCAGTATTACATGATGGTGGGATAAGCAATTTGGTTTTAGGATATGCACACTGTGGAATGGTTGCTGCAGCTCGTTCGATAGCGAAGCTTAGTACTCCTTGCTTGATCAAAGCTCTTGGTGAATATCCTGACTACAAAGTTAAGGTAATTGATATACGTCTTCTACCTTAATATGCATCTTCCTGGAGCTCATCTTGTTTCTTATGATTCTGATGGTGTTTTTGTACTCGTGTTGAATACTACTCGTTGAGAACATCACACAAATGCACACACAAACACAAATAAAAAAAAAATAAAAAAAGAGTTTGATTGCAAGTTAATCGCATCATAACTTTGCTTCATGTGTTAGATTGCAAAACAGTGTTTGAACTTATGCTGGGTGCTCCTGCTGAAGTATATATCAGTATTTGTTTGTTTCTAGTTCATCTGGTAGTGCAAGTATTTCTCTCACTTTGAGGCAACGCAAGTGTTATTCTGGTGGAAACAATTTTTGGGTGGCAACATATCTATGCTGCTATGCATAAATGTTCTGTGTATCTTATTATCGTTATTGAAAAAATCTTTTCCACGAATATTTGGCATTTACTGAAACCTCCTGTGACCTAGTAGTTACTTCATTAACATTACTGGGGTTCTTGATGTTTGCTTTTGCCATTAGAAGGTGTTATTTGGGTATTGAAACATTATATCTATCATTCCTATGCATTGGAAGTTATATGGTTATTAAAGAGGCTTTTTTTTTCTTGCAAAATGATTTCTTCTACAGTTATAATGATCTAATTTGGTGATTGCACATAATTATTGCTACAAGCTTTCTTATTCTCTATAGTAGGCTTAATAACTAACATTTCTTTTTTATATCCAGATTGTTGGGCATTCATTGGGCGGTGGTACTGCTGCACTGCTAACTTATATTTTACGGGAACAGAAAGAGTTCTCCTCTTGCACTTGTTTCACATTTGCACCAGGTATGTACTGGCTGGCTTTGCTGGTCTTTTCTTGTCCCATATACTTACATCTTCTATGTATATGCATTAACCCCGCTTTAGCGATGATATCGTATGCCTAAATGCTTGAAGTGCCATTTTGCAGCTGCCTGTATGACGTGGGATTTGGCAGAATCAGCCAAGCACTTCATTACTACTCTTATAAATGGGTCTGATCTAGTGCCTACATTCTCAACTGCTTCTATTGATGATCTTCGCTCTGAGGTGCTGCATATGTTTCTCCTAACTGAAAAACTATCAATATTCTATATAACATTGATCCTTAACATTCACATTCTGTCTTCCAAGCTTATATTTTAAGTAATGTCATTATCCTTATTTTGAACTCTCTGTGATCAGGTCACAGCATCATCTTGCTTAAATGATTTGAGGGATCAGGTCGAACGCACAAGGGTTCTTAATGTTGTTTATCGCTCGGCAACTGCTTTGGGTTCTCGTTTACCTTCTATAGCTAGTGCAAAAGCCAGGGTTGTTGG
>JAXCLQ010000007.1:4856150-4898168 GCA_035584115.1 Cedrela odorata
TAGCTAACATAAGACTGCTAGCTAACAGACATTACTTCGTAGTTAAAAATATATTAGTATTGGGCGTAAAAATATGCTATATAAAGGCTGAGCCACCAAAACTTTTTGTGATTCATTAGATTAGGAATAGGATCGGGACCAAAGATAATAGTAAATTAGATTTGAGGTGGATATATTTAAATTTATATTTATATATTTTTTAAAAATAATATTATATATATATCAAATTCATAGTGAATTTGATAATTTATTATCGAATTCATTTAAATAAGTATTTAATATTTACCAAACTCGTTTGGATATTTGTGAATTTTTATCGAATTTTTAATAAAATTTTTTATATTAATTTAAAATAAAATACATTACTCATATAAAGTTAGAGAAATTTATAAATTAATAATGATAAATTAAAAAAAGTTATAAAATATTTTCTCACTTCATTTTTTTCTCTCATTTATTTATATTTTTAACTTTTTTTATTTATAATCAAACTATTACTTTCTCTTACTTTCTTAATTGAATGATTCATCACGTTGTATATATATCTAAATTTTATTAATTTTAAATTTTGAATTAAAATAGTGATATTAATTTTAGAATATTGATTCATACAAATATGAAATTCAAAGTTAATAAATAATATTTAATATTATCAACTCATTATTTTTTATTTATCATTGAATAGTATGTATTAATAACTCAAAACTTATATCTTCAATTTAAATTAAATAATTTAATTTAAAATTATATATATAACTTAATAATTAGATGAAATAAATAAATATATATTGTATAAAATGATTGTTATAGAATAAAAATATTTAAAAAATATTGATAATGAGATAATATAATAGACAAATGAATACAAATTGATGCAAACAAAAATATTCATATTTGTATCCGTCTCAAACTCATTGCGGATTTTAAATTTATTTATTAAATTTATCCCAAACTTGTTAAGAGACATGCTAAACCCATTTTATAAAGATTGGATAATAGTGAATTTGTGATTAAAATTGTCATTCCTAACTGGGATATCTTTGTTATAGACAAACTATTTGCTTTTGTAAGATTATAAAGTCAGAGACCCGACTGGATTGCTTGTCTCGTCCTTGTACAAATTGAAAAATTTTCTGGTTAATTTCAAACTGAACTTACAATCTAACAGTTCAATACATTTACGCGATTAAGCATGCTTCAGTTATGATTCCTCCAATTTGTTTGAGTAGACGTGCAAATGCTGCAAGCCAGGCCATGTACAAAATTCAGACTTGTGAGTATTGGTAAATCATTGCATAAAGTTTGTGGATTTAGAATCATTTTAGATTATTATGAAGTTGCCTGAATTTAAACACAATGGCAAAGATTTTAAAACCATGATATGATTATGAAACAAAACTCACGGCAGGTGTATGATCTCGTGAGTTCACTTATTTACTCTGAATCAAATGACTATGTACTCGGAATCTCATATCTACCATTTTTCACCCCAACAAGCCAATCCACTTCAAATATAAAAGATTTTACAATGAAATTACACTGCACCAGACCACCTTATGCACAAAGAAAGGATTTTTAATTTAGACAGTCGTAATAAAAAAAATATATCACAAGTCCTTTTTCGTGGATTGTACCATCACTACCAAAAATTTCCTTACAACATGAATAAAGAAATGAAGCTGTACATATAATCAGAAGGTTGGAACAAATGAAAATGCAAATATTGAAGAGGATGAAGAAGAAACCAAGTATTCTAGACGTGTCTTATTGCAAAGAATCTGATCTACTTTTTGAGGAAGTAAATGGTAGAAGAATTTGATTTTTCCAAGTGGGATTTTTTTTTTTTAAAGGAATGGTATCATAAGAATGAAGCTCTACCAGAAGACTTGAAGAGGGAAAAGCAAGCAGAGGAAGAATTTGAGTATGAGCTTTGAAGCTCAGGGCATGGTTCAGGAAACACAGATTCTGAAAATCCTTGAACATGTGAACATAACCAAGAACTGGAAGAGCCAGAATTGATTGATAACGAAATATTGGATAGGCATATATTAGTGAAGGGAGATTCTTGAATTCCAGTGAAGCTTCCTACTGTAGTGATGTTGGTTCCAATCATGTTTTTCAAAGTGATTTGATCTACAACTGGGAGAGCATTTGGATCAAAATTGTCATCCGGGTGGAACCCACAATCACCGCTGGCACCAAACGCCACATTAATATTTTCTAATTCAACATCTGATATGATAATCTCTTTAATATGACCACCTCTACCCTTCGTTGTTCTAAACTCAATGCCAGTTAATGAGTTGTACAGATGGACCCTTTCCACTTGCACGTTAGAAATTCCACCAGACATTTCACTACCAAAGGAAACAGAAGAACCTGAAGATGATTGAAGATGGACCCGTCTGATATGTACATCTGTGGTTGGTCTGCCATAAGCAATGCCGTACTCGTCCCAACCACTCTTGAGGGAAATAGCATCATGACCAATGGCAATGCTGCAGTCCTCAATGCAGACACTATCAGATGAATCTGAAACCACAATTTAATAAATAAACATGAGATGGCAACATCTTGCCACAATTATTTTCTAAAAAGTGTGATACCTGGAGTGCATAAGCAAGTTGAATAACACATCTATATAGTTTATTAAGAAAAAATATATGGAGAAGTGAAAGGGACACTTTAGCTTTATCTAGATAACAGAAAATACAATTTAAATTGTAATCTAATTTTATACTTAACATAAAATGTCAACATCCGACTCATTCACATACTTCAGTGAGGCCTGCCTATATGTTTCCGATGTATAAAGTATTCACTTTTTACAGTAGAAAGTTCAACAGCATTACTATCCACAACATCACATAAAAAGTTTAGAGATTGTAATTTGGACTCTCATTGCTCACTCAAAACACATTCATTTTTAGTTTCTTGAGAAGTTTTGCAAGAAAATATCTATGAGAAAATACCTTCTTCCCTGATCAGTGTTCGGATTTAAAAGAATTTGACAAGAAATCTTATCAAACTAATTCCGTAAGTTATTGACGGCACAAATGAATTGGACAACAGGTTATATTAAGAAATGAGAGTTGATCAATTGTCACAAACCTGGAACTATACCAACAGTATCAGGTGATTCTGGCGGAGCACGGACTGATATATTTTGAATGTGGACATTGCTGCAATACAAACAGTTGTGACAATTTTCAACTCTCTGATAATTAAGAAATCGGTCAAAAATTCAAAAGAACAAACATAAAGACTCAACTGCTCTGGCTGACGTACCTGCAATAGACTGGATGGATGTTATATGCAGGGGCGTTCAAGAAAGTAAGATTGGAAACAACTACATTTTCTGATGATATAAATTCCACTAGATGAGGACGGCTGTAATTTAAGGAATGAGAACTGAACCAATCCCACCAAACTGAGCCCTGGCCATCGATGGTTCCGTTATCACCTGGCAGAATGTAAGATTATTCATAAAAGAAATGCAACTAAGACTGCAACAGATAAAGTCATAAAACACTGATCAAAAGAAAAAAAATGAAACAAAATTGGAGGTAAACATATACCTGTTACTACCACATCACTTAACATATACCCATTTATCAAACTTCTATATCGTCCTCCAGGAAGTTCAATCCCTCGACCATATGAAGGTAAGGCATCCACGATATCCCAGTGAGATGGATCCTAAGCAGGCAGGGAAAAAGTGCATTAAAACTCAAGGCCAACCAAAATAATTCCAACTTATTTTGTAACATTAGAACCATTTTACTACACCGATTTCAAGCTGATGCAAATACCAGAAATGAGAGGAACATATATTAAAAGTTGGAATAAACTCAAAAAACAGTAAAGTACCTGAGATCCTAGAATGACAGCACCCTTTTCCAGGAAGAGAGTGAGGTGGCTGGTAAGATTGAAACTTCCGGTGAGCCATCTTCCTGGTGGCACATACAGCTGCGCCCCACCCTTGTCAGCGAAGGACTTGAGATAGAAAATGGCATTCTGGAAGGCAAGAGTATTCAATGATTTTCCATCACCAACAGCACCAAACTCGGTGATTGAAACACTGTGCGGTCTTGGGTCTAATGTCAGCTTATAATCACATTGTCCATCACTTTCTTCTCCATTAATTTTGATAGCGTTGCACAATGCCAGCAGCAAGAGTAATGCCACCTGCAACCAAATAAAAAAAACAGCTTAAAAAATGGCAGTCCCATTACAGCAGAATTTCGAACAGACACAACCTCCATTAACAAAATTCACAGAATTCTTAAGTTGTATATCTCAGGAATTATGGGATTGTGTATTACATCAGATAATTACATAAAACTGAAGAGATCAAATTTCTGCTTTCGGTCAAACAAAAAGAGCGAAAATGGTAACGAACCCATCAATTGCTAGAAACAATTAGCCATCTTAACAATGTAAGTTGAATTATGATTTCGCAACTCCAAAAGCAAGGAAAGCAATTCTGGAAACAACCCCATGAAAAGTTAAAAGGATTAGATTCCAATGAAAAACAAAACTCTGTTCAAAAGCAAACCAACAAAGATAATAAAAATTCCAGAACTCAAGAGAACCATTCAAAATCCACAAAAGTCAAGAAAAAAAATGACAGAATTCCTTGTACTCGGTACAGCATCTGCATCAAGCATCACATTCAAGAGAAACTCATTGTGATAACCAAAATCAGAAGTTTATACATTAAGATTAAATTTCACCTCATAATAACAAAATCTAGGAATCCCACAAAGGAAATCAGATGCATACTTCGAAAAACACACTAATAACAATAAAATCCAAGTATTCAAGTTTCAATTAAAGTTACCTGATTTGGCAATAAAAAAAAAACAGAAAGGAAATAAAAGAGAACAAAAACCCAGAAAAAAAAAAACGTACTTACTGGCATCTTCATGAGTCACAGCTTCTGCAATACAGTACACAAAAGAGACAAGAAGAGACACTGATAATCCAAAACAGCAACTTCAAGAACAATTGCAAAAGCGAAGAAGAAGAAGAGGAAGAAGAAGAAGAAGAAAGGACCACCGCAGAAACAGAACAGCTTTGTGTAAGTTTGTGTATTATGAGCATTAATTATATATAAATGACACAAAAACTAACACATTTTTTATTTGACTCAAAAATAATTATATGGTAAATATATATATACTACTGCGAAATGACAGCTTTCCATGCAAATCAAATTAGGCGCAAAGAGAATAAGGGAATAAAACAAAATTAATTGCTGTGCCACTAATTAGTAATTAGTAAAATACCCTCTATTTTAATATGATTATTAACGTCTCTCGCCGACAAATTTGTTTGGAATGGCCATCCAATTACAGAGAGAGAAAGTGCGTTGTATGGATTGTCTGTGTACTGTAATGTATTGTAATAAGAGGCTAAACTTAGCAGTTATGTTATGTAATAGTATTCTCTGTTTCTTCTGTTTACATTTGTTAAGATTTCATCAGTGTATGAACAAAATAAGTTAAGCACTAATACATGGCCATGCGGTTGTATGAACTTGCATGATGCAATGAATTGGATGGTGACATTTGCTTTACGTTGGATTGTCTTGACATGGAGTGTTTAAGTACCCATTTGGACACGTAAGGATATTAGGGAAGGGAGTACGGGAAAGGTGTGAAACTATGGGTAATGGAATAATTAAGAGGAATAAATTAAGTGAAGAGAGTGCATGGGGTATTGAAACCGCATGTGGATTGACAGGGAGGAGAGTGTGGTGGGGAGCCACGACAATCATGGCAAATATGCTAGCCTGGCATCAATCACTTGACAGAACATAGCACTACAACGACGACACCTCAAAGAGAAAGGGGCGGAGAATTCCAATTTAGTCCATAATCTTTTACGAAATTTTGATTCAATCGATTAGTTTGATATTGTATCACAAAATTTTCTATAATTTTATAATTTATTTCATTTTAGTCCATACTATTATGGTTAACTTTGTTTTAGTCCTTGTGCCATACCCTCACGATTACGTGAAGTGTGTATGGGACTCGATATAATATACAAAAAGAACATCGTTTTAGTAGTAAGGACTAAACGGTTAAACGAACACGTCGAATAGCTGAATGAATTTAAAGAAATTTGGCTTAAAATGAGATAAAAATGAAACATTTGGAACTTTTATGATATATAGTGTCAAACTTATTCATTAATATAAGATTTTATAAAATATTAGGGACTAAAGTAAAATTATCCCGGAGAGAAGTATTTTTAGCGCCAGTCAAGCTTGTTTTGTTCGCTAATTTGGGTCCAGTTACCAGATTCAGGTTAAGTTTTATGACCAGACCAGTAAAAGGGATTTTCTATTTCAGTTTTATGACATATTTTGGTTGTAATGCAGAGCTGGAATGAATGAACAAGATCAAATTTTGACGCATTGTTTACGGAATAAAAGCAGTCACATTCACAAGCTCTCTCGTGATTGGAATCAATTATCCTACATTCTCAGAAGACTAATAGGCTACATATATATATATATATATATATTCTCTCTCTATTATGGAAGTGGAAACTACAGTTGGGTGGTTAGTTTTGACCATAAATAATATGCTTTGGTTACCCTATTCTGTATTAATCACTGTGGATTTTCTTCTTGTTTTTCCTCTCTTGTTGTCTTGCATACTCAAATGAACAAGTCTCGTCTTAGAATTGAGAAATGAATATATGATTCTAACAAGGATATGTTTGAGATTGAGACGTATTATAATCTTAATACACAAACATAAACTAAAATTGCTAGACGTTAAACATACGTCGAGTATGTTAAACTCGGTAACATATGCTTTATGTTATGCAAACCGTAGAAGGAAAGGTTTAGTGGAGGCTTGTCTTTGATGTGGGTTGTCACTTTGGATACTTCTATGACAACTTCTTTTTTGCATTGTCCCACTAGGGGGCAGTCTTAATTTAGACAACTTTCAGTACTTTTTGAATATTGGTATCTTAAAATTAATTCCAAACTGAGAAAAATTGTATCGTAGTCGCCAACTTTTCTGGCTTTTCCTTTGCAAATCCAGAATTTTATACCAACATATGATATGATATGATTTATTCTCGAGCCTGGTATGTAATCATCAAAAAGAGAGCAGAATATGAAGATTGCCATTAAAGAAGTAGGGGGAAACGCAAAACAGTAGCGTGAATGGTTAAAGTGCATGCCTTGGGGATCTCAACGTTTGATTAATACAGCAGCAGCGGCAGCAACAGAGGCAGAAACAGATTTTTATTAATGATATGAACAAGATAACAAGAATTGCAGTCAGAACACAAAAGCTAAAGTCTACAGTTACTATTCAGGTGATAAGGATTTAGCATTTCTTTATCAAATAATTGTCCCTTTCTTTGTTTGGTAACCAAGAATTCTATGCATGCTAGCTGTAACTACTTGATCTTGAAGTCTAATATAACATTGACATGCTGATAAGTGACACAATTTTAATACACATATACATTGAACACAACTGTACACATGTCGCAATTTTTTAAAACTTTATATGACACGACAGTATCAGCTAACAATATCACTCACCATAACATAAACAATATTGAATAAACCACTTATATTTATAAAGAATTGAAAAATGTGATATAATGAATTGGGGACCAAATTCAATTTACACGAGGATGAAAGTGGTATGCATAACTCTATGATGGAATTCTTATAGGTTTAGGACCATTCCTGGATGAAAGGCATGCATATACAACAAATAATATTCAAGCTGGCGTGCGAAACTTGAACAATTCCTGGCCATGAATTTATCTATATGAGTGTGACATGTATACCATATGTTATATTATAGATGAATTTTTATTTGATCGGCAGACTCTATCAAATGAGAAAAACATTTCAATCTATTCACAATATCCAGATGAAGCATGAAAAAAATATACACAAATGACTGGTTGAGCTCTACTGGTATAAGATACTATTATTAAATAATAATAATAATAATAAGATGAATAATAGGTCATTTCAGTAGCAAGAAGAATCCAAAGAACAAAGACCGTTAAACCAGGTGTACCACATGTCTGCGGGCTGCAGCACAGTGTTTTGTATATATGAATAGATAGGTATGTGCTGGCCATTTGGAAAAAATAATAAACAAATAAATAAGCACCCAAAAAACCAGCTCTTTGTTTGAGGTTTTGTCTCTGTATCATTTCCTTAGCCAACACCCAATGCCATGAAAATCATCAGCATTTTCAACTTAAGGATTAAGGACCCTACAAACTTGAGCAACTTCTATCAATCTACATAACCTAAAATCCCCACCATGTGTATGTCTTCTTTCTTTGTTCAACAAAATATAATTCAGAGAATAGGAGGAAGCAGAAAAAATTTCACTTGCATTTTAATCAAGTGAGACAGTTTATTGATGAAGAGAGGGATATGAAATAAAGGATCCACAGGCCTCGGCTGTTTATAATATTTCGTGCAAAATGAGAGATATGATAAATTACATAGGACTCACATAAATTATCCTAAATCTACATATTTTAAGAGAAAATGTTAAAAAAAATTTATACCATATTAGAATAAGATAAGATATTATAAGATAAATATTTAAAATTAAAAAATAATTTGTAAATAGTATAAATTAATATTTTAAAATATTTATTTAAAAGTAATAATATTATTTTATTTTAAATTAATAATTATTTTATTTATTTTTTTAATAATTTTAGAAATAAATTATATATATAATCTTATTGTTAAATACAATAATATTATACATAATCTTATCTTATCTAATTCTATCTTATGCTATCATATTTTATCATAAATTATTATTTTTATTATATCATATCTTATGTACCAAAGAGACTCTTTAGGGGAAAAGAATTTGATTTTCTAACAAATTAGTTTCGCAAGCAATTTTCTTATTTAGTAACTAAGCTTTGAACTTTGGATCGCCAACACAGTATTCATATTTAATATTTTCAAGACATCGAAGTATGTAGAGCCATACATGATGACACGTGATGAATCACGATGAAGACAGAGAAAAAATTAAGAGAGAGTCAGGAAGGCTTCTAGCATTTCCAGTATAAGACAGATAAGATTTGGTGAACAGATTTTCGGAGCTCCTGTAAATTGTAATTACCTCAAGATATCTAGCTAGTTACATCAGCAGTAAAAGTTTTGGTTGAATGGAAGCATTATTCTAATAAGCACAGATCAAAGATAACTTTCACCAAACAATTTGACCTTTATCTGCATCCCACTACATATATAGACAACAAAATGAGATCATTTCAACTCAAATTGGATACAGAATACACAGTTGATGACATCTACATTGGAATATATGCCTCAGTCCCATGTCATGTCTGAAAGGGTAAAACGCCTTGACTGCTATTAACTGCTTTTAAGTTAAAGTAATTTTCACCTTGTGGGCTTGTTGCTTGCCATCGTATTCTATGCATCCTTTTGAGATCCAACGAAAAAAATCTTATCTTATTATCATAGTTGTTAGCACATCTAAATCCTCCTACCCAATCTAAGACACTTATAATGGCAGAGAAATAAGAGAATCAAAATTTAAAAATCTAAGCATGAGAAACTCTAATGGTACCTGAGTTCTTTTTCTAGTGTTTTATTCCTAACTAAATGAAAAACAAAGAAACCATGAATTATTTCTCCTTTTTTAAGTTTATCGTTCAACCAAAAAGCAAAATATTAAGGGAGAGATAGCAACTAAATGCAAATATAAATATAATTGCAGTAGTTGACAATGGAAACGAGCATTCATAATTTTTAATTAATTGACCAGTAGTAGCTTAGAAATTCAACAGAATGTTACAATTTCATACCTAAGCAGAGCAAAACAAAATAATATGGCATCTGAGGAACCGGTTCTCCACTTGTCCATAAAAGGATCAGGTTTCCAGCAAGTTCCAATGTGATGTCCCCATTCAAATTTAAAAGTTATAAAAAATAATAAGAAGTAGAAAGTATAAAGAGCGTTTCATCAACATTGTCACTTGGGGTTTTAAGTATAAGACATGCAAAATGTACACAGAACTAATTAATTGAGAAATAATCAGATGTCACATTTATCAGAGAAACATATGTATAATATACATGAAAGTTATCTCACTTTAAATTAATTTTCCTTAGCTCACACATATGATTAGAAATCTATGAAAGGCCAACCTACTAGTGTACATGGATAATATACAAATATTTAAGGATAGAGATTATCTTTGGAGCTGCTAAGGTGTAGGATTGTTACTGGCAGATGTTACTGTCCTGCCATTCTCTGTTCCATTATCAACAGTCGCTGTCGTGCCCCACGTCCTATCGGTCTCTGAAGGCTCTATAACTTTAACAGATCCATCCGTCAGTCCAACAGCCAATTGATTTGGCTCCTGAGGGTGTGTGGTGACAACTAGCGGGTACAAAGTTTGGTTGCTGCACAGTAGAACATAGAAATTAGTAACTAATGTTGTCATGAGCAGCTACACAGGGTGGTAGTGGCCATGGCAAACATGTAAACAATGCTCTGAAGTCTAAATACCTGTTTGGCGATGCCTGGGACATGTATGCTAGTGGGGCAATACGACATCTTAGCCTCAAACTATCAGCATCAAATACTCCAATGTTACCATCGGTGAAAGCAGCATAAATTAGTTGGCTGTTACAGGAATATGATGCAGAAGAAATGGGCGAAGAAAGTACATCTTGCGGCACCCACTGCGAAGTACAAACACGTTAGCAATTTGTTGCTGACGAACATAGTTTACATATCTAAGAAGTAGATTTCCACCTGCTGAATGCGTTCCATCTTGGCAGCATCATATATTGCTAGCTGTGTTTCATGGCACACCAACAGGCGGACTTGATCAGAGTGGAATTGCACTCGAGTCTCACCAACAAGCACCTTTCCAGCAGGCAGTTGAATTGTAATTGATTTCCTCTTTTCCCATGTATCAGTGTTCCAAACAAAAAGCTGCAAAAGCATAATGTTATTACAAGAACAACAACTTCAGGAGCAGGCATGAAGTCCATTTTTCGTATAAAAAGGTATAAAGTAACATCGGTTCAATATACCTGAGCATCAGCACCTGATGAGACCAGGATGTTAAGGGTGGTGGAAAATGCTAAACCAGTAATGCGTTTCTGGTGACCTTTCAGTTTTGTTTTAACCTAACAGCAGTAGAGTAGCTCATTTCCCATAGATACAGATGAAGCAGTAAAAAAATCAATTCAAAAACATTAAAAAAATGTTAAATTAATTACCTCATCCACCCTGACATTATAAATTTGGACAGTCGAGTCTTCCATTCCAATTGCTATGATGTTATTATCTTGAGGATGAAATGCTAGGAAGGTTGAAGCTGGTGGAGGTGGCATGAAAGTTGTCATCACCTACAAAGCAACACAATTCCCTAAATTAGATAATCAATGGCATATAAATCAACAATATGTTCACATTCATAAAAGAGCTGTCAGTGAATTTGGAAGCAATAATAATGCACATAGTAATGTTCACACATGTCCATGCAGAAGCAAGCAATTGCTAAAAGTTACCTTAAAGTTCATCATATTAAACAGCGAAACTTTTCCCCCGCAGGCAGACATGATATATGAGTCATTTTTTGAGAGTGCTATGCACGGAACTGCATCTTCGGAATTCTCTGGGACATCATTGGTCATAAGAAGACCATTGCTTGGTTGCCAATGTTGTGGGACAGCACTGGTGGTGGCCTTTAAACCCACAACTATGTCAGAAATTTCAGCAAGAAAACTTTGCTCCATATATTGCATAAAATCTAAAATACACATACATGTACATCACAGACATAAAAAAAAAAAAAAAATACATGCATGTGTATATCTGTGAGTATAGACCCATCACCTTTCCACTACGATTCTGTTCAGTACGGTTCCACTTCCATAGCTTCTGAACCCCATTTGACCCAAGGGCCAGAATGCCAACACCAGAATTTGTGTATAGAAGTCGAGCAACCTTCACAAGAATGATGAATTTTAATCATCCTAGGAATAGTGACTTGAAAGAGATATTCCATCCTAATAATAATAAATTATAGAACATTAAATAAAATTAATAAATAAAAACAGGAAATAAAGAGCTCTGAAATAAAACCTTGCTAGCAGAATCAGCACTCTCTGGCATAGTGACAGCTCGACACTGAAGAGGATCAACAATCTCAGTCAGTTCCCAAAGTTTGGATTTATCAGAGGCATCCTCCAAATTTCTTGGCTTTTCTATGCCTCTAGCTATGGAATCAACTCCATTCTAACATGAATACATTCCAGAGTTAGATGATAGTGCAAAAAATTGTTCCACACCAGAAACAGAGTAAAATGTCCAGGCAGCAGTGGCAGAGAAATCTCTTAAATAAGAGGTAATAATAAGAATCTTGATACTTTAAGTTAATGACCCAATCAATTGTCAAGAAAATTTTCCAGTCATTTTACCATAAGCTACCAAAAGAAAAGAAAATTAGACTTCTCTCATTTATTTGGCATACAAGAATAGGAGTAGGCCTGGCAGGAGAGCTTCTGTCTACACATTCAATTTTATTTATGACCGGACTGATAGATGTAACCACAGCTGAACTAGGTACCTGATCCATGAAAATAAAAGTAATCAACATCAACAAAATTGCAAATTAAAGCAAAGGGTTCGCGTAGCATGTAGACCAAAGATAACAACTTTCACCTCATTGGTTACTCTGGAAGTTTCATAAGATCGAATCTCCATTGCTCTCAAGGCTCTCAGACCATCAGCATTTGCAAGGATCTTGAATCCATTATCTGCTGTAGTAACAACAAGCAGATTTCCTTCCTTGTTGAATCTCAGGCGCGGAAGACTCTGAAACAACAGGAGGAAATTTGAAGTCATCTGCTTATCAAAACTACGAAAAACACCAAGGAAATTTTAGATAGAAAATCAAGATGCTAACCGGAAGTCCACCCTCAGCTTCTGTACTTGTGAGCATATTTATATTGTCCATATCCCAAAACTTTATTTGGTTATCTTCACCAGCAGCCAAAAAGCGATTTCTTGTTGTATCAAATTGCACTATACCAGCAGATTTTTTTCTGAAGCCAGAATAAGTCCTCTTTAATGCTCCTTCACTTTCATTCCATTCAACCAGGAAAGAGTCCCCATCTTTACTCGTTCCACAAGAGAACAATCTGAGTTTTGAGAGCGATTGTTACATCTGATATATGACTTACTACAAACACTAAAATACCTAAAAGCTTCCTTGTTGCATATACAAGTTACTGTTAGTTCACTTACCTACTACCATCAGCACTGTAGAGCATTGTGGTACACCACAGCCCAGGAGCATCATAGTCAACCCTAGAGCCCATGTTATCATATAGCCAAGCCTTAATTTTCCCATCAACAGCAGTTGAAAATATAAACTGCAAAGGTGTGGAGAATACAACATCAGTGCACATGTTCATTGCAACAAAATGCTTCTTATCTGAAGAATATTTTCAGTCTCATTTTACAGTAAATATATCATTCTCAGATTTAATTGATTCTACACATTTTGCCGATGAAAACCCAATTTATAAAACAAGATGTGAAACAGACTCAAAACCGGAGCAAGGACCATTTTCAACCAACAACATTTTCGACAGAGCCAGAGTAGTTCAGCCAATGTGCTTCACTGAAAGAAGCATAAATGGCTCACCGCCATCATTTCTTTTAATTCCCTCGATATTTATATCCCCACTTTAGCTTGTGAGGCATAAAACAAACCAAGTGATACCAAATTAATAGGAATCTCTATTCCAACATCCAGCCATCTTTTCATATCTTGCAAGGGACAAAAGGTTGATGGTTGTTACTTCTTCCAGTTTGTAGCACATCCGAACTAAACAGGATAATTCTTCAACCAGTAGCTCTACTGTAGTAAAAACTTATATTGTCTATCTACTTTAAAAATCAGCTTATCCATACAAAAATATTGTCCACTTTTGCATGCTAATAAATAATATCCAAATCCTATTTAACAGAAATTTCTTACTTGAATATTTTCCTTCTGGTGTGGACAAACAGAATGAATGGGTGCCTCATGGCCTTCAAAGTGAAAGAGTTTTCTTCCAGACAAATCCCAGACCTGTCATAGGTACATTAAAAGGAAAGGTCATCAGAAGTGAAAAAATGAATCCCCATACTATTTTAATTTGACCTCACCTTTATTAACTTATCATCTCCACAAGTTACAATACAAAGTTGTTTGTTTGGATGGGAGAATGCTATGTCATTCACACCACCCATGTGAGCATCAATCTGCCAAAAAGTGGAAGCCAAAAATCATTTAAAGTCATACATTATGCTTTATTGAATAGGTAGCAGAAGGTTCACCGAAACATGCCTCCAAACGTTGGCATAGATCATTAGACCCTTGATATGTATACAAGTGGATCAGATGTTTTGTAAATGCAACCCCTGCACCCCAAAATGGGAAAAATGTAAGAGACTACAACAATACAAAAAATTTCATGCTATATATATGTTGCAGCACATACCAATAAAATTTCCATCTGGACTCCACGTGACACGGCTGACAGAGATTAATGAATCTTTAACAATAGTAGCCTGTAAGAGAGTCAATTACGTATCTAAAATACTAATATTTAATCAAAATTCCAGTAATCCCACCATATCAGAAGGAAAGTACCGACTATAATTATTCTCAGCTGCAATTTAGAAGAAATATTTTTTCAAGGAAAAATAGAAAAGGCATAAACAAATTCAGTTTTCCTGTCATCGCAGTGTAGCTCATAAAAACATTCATGGACTTGCTGGAAACAACAGTGAGACCAATTAAAGTAAAAGTTCTAGCAAGCATTGAAAGCAAAGGTAGCTGCAGGCTGTCATAGTTACCCAAAAATTTACTAAAAGAGAGAAGGCCAATCGGCTCACGCTCTCATTCTCAGGTGATCAATCACCTTACTTGCATTGTCAAGGCAGCAGAAAGTAGTTCTCAAAATAGTGGTAGAAGGTAGTAATCATGGTGAAACGAATTTGAGATTAAAACAAACTTTGAAGCTGGCCAAATAATTAGATAAAGTTCATGACAACCTGCAATGGCACAGGACAATTTGACATATCCCATATCTTGAATGGCTTGGAGACCAGCCTCTCACGCAGCCCAACTTCCCATAGTGTAATTTCACCATCTCCACAGCCAACTGCCCATAAACATATATGCCCCAGTCACTAAAGAAAGTCAAGCCGCAAAACAACTAAATGAAAACAATTCCAATCTACAATCATCAATCAACTGGTGTAAAAGGTTAATATCCAACTTACCAACAAGTAATGTGTGATGAGAAGGATGGAAATCCATGCTTATCACTGTGGAACCCTGGTGCATGGTACAAGCTACAGTTCTCGGTAGGTCATCAAGAGACCATGCAGCTTGTTGAGGAGGAACAGGATATGTGGCCTGAATGCATAATATTAAACTTCAAGATCAGTAGCTCACCTAGATGACAACAAAAGTGTCATAATGTATATGCTTTGAACTTCATGCAAAGTCTATGAACTTTGCAAAAATACCTCATCAACAGACTGCGAAGACTGCAAACGTTTCTTTAGTTGCTCATGATCGGTGCTTTGATAATCAATCATTACAAGAGTATTGGAAGGTGTCCTTGGATGTTGTTTCAAAACAGCAACTGTTGCAAGGGAAAGTACATGATGTCGGCAATACCAAGGTGAAGTTTATTCTTATGATCCTTAATTGCTTTTGAGCAAAGCAACTGGCTTTTAGCTTTAAAATTTAGGTTAACAAAGCAAAAGGTTCTAAAGAAAGATATTTGAGACAAAACAAAACAGTTAATTTACAAACAACCACGGAAAAATCTTGAATTCACTTATTCTTTCACATATGACAATCTAGTTGAGATCACAAGAATTTTCATTTCTTTTTCAAATAAACTGGAAATCATAAGATCTAATAAATTGAACAGTTCCAAAAGTTTTTCTCTAAGATCAGACAAAATGGAAAATGATGAGATTCTTGAAAGTTCATTGCCTGAATCAGACTCCGTAAGATATGATACTAAAGAAGAAGAGGTTTTGACAATATATCATTACCAAGCCTCATGAACTTTTTAACCCAGACAGTAGAATGAATACAAGCAGATATATACATCATTCATTTCCAAGTCATGCCAATAAGCAGACCCAGATCCGCTACTGGTATGAAATTGAGGCTTATTTGGGTTGAGTGATTATCTGTCAGAATATTTCTTTAAAAAGAAGAAAGCTTACGTAAGCACTACTTGACATTAGCTCATTTTTGTTACGGTATTTTCTCAGGGTCACGGTGCTTTGCTTTTGCCACCCCAGTGACAATGACCATCTTACCTTGATTTGGTTGAACAGTCAACGATGAGGCAGCGACAACAGATGATTGAACTGATGAGGAAGGATTGGCATTTGCCATCCATCCTGCTAATGCATTAACATTAGCAGCTGCAGCAGCTGGTGGAAATGGCTGCATAACCACAAAAGAAAATATCTCAAGTTCATTATTAGTTAATAAATGTTGCTAACATTTATAACCCAAATAATTGGGAAGATTATGATCATACTACTCCATGTGCCCCCGGTGGAGCATAAGCCGAAGGCTTAGCAACAGCAGCAACTGGTAGAGTGACAGGAGTGGGTGCACGTGCCCCATTTGGAGGTGAACAATTGTGATCAGTAAATAAGGTTTTGATATCAGGAGTAGGCCTCGGGGTTTTACAGAGCTGGTGCTGCCAATTCAAACTGCAAACATCATATATCATCATTTAAGCAAACGTACTTGCATTGGTCTTGGTCACGTTGTAGATGTTACAAACATATATACAAAAACACCAGATGGAGATTCAGTAATGTGCGTTTACAAACATTGAAATTTCACCTTTGATTGATCAAAGTTCGGAGTCGCGACGCCTTCAAAGCTGGGAAAACAAGCTTGTCCCGGAACAGGGGATTTGCTTCTATCAGTTTTTTTAGCTCGACCAACATTATGCCCCGAGCTGATCTAGTATCACCATACTTCGATAGCTGCTCATTCTCCCTGCATTAATAAAGCCCACCTTCTTAGTCCACATATTTCACAACATTTATCATCAAAATGATATTCTGTTTAGTCTTTTGTTTTTCTATTTTCAAAATAGATATACACATAGATAAAATGAAGCAGCTAAATACTGAAATCGAATTACCTGAAGTTCTCTAGAGTTAAAAGCTGGGTAATTTCCTTGTACAGTTCTACGTTGAATGTAGAGAAAACTTTCAAATCCTTCGCTAAAATCTCAACAGCCTTCGCTCTATCATGCCTAACCAAAATTTCAAAAATATAATAAGCCACAAGAACCAAAAACACACCATATAAATCATAGAGAAAATAAAAGAGCAAAACTGAAGTACCTGTCAAGAGCTTCTAGATACTTCTGTTTCCTGATCTCGAAGAAAATCTTCATGGAGTAACGATTATCGTCAACTTTGGTGAATCCGTGGAGGTACTTCTCGACTTCGTCCCATTCTCCAGCTAAAGCTTTCTCTTCAAAGTATTTCATGTTGAAGAAAAACCCGGACTCTTGTTCCAACCTAAATCGCCACCGTCAAAGCTCGATCAAACGGTTAAATAAACCAAGAAAACGCGATAAACAAAATAAAAAAGCTTACTTGTGCACAGACTCCTTGAACTTCTCTTCCTCGAGAAATTGAAGAATCAGAAACACCAATTCTCTGCTCAAAGACGACATTTTTAGCTCAGTGGTGAAATTTATTCAGTAAATAAATCGTTAAAACAGCGAGTTTGATTTGAGATTTAAGGCTCTGAAGAGGAGATGATGTTGAAAGGTGAAAACGACGTCGTCTTAGGTGTTTCTAGGTGGAAAAAATGGTAGCTTCTAGGGTTTGCATTTCCATGCTTGCCTTTCAACGAGAACAGTAGAGAGAAGAAAATAAAAGCAGCCAAGATAAAATAAAAAGATAAAGAAGAGAGAGATGAGTTGTTCTCACTTTCTTTGATGCGCTTCGCAGTGTCTTTCTTTCTTACTGGCCTACCAGTGATAAGTAAATACACTTATCTACTAATGTTGATAAGTCATTATACTTATCCACCAAGTTAAGTTATCAAATCTTATGACTTCTTGATAGGCCAAGTACAATTGCTTTTGGGCAATGTTCTAGTGTGATGGGCATATCCTTTACACTTCGCATCTAATCAGAATATGGACGATGATAGCACGTTTGCTTACGTGGTATTATTTTAGTGGATGACGGAGGATGTTGGAGGAGATATTTGAAGTAGAGGAGTGCAACGCGGAAACTGAAAATTTGTCGCGGAACTGAAGCTGGATGCTCAAGTCTATTTGAATATAAGTACTAGCGTCCATTACTACAGCGTGTTGCCTTTGTGGAAAGATTACGCGTCGAATTTTTCTCGCCGGAATTCCTCGACTGTGTCGTGACATTTTCTTCTAAACGAGAAATCCTCAAAGCTAATAATTAATAAAGGGAGTTAAAAATAATAAATATTTAATTTTAATGCACTTTATATCTACCAACAATCTTACCCAATACCCAACTGCATTTATTTTCTATGTTACCAAACATTAAGATTTTAAAAATATGATGTATTAATGTTAGATAATGCCTTCCCATTTATAATATTTGTTGTATAATGTGATGATAAAAATTAATGATTTATTATCTTATTATAAAATTATTATCTATTTGGTTGTTGAAAAGTGACTAAAAAGGCTAATTATATGCTCGTAATTTCATTTATTTTTGAATTGATTAACGATGAATTAGAGAATATTTGCTAATGAAAACACGTATAATCTACGAATTTGTATGAAAAACATGAAAATAATTTATAGAAAGTACATATTTAATTACATTTTATGTGTTTTTTTAATAAAAAATTATATATATTTGAAACCATTTTAAATAATATAAAATATACATATATGCAATTTAATGATACTCATATAGTATTTTTTTTAGAAAATATTTTATTATAGAATATTTTATGCAATATAATAATAGTTTGATTGTATTAATTAATTCAATCGAATAATTTTTTTGAGGTAGTATGAGAATTTTGAAGTTTAAATTATAATAAGATAGGAATTTAAAAATTATATATTTTATAGTATTAAAAATTATCAATTAATTTTTAAAAATCATATATAAATATCACTACCTATTTAAAAAATATTTTAGTTATAAAAATAAATATTTTATATTTTCTATAATCAAATAAAACAAAATAAAGAGAATATTCATTTTTCAAAATTTAAAAATGCCTTGACACATACAAATTCTTAAACCCAACTACCCGAGTCAATTGAACCAAACAGATTCCATCTCACCGGCGAGAGTCTTTTCACGACGGATAATTCGCCACGTGTCAGTCGTTGACTAAGTGGGACCCACGACGTTATCTGAACTGAAACTCCGTTTATTAAATGTCACTTTTAACAGTCAACAGAATGTTAAGTTACATCACATGTTTTGTCTTGTTATAGACAGACTTGTAGTGATGGGATACGTTGAACATTCCTAAGGATTATCTTATTCCCAAAAGGGGTGTAATCAGAGAATAGTAGGTCTATTTAGACTCTCTCTACTGGAAAGGTCTCATTAGATGGGCCGGGCGGGATATTACAGCCCATAAATCAAGCCATTTACATCCCTCCCCAAGGAGTAGAACGCAAAACCCTCAAAAAACCTCGAGCAGAGACGACGACGATTACACAGCACAAAGAAGACAGAAAAGCTTGGGCTAAGCTTCAATGGCGGCGAAGAACAAACAAGAAAGCAACAAACCCATGAAAAGGAAGTTCAACCCAAGTGCCAAAACTGAGCCAAATAACTCAGTTTCGAAGAAGCCGAAGCTCACGGGTTTAAAACCCTCAAAAACCACTCAAAACAAGGAATTGAAGAAGCCCTTTAATCCAGTGAGACAAAAACAAAAGTCATATAAGCCCAAGTTCGAGAAATCAGACGGCAGCAAAGAAAAGAATCTGCCCTTAACGAAGCGAGAGCGACGTCTTCATGCCAAGGTTGTTATTATTTTTTAAAAAAAACTTTTTTTTGTTTAATTTTTTGTGCGTGTACGTTTTCTGATTGCCAGCCAGGTTAGGTATTTATTTATGAGTTTTGATGCTTTGTATTTAGTTGGTTACATTAACAAGTTTGATTATTATTATTTCTGTGTAAAGTGTTTGCTGAGACATTTCGTTGTCTTCGTATAATGTGTTGAATTGAGCTGAATTTTAGTTTTCCATTTCTCATAGTTTTTGGGTTTCTGGTATTATTGCAGGAACTGGCAGAGGCTAGGAAAAAGAAGAGGAAGAGGCATTATGATTTGGAACAAGTCTGTGTTGCCTAATTTTTTATTCATTTTCTTCATAAATAGAGTTGAAGCCTCGTGCATTAGTGATAGAAGCAATTTGGCTAAATTTTTTGATATATTGTGTTGGGAGTTGTTTAAAACATGTACCAAAGCTGACACGGTGAGTTTATGTCTTGATAGGAGCTTGCTTCTCTGTGGGAAAAGATGAGGCGGCACAACATTGGCAAAGAAGATAGATCTAAGTATGTAATTTGGTGCAAATGTAATATGCATGGTTCTTTCTTTATGGAATATTTATGTTCCACTAGTGATATTTTTAAAAATTTTATTTTTTTTGTCTAGGTTGATAAGTGAAGCTCTACAGAAGATGAAGGGAAAGATTCCAGAAATTGCTGGCTCACATGTTTCTTCTCGTGTTCTTCAGGTGATTACTGAGAAAGTTGTGGAGATTTCTCAATTTTACTTTAGTGATTTTTTTCCTTAGCATGTACTTATTATGTTTTTTGTACCTCAGACTTGTGTCAAGTATTGTTCACAAGCTGAGAGAGATGCTGTTTTTGAGGAGCTTCAGCCACATTTTCTATCTCTTGCTGATAACACTTATGCGGTTCATCTCGTGAAGAAAATGTTAGACAGTGGTATGATGTTGCTTGAAAGACACGTTCATCTTTGCTGTTCTCGTTCATGTAATATTTTCTAATCATTTGACGATATGCCATGTTCTATTTGCAGCTTCAAAAAAACAGGTAGCTGGGTTTATTTCCGCCCTCCATGGGCATGTTGCTTCCCTTCTTCGACACATGGTTGGATCTGTTGGTGTGTGATAATTGGTTTGGTCTTTTGCTTTTTTATTTTCAATGTGAAGAGCAGAATGGCTTAGTTATAGCTATAATCTTATGTACACATTACCTCTGGGCTTTAAACCAAGCCTAGAAGATGGGGCAGTTTGGTAGCTCTGAGTCTATGATTGAAATATTCTTTGCAGTCATTGAGCATGCATACCAAATGGGAAGTGTGACTCAGAAACAAGAGCTTCTGGTGGAATTGTACTCTACAGAGCTTCAGTTGTTTAAGGACCTTGTCTCAGTCAAAGAGAGCAGGTAAGCAATAGAATTACTGCATCCTCTCATCAAAGCATCAATTAACAAATAGTCTCTCAGGAGGATAGTCACAGTAATGACAAGTGCAATTCGTAGTATTCTATTACTTTCTTTTGTACATTTTTAGTTTCATTGAATGGTCATGGCTCACGGGCAATTATTTTATTGAAAAAGTTATTGTCCCTGGAGATTGTTTCTCTGGCAAGAAAGACTGCAATATTGAACCTCTGCTCTTGAAGCAAATAGTTTGATGGATCGTTAAAGGGATTCATTGTTCTCCTCTTGGAAATTATTGTGAAAATTAATGATCTATTATGTAGTGTAATGGAAATGTATGGATTTCTTTCAGATTTGCTGACAACCTTTTTAGTGCTCCACTTTCAGTTGTAATCGGAAATTCTCATGAAAGGTCTTGATTTCTTCAGATGATAATTTTTTAAAAAAAATCTATGTTAGGTTGGTAGATGTAATTTCAAAGCTAGGTCTCCAGAAAGCATCAGTTCAAAGACATATGGCTTTTGTAATTCAACCAATTCTCGAGAAAGGAATTGTAGATCATTCAATCATACACAGGGTCTTGATGGAGTACTTCAGCATAGCCGATAAGGTATGCTTGATATTTTTACATGCAGTCATTGGAATGATGAGAATTTTTGTTGAAGCATATTCTTCACTTGCAATTTTCTTCTCTTTCTAATTCTTGTGTGTTGATAGTCCTCTGCTGCAGATGTACTTCAACAATTGTCTGGCCCGCTCCTTGTTCGTATGATCCACACTAGGGATGGTTCTAAGATTGGGATGCTTTGTGTCAAACATGGTAGTGCAAAGGTTTGTTTCAATTGGTCTGAGATTTTATGAATCCGAAGTGGATAAAACTTGCTTCTTTTTTAATTTTATGCATGTGGAGTTTTGACTTCTATTGACTTGTAAGTTGTTCTTCCCATTGTGATTTTTTCTAGGAAAGAAAAAAAATTATCAAAGGAATGAAAGGGCACATTGGCAAGATAGCTCATGATCAATGTGGGAGTATGGTAAGATCACTTTGAGATTCTAACCACTCTAATGACATTGTCATATTCTGTTAGCTTTCTGACTTATGTGTCTTTGAGTTGGTATAGAATATATCAGTTAGCTGTTTGTTAATAATTCTGTGTTATCTTTCATTGTGTTTTATTTACATGCAGGTACTTCTTTGCGTTATTTCAAATGTTGATGACACAAAGCTTATAACAAAGGTTGGTTCTGAAGCTTCTCAATGGTCTATGTATATAGTGAGTGCTGTTTTTAGATGGAGATTCTAAATAAAACTCTCCTGATTACAGATTGTCATTCGTGAGCTTCAAACAATTTTAAAGGAGCTTGTTATGGATAAGGTCTCTACTCTTCCTTAAAATTTACATTACTTTGATATCGAATTTTTAATGAAGTCTGATACCCCTTTTATTGGAAAGTAGGCTGGTCTATTAAGCATTTAATTTAATGTGGATGATGTACTCAGTTAGGATTCTCTACGGTCAATTGTTTATTAAAGAAAGAAACAATGGGCCAGTATCATGCAGTATGTTTGTTTCTTTAAGAACATTCTAGTGGATGTATTCCTTCTCTGAACTTCTGCCTGCATTCTTTAAGAATATACTAGATGGATTATTTCCCTGAATTTTTACCATGGTTACGGCTATGCTGACAGGAGACCGCAATATAGTTCTCTAGATTTGACTTTACTCTCTTGGTAATTCTTGATTCCAAAATGGTTTTTGCCAATTTTAGAGTGGAAGACGAGTTCTACTGCAACTACTTCATCCTAACTGTTCTCGTTATCTCACTTCTGATGATCTGGTTTCACTCAATTTATCCACTCCTTCTCTTAGTGCCAAGGTAAACGACAGAGCATTTCTAGACTATCTTATATTAGCAGTGTCGATCTACTGCAACTAACTTTGATCCTCCTTCTCCATTTCCCTCCTCTTCCCTCTCTCAACACCATCAGGATGGGTTGGAAGTAAATTCTGAAATGAAGTCCTTAAAGAATGATGAATCCATTGAAGATATGGCTGATCAAGAAGTAGTTCAGGCTGATGAAAGTACTAGTCCTGCAGAAAATCTTCACTTATTAGAGGGTGGGAAGAAAGACCCTCACGTAAGAAGGCAGGAATTGCTGGTCAGCAGCGGACTTGCTGAGGTTTGTGGCTTACTTGGACCTCTAATTTGGTGTGTGTGTGTGTGTGTGTGTGTGTGTGTGTATACATATATATGGAAGTCTCTGTTGCCTTTGATTTTTTCTCCTAAATACTGCTCATTCATTTTTGAATGGTTTCCTATTATAACTTGAAGTGCTGGAGTCTAGCTTGGATACATTTTTGACTGGGTTACTTGAATGCTGATTTTATGTTGCAGAGTCTCATTGATGTATGCATCGAGAATGCAGGAGAATTGCTTAGATCAAATTTTGGCAAAGAAGTCATATATGAGGTTAGTCAACTTGTTTGCTGCTGATATTTATACCAATCATTTTACTTCTAAATTTCCAAAGGTTATTAGCTGAAATTGTGTTGGAAATAATTCAAAAGGGTTGACTCCTTGCAGCTTGTCATTTTTCCCAATATTTGATGGTGTTTTTTTTTTTTTTTTCAAATGTTCCTACCCTTTCCCCAAAATAAAATGTGTGTTTGTGTGTGCATCTTGTCCAGAAATCTGCATTGGCTCTATTTGAAATTTGTCTGCCCCCATAATGTCTTGCTAATCTAAATGTGACGCATGCAGGTTGCAAGAGGGGGATCTGATGACATCCTTGGCCCAACCTTGGACGACAAGTTGAACACCTTGCACAAGGCTATAGCATCTCTTGCGGCAGAGTCTAAATCTGAAGCATCAGAAGAGGAGCATATCCTTGAAAATTTTCATTCCAGCCGCACCATTAGGAAACTAGTCATGGACTGCCCGACCTTCGCTTCCACTTTATGGAAGAAAGCTTTGAAAGGGAAGTGTGATTTGTGGGCACAAGGTCACAGGTGAGGCTTCGTTTCCTTTCAACTTGCAAGTTTAACTGAGCATAAGAAAATTAAACGCGATTTCAATGTTATGTACTGATTTCCATTGCTGTGACTGTAGTTGCAAGGTAGTATCTGCATTCTTGGAATCTTCGGAATCCAAAGTCCGGGAATTGGCAAAAAAGGAGCTGCTGCCCTTGATAGACAATGGCTCTCTCAAAATCCCTGAAGCCAAGCAACCTGCAAATGAAGTGTAAGTTGTTTCATCTATTGTTGGAAAATCAAGATTCCCCCAATGCTACAGGTGTGGTAATTGGATAAATTTCATTGAGAAAGCAATCTACTAATTTAATGGAACATAAAGAGATCAAAAAAGATTATTCCTTTCAGTTGAAGTGGTCTTTTGGCATCAGTCATGATGCTGTTTTTCTGTGATGGATTGGATGAATTGCTGACTGAATGATGCAACTAATATGTAATACACTTTGAATTTCAGCAGAAATTTCTGTACAACATGAAAAGAAGAGGCTACCGATCTTTGTTGTATTACAACTAAATTCTCTGTTTTGACTTTTATGTTCAAGGTTGTGTTTTGGTTCTGATGTATAAATTATATATACAGAATAATTTTGATCACTGAAAACAGCATACCCTGAAGTATTTTGATAGCGAAAAACATTGTGCTAATCACATTGTCTTTTGTTGATGAAATGATGAATCTAATTTCCAATTTATGAGTGGACACGAGTAGATTTGCTCTTAAACATTCCCCTCTCTGATCTGCTCTCAAAGATTGGCGAATCATAGATCCCTTTAGCCTGATCATATTTATGCATAGCTTCTCTATTAAAAAACCAAAAATTCTCTGGTTTCTTCATCGTCCCACTCCGGAGATGTGGATACCCTTGAAAAAGATAATCAGATGGATCGAAGATAGGAGATTCTTTGTGTGTCCTGTGATGACTTTGGAACAGATTGCTTGATGGGTTAACTAGTTCTTTCCTTGATGCAGCATTTGTACTCAAACAGTTCTCTATTACTTTTGCCTCTTCTTTGAATCTTTGTTTCATGTCCTTCAGATTTCTCAGAATTTTATAAGATCTTGACCAGCTTGCAGGATTCCAAGGCTTGTGTTTTGATGCATGCCAATTTACTGTAGTCTTGCAGCTTGTGTAGGGGATCTTGTTGCACTGAATGCAAAACTTTTCCCATCTCTCCAAGTTGAATGCTCTTCTATTTGCACTGTCTGATAAACACGTATATGCCTGCAGCCAAAAATTGTAAAACTTTAAACGAATAATCTCTAAAACTAAGTAATTAATAAAGAGATTAGCTTGGTCCCTGTAATCAGTGCACTGTGAAATGAATGTACTCATACCTAACAAGCACGTGCCGTTGATAAAGTCGAAGATTTCAAGATACAAATTGTGTTGCCAAATTGATTAGTGTACCCTTTTCTCTTTATGGTTTTGTCTCGTGGGACAACCCTACTAACCATCTCATCCTTTCCACGAGAGTCCAATAATGCGACTCTTAAAGTACCAACATTCAAAACTTTAATTAGGTTCTGTTCTGTTCTTTGGTTTATAGCAATCTTTTAGGTGGTCGTGCCTCAACTTGTGACATAATTCAAACCCTTCAATTTGCCTTGTTATTTGTGAAAATAGTATTGGTCCTCTCGAATCTTGAAAGAGTTCATTTCCTTTTCCAAATTAGACAAACAAAAATCAAATTTGCATAATTGATGTATAATCTAAAGACTTATGGATGCTGGTAAAATCTTCTGTAGGAGAAGAAGATATCATGGTTCAAGCCTTGCTCACACTACGATTAACAAAGCATGAAAAATTATAAATCTAACCTCTGAAATAAGCTTAAATGCAGTCTCAGCTTTCGGATAACTGTTCTTGTCTGGATGAAGTTGCAGAGCTGCAAGCAAATTGCAAATTCCCTCATCACAAACAGGACCAAATAACTTAAACATATTGTACGTACATCATTTCTTCATTAACCAACATTAACCAAGCCTACCAAGTTTATGATACCGCTTTCGTATAACATCCATTTCTGCATCTTCCCCAACCTGATAAAATCCATGGCAAAACTTAAAAATATTGAATCAAACTAAGAAACCCAGAAACAAAGATTGATCAAAATCAGGAGATAGCTCGAAGAACATACACCGAGAAGACGATACCAGTCAATAAAATGTGATTCAACCGGACTAAGCCTATGGGCACAGGCAATGGAGTTTCTTGAAATGGAGCAAATCTCCAAGACTAAGTGGCATTTGATATCTGACTCTTCTTGTCCAACTCTCCCCATTTACAAAAACAAACGGAAATGAGAATGAGAGAAATGTGAAAATGACTTCAAAGAAAGAGAAGTGGAGCGGTTAAGAAAAAAGAGCGAGGTTTGCGGGAGAGATTTTTGAAAGTGGATCGGTTGGTGGGAACTAATAAGAGAAGAGAATGAACGAGTTAAAAAGATAAATACAGCAGAGGTTAACGTTGATTCTGTCACGTGTATATCTTCCTCTGTTTATAACTACTAATCATTTAGTTTCAGCATTTTTTGGAAGTGCTTCTGCAAGAAGTGATTTTGTTAAAACCGTTCATATGATTGAAGACATAATTTAAACCTCAACTTTCAAATCCCATTTGGCCCCTACCTTAGATCCTTCTTTCAATTCAACTGAAGTTCCGCAAATTATGTAAACATTTTGGGTCAACTAGAGAAATGGGCTTTAATTGTGTATATGGTATTTTGTATTTGAATGCTAAGCTGGAATCAAAGAGGATAGCACAATTCACCATAAACCCTCACCTGCCCAAAAAGTCTAATACATAGCCAGGCGGGCAGGCAGGCAGCGGCAGAGGCAGAGTTGAAATTTCAAAACCTATAAAATGTATTGTTTAGTTTCTTTATATTATATATTTGGCCTTATTTGTTTATTATTCTATTCTTTAACATGTCCAATGCAGATTCTTCTATCTATGTCAAACAAAATAAAGAATTACTAATTAATTAATTAATTAATTAATAATTTTTTTTATTATTTTTGCTAATCAATAATTGTTGACAAGTGATTGTTCAACTCCGATACATTCACGTGCATGCGCCAGTTCATGCTAACGCTTCATTGATCTCACGTCATCCTTTTGCACTCCATGGGCCCACTCTAATTATTTATGGGTTGGATCCAGCCACTCTCTAGCCCCACCCTATGTGGGCCCAACCTTCCACCACTCTTTCCTTTTGTAAAATGGAGTAATAAAATACGGATCCCTAAATTTGTATAATTTCTCGAGTGAAGTCATACTTTTTATTATTATGTCAAATAGGTCCCTTATCCCTATAACAGTAACTAACAGACCTCACTTATTTAATCTAAATAAATATATTATACTATTATTTAAGAAAACTTGAGAATTTGGGGATCCCTATGTTATTATCCCATTTACAAATCCTCGTATTTGTTCTCATCCATCGTTCACGCGTAAAAATGAAAACCCGTAAAGTAAACGCACCGGTTTAACCTTTCGTCTCATCCACCACCACCACTTTTCGACGATCCTGATCCCTGACGTGCGCGCTCTTCCATCTGTTTCTTCCCTAAATCAACGTGCAATTTTCTCATTTACTCAAATGCCCTTATCTTTCTTCTAAGAAGGAAGGAATTTAATTAAAAGATTAGGATATTCTAGTATTTAACTTTCCCACCTGACACTTCTTAGCTAAACTACAATTAAACGAAGAAACAAACTTCGACGACGTTTCAAAATCGATACATTCTCTGTCCCTCAAATCTAACCTTTCTTCTTCTACACCCAGCTCTCGCTTAAAACCCCCCCTATCTTCTCTGAAATTTCGCTCTTGCCGCTAGCTTGCGCGATCTCCGATCAGATGCTCTGATTGCGATCCGATGGCGGTGGGAACAATGGCGACGGCGGCCGGCGCGGCGGTTCTGCTGTACTTTGTGTTCAGCCGTAGAGTAGCTGCGAGAGACGAGGAGGATTGTGACAGAAGCGGAGATTTATCGAAATCGAACAGATCGGTGGTGAAGAGACGGATTGTTAGACGGCCAGCTCAGGCGCCTGCCACATGGATTGAGGCTATTACTACCTTGTCTGAAACGCTGCGTTTTACTTTCTCTGAGACTTTGGGTAAATGGCCGATTGCTGACTTGGCTTTCGGCATCAATTATCTTATGCGAAAACAAGTGAGTGTTTTTCAGAACTGGTTATTATTATTATTATTATTATTATTATTATTATTTTTATTTTAATTAAGATTTTATGTATTATGAGCTTCTGTATGTTGTTGATTTTGCTTCTCTCTCTGCCTAACTTTTGTTGGTAGTGTTTTTTTTTTTTTTTCATGTGAAGTTTAGGTGTGAATGAGTGTGATTTTGTTGCAGGGCAAGCTTTTGTAAGCTCAATTTTTTTTTTCAAATGAAAAATGTGTAAGCTTTGGGGGATTTTTATGTTTCGAGTGCTGAGTTGATACTCTTTGGGTTCATGAAATGCTATCAGTTAATTGCTTTGTTTATTCTCATGCGGTGAAAGTATCATTTCTTCAAGGATACCCATCAATAGCTACATCAAAGTTGATAATCTTGCTTGTGTCATTTGTCTTCCCGCTGTAATTGTCAAAAATTTTGTTTTTATAGTGAGCTAATGAATATTTGTGGTATTAACTTTTCTTAATGTGTCAGGTTCTTAAATTGTGTTATTTTATTGCAGGGTAACTTACATGTTGCAAGTGTATATGCTGGAAGCAACAGCGTACAACTGAAAGGCCCTGAAATTATTGCGGAATTGAGTAACTTATTGAGATTGTTGACCCTATGCATGCTCTTCTCAAAGAAGACATTTCCGGTGTTTTTAGAGTCTGCTGGTTACTCTCAAGAAGAAGTCCTCCTTCAAAAACCAAAGGCAGGGGTAGGTCAATATGTGCAGTGCCTTCTGTTTGCAGCGGGTCACTATCTGAACACAGTTTGTTTTAATTCCATCTCTCAAATTAATTTTCCTTTTCTTGTAGGCTCATATGGTAGCTTGAAATTCTAGGGACTGGTGTCACTAATTCCTATTAACTTCAGTTTGAAATCTCTAATTCTAAGTTTGACAAGCATATGCTAAGCTTGGACAAGCCTTATAAGAAGCTTATATATTTTATTAAACAGAATGTTGTCTAAAAATGTTGCTTGCAACTTCTTCCGTAACATAGTAATATTTTTACATTAAAAAAGAAGCTATTAGTTCATATGGTTTCTGTGGTTTTAGCTTCTTTCCTGGGGGTAAATATGTTAGCTATCAATCTTTTTGATTCTATCTACTGTGAATCATCTAATTCTGTTTTATTTGAAATTCAAGAGTACTGTTGAGTGATGCTTTAATGTTAACAACAATGGTTGCAGCTTCTGAAGCCCGCTTTCACAATTATACGTGATAAAAATTCAAAATGTTTACTTCTATTGATTCGTGGTACTCATAGCATCAAAGATACACTAACAGCAGCAACTGGTGCAGTGGTCCCTTTCCACCATTCAGTTTTACATGATGGTGGGATAAGCAATTTGGTTTTAGGATATGCACACTGTGGAATGGTTGCTGCAGCTCATTGGATAGCAAAGCTCAGTACTCCTTGCTTGCTCAAAGCTCTTGGTGACTATCCTGACTACAAAGTTAAGGTAATTGACATACATTTTCTACCTCAATATACATCTTCCTGAAGCTTATCTTGTATCTTATGATTCTGATGGTGTTGTGTTTTTGTACTCTGGTTGAATTCTACACATTTGAAGAAAAAAGAAAAAAACACACGCACACGCGCTTACACACACACACACACAAAGAGTTTGAATGCAAATTAATCGCATCATAATTTTGCTTCATATGTTAGATTGCAAAACGGTGTTTGAACTTATGCAGAGTGCTTATGCAGAGTGCTCCTGCTGAAGTATGTATCAATATTTGTTCGTTTCTAGGTAAAGTATTTTTCTTGCTTTGAGGTAAATTAGGCAATGCAAGTGTTATTCTGATGGAAACAATCTTTGGACACATGTATGCTTTTATGCATAAATGTGATGTGAATCTTATTATCGTTGTTGACAATTCATATAATAAATCTCAGTCCTTTTCCACATATATTTGTCATTTACTGAAACCTCTTGTGATATAGATTCTTATCTTTACTGTTGTCAACTTGAAAAATATTTTCAGCAAATGCAATAGACCTAGTAGTTACTTCATAACATTAGTGGGGTTCTTGATGTTCCTTTTACCGTTGGAAGGTATTATTTGGGTATTGAAATATTATATCTATCATTCCTCTGCATTGAATGATATATTGTTTTGGAAGAAGCTTTTTTTTTTGGCAAAATGATTACTCGTACTGTTATATTTGGTGATTGTACAGAATTATTGTTGCAAGCTTTCTTATTCTTTATTGTAGGCTTAATAACTAACATTTCAATTTATATCCAGATTGTTGGGCATTCACTGGGCGGCGGTACTGCTGCACTGCTAACGTATATTCTACGGGAACGGAAAGAGTTCTGCTCTTGCACTTGTTTCACATTTGCACCTGGTATGTACCGGCGACTGGCTAGTGTGCTTTGCTGGTCTTTTCTTATCCCATATACGTACATCTCCTATGTATATGCATTAACCCCCACTTTAGCAGTGATATGCTATGCCTAAATGCTTGAAGTTCCATTTTGCAGCTGCTTGTATGACGTGGGATTTGGCAGAATCAGGCAAGCTCTTCATTACTACTCTTATAAATGGGTCTGATCTAGTGCCTACATTTTCAACTGCTTCTATTGATGATCTTCGCTCTGAGGTACTGCATCTGTTTCTCCCAACTGGAAAACACTCTGTATTCTATATAACATTGATCCTTAACATTTACGTTCTGACTTCCAAGTTAATCTTTTAAGTAATGTCATAATCCTTACTTTGATCTCCCTGTCATCAGGTCACAGCATCATCTTGGTTAAATGATTTGAGGGATCAGGTTGAACGCACAAGGGTCCTGAATGTTGTTTACCGCTCGGCAACTGCTTTGGGCTCTCATTTACCTTCTATAGCCAGTGCAAAAGCCAGGGTTGTTGGTGCAGGTGCGCTTTTGCGACCTGTCTCCAACAGTACTAAGGTAACATCTAGGTCACATATCCAGTAATAATTGAACTTTCCCATCCCACAGTTTATCATTCCAAGCTAGGGTTTACCTTGAAATATATGTTTTCATTAGTTGTGCCGTGAATTGTACATTTCATGAGAGTTAACTTGACTGATAATTTAAATCTTCTCAAGTACTAATTGATTTGTTCTTTGCAAGTAAATTCTGGTAAAACATTGAATTCTTTATGTAGCTTCTTTCCCTTTCTCTCTTCTAGTGGTTGTTCTTATTTTAAGACAATGACAGGTGATTTATGCTTTTGGCAAATTTTAGGTTGTGATGAAGCGTGCAAAGAATGTTGCTGAAGCTGTTGTCAAAACCCGCTCATCTCTATCATCATGGTCTTGCATGGGTCCACGTCGACGTGCTGTGGGTCCATTGTCAAACTCTAAAGTAGAGGATATTCCTGAAGCTCCTCTCAAATTTGAATCTTGTCCTGAAACTCATGTGACTACAGTGGTAACAAATGATCCTGTGCAGACTGAAGTAGAATATCATTCTTCAAGTAGTGGATCCAGTCATGACGAGACAGACGAAGACGAGCCGCTCATCTCAGATGACGGAGTCATGAATACATCCTCTGTAGAAGGCATAACTGACGGTGAGTTATGGTATGAATTAGAGAAGGAACTCAAGAGGCAAGAGAACGAAGTTGATGTTGAAGCGCAGGAGGAAGAAGCAGCTGCAGTAAAAGAAATCACAGAGGAGGAGATTGTTCTAGCTGAATCGTCAGAAAACAAAAATCCGATTTCTTCTTCAGATGTTACAGAAAGCCATCATTTCTATCCTCCTGGTAGAATCATGCATATTGTCTCCATACCTTCATCTGATGCTGCTAATTTGGATGGTGATGCGCCTGCGCCCATTGAAGAACGAGTTGGTATATATGAGACACCGAGAGAACTGTACAGTAAAATCCGGCTTTCAAGAACGATGATTAATGATCATTATATGCCCATGTATAAGAAGATGATGGAACTGTTAATCAGACAACTTGAGAACGAAGAAGCCTGCAATTGTGTAATAGTACAAGAATAGATAATGGGAAAGAAATATAATGTTACAAATTTCAGTGATGTTATATGTTCTGTATCAGCTTGACAGAGAACGTAATTACTCTGAAACGAAGATCAGATGATTAACCATTAGAGTTGAACTAAGTACAAACATAACAGAAATAAAATTAAATCATCAAAACCTAATCTGAAGTTTCACCAAAGTCTCGCTGCAAATTCTTCAGATTCCCAATTATTTCTGCCATAGTTCGTACGCATAATCTATAACTGTTTTGGGTTGGGATAACATTGTGTTTATTGGTTTGTGAGCCCCAACCCTAAGGCTGGGCTTCCAAAAATTGACGGGCAAGCCCACCTAAAGTAGGGTGGATCTCACTCGTCTTAATAAAAGTGTGTTCGTTGTACTAGGCGTTGGCATGACCCGTCGTCACTAAACGTTCATTAACGAGTCACCCTTCACCCCTGACAGGATTGGGTTAGGCATGCAATTATCAAGCTTACGCATTTTATATAACTCGAACCGAACCAATGGCTCATTTAAACACGATGTGGGATTTACTTTTTTTCATCTTCAGGATCACGATTCTCACAATTTGTGTACACTACTTGCATCTCAAATTCCTTGCTGCTTAATTTCTCTTTATAATAATCTTATTAAAAGACAGGGCAAAATTGATTTAAACTACTACTGCAGTACTGCCTGTTAATGTATCATCAATTTCTCTTTTAGTGTTTCACTAAGTTCCCTTCGTTCTTCCATCAGTATCATTGCATTATATGGCCATCATACCGATATTCTTGGGATCATTATTTTAGGGTGCAGATCAATGTCATTATAAACTCCCTAGAGGTCATCAATGATCGCGCTTAAAGCGAGGACAGGAATTATATAGCCAGAATCTAACTCCTGTCCTGGCTAAAGTTCCAATATGGGATCAATATTTATCACCTTTGGGGAACTTAGCTCTCACAAGGCTTCTGAGAGATTAATTTCATCGTCCCTCTTTCTTGGAAGCAAACCCATTCAATGAAATAGTGACAGCGTCTCAAACTTCCTACTGCCGAGTTTCTGCTGAGAAAGACGTTGAATTAGTTTGTTTTATGGGTAAATTAAATGAGAGCAGAATATAGGATGAAAAATGGATACCACATGCAGGCTGGCATATGAGAATGAGACCATTGCTTCCCTGCAATGGAATTAAGCAGGCATACAACTTCTACTTCAATGACAATTGGGGATGGTAGTATTCAAATATTAACATTGTTTATAAAGTTCGCTTCACTTGATGTATAGAATAATACATTATTATCACAATCAGCAAGGCTTAAATTATTTACTTGTTCACTTCTTGAATCAAAACTACTGTTTGAAAATTCAACAGAAATGCACGTTAGGGATGTTTCTGTACTTTTTGAGTTATCCAATATATTGAGTTATTTGGACAAATAAACCTTAGGATGTAGTGGACATTTTGGTTACACGATGGGGGTGTTTCTGTAAATTTGCCTATGAAGATAAATCACATGCAATGCACGTGAGCTTAACTTACATGCAAAACATTCTTCTTTAATACAGTTATAGAGATTTTGATTTTCCAAATGATAAATCCTCCGCTTTATCCACCATAATTTTAATAAAAAAATGGGATCACAAGACTGGGCTAACTATTAACCTGCCAGTCAATATTTGAAGACCATAGTTGAAATCATCAGCAAATGTAGCGTATGGCCTCAAATGTGGGATGAGTTTTTATCATCTTCCGAAACTGAGCTCTCACAAGGTTCCCAAATCAGTGTAGAAAAAAGAACCCAGTGAATGAAATAGTATTAGCATCTCAGAATCAGTACTGCCAAATTTCTGTTGAGAATAAAGGCTGGGTAGATAGAAATAGTTTGTTTTATTGGGAAATTGAAGAGAGCAGAACAGGGGATGAAATCTTACACAGACATAGCTTCAATGACATTTGAGCATGGTAGTATTCAAATATTAATCACTTTTCCAGCACATTAAACGAAGCATAAATAGGACTGACACATTATTATCACAATCACAGGCATGCACATATTATTCTCCTGTTTGCTTCTTGAATAAAAATTACTGACTTTGAAAATTCAAGGGAAATTTCAATGCAAGTTTATCATTAATCCTCTTAGCATGGACAGTTCAAAGAGGGAAAAAGAATAGAGTGATACCAATTCAGACTCTTGGAGAAATTTTGCCTCATCACTGCCACCACTAAAATAAGGTTATTCATTTTCATGTCCAAATACAGCAAAACTTCTCCCTGCAGAATTATTAGAAGCCATTGTATAGCAATCACCCACCATAGCGAGTCTTGAGGGATTCTGGAGGTTCCTCTTCCATGATGCCTGATCCTGTCGTTGCCAAGTATTCACGGATGGTTGTTTTACTGTCTCCTAGAAAAGAGTGATCCAGAAAGTTGTTGTAGGCTTCATCACCAAGATTCTTGGCTGCCAACACACTTCAGAGTAAAATTAACGAGTTCAGTTTTTGTATAGAAAAAAATTAGAATGGCAAATAGAGTTTACAACCAAAGTATTGGTCCCTACATGCATGGAATGGCTAAGTTTAAATCATATTGAACCTGCAAATGAGAATTGGGCATGGAGAAATGAAAACAGAAAGCAGCAGATAATTATAAGGCAATAGATGCCACCGAAAGTGTTAACCACAGATCACTGAAAATTGGGCATGCATGCGTTATATAAGGGTTTTGACTCTTAAGGAAGTTAAAACTTCATGAAAGCTTTTAGAGTGCTTCAAGACACCAGTCATTTACTGAAATAATAAGCTGGTTTCTGTATTTGGGTTATTATGCTGCAGTCTACATGTGATAAGTGATATCAAAATTAGATAACATCTATTTTATCCCTTACAAGCAATAAATTAAACTAATAACTATGCACACATAAAAGACAGCACTTACCAATGCCGAAGATAAACACGGCAAGGTAAGATGTCATCTCGCCAAATCTTATCAATGTTGTATTTTCCATAATATTGAAAATAGATATCCTTGCTTCCTGCAGCAAAATAGCAACCAAATATGCTGAGTTACAGGGATGGAAGATGAGAAAAAGAAAAAATCTGGGATTCGAAAAATTTTGGGCTAGCCAAAAAAAGCCGCATAAGAGGTAACCTCAGTCAGTCCTCACACTGGAATTTAAAAAGTGGGTTGATACAATGGTAAACCAAATTAATGTATTCAATTGGTACAAACAGTCAATATCATCCTAATCCCATTAATTATAGACACTTCTGAGTTATGTGACATATTCTTAAACTAATAATAAGGGCAGTATATAAAATTTACCATTGCATTTGATTTGGAAAAACTCCTCATCGCTAGATCGAGCACACAGCACCTGCATTCTTACCCCAATCAATGCATCCATAAACAGAGTCAGAATAAAAGCAAACCACCAGACAATAACAAATTTCACACACCGCAGGATTGGTAAATGGCTTCCCATCAAGTGTTTGTGGTAAAACCTGTAAAGAGAAAACTATCTATGAATGGATGAACTTATACAAGAAATTGCCCATATATATATCTATATATATATATATATATATATATTTAGTAAGGTCGACTTACAGCTAGAAAACGAAATTCATGCTCTCGTTTGATGAAAGCGGGAATCTGAGTTTGCAGAGTAACAACAAATTTAGCAAAAAATTCAATATCACTCCTGTTCAAAATTTGAAACAAAAACGAGCAAGTCAGCACAGATATCGTGCAATCAATACCTCTGATTTTTGAATCTCAAAAACAGTAACAACCAGTGTCTCCGCTTCACATGGCTCCACACACACGGCAGAAATCTCCTGAATTGATTTCAAGGTTTGATTTTTATTATTTTCTCAGCAACCAAACAGATTACAATTAAGAAGGAAAATCAAAACGCCAGTTACAGCTGGGAGTTTTAGAGAGACCTGGGTTTCAGGTTTGGCGATGCCACGCTCGAAGAATATCGGAGTCGTATTAGCGAACACACGACGGAATCCGAGCAGTTTCGCTACTCTGAAGTTGATCAAATCGGGAACTGTACTTCTCGCGCTACTTTCTGGTTGCAAAACGCTTCGATCACATGCATTTAAACAAATGCAAAAACAAATAATCATCACAAATAACGAAGGTAACGACAATTATACGATACCAGAGAGAAGAGAAGCGAAGCCGCAGATGGAAATGAGACCGTCGGGAGAGAGGAGTTGGTAGAAATCGGACTCATCGATTAGTTGAATAGGCTCCGGCTTGCCGCCAGGGAATTTCAGTCCGACGTCGTTCAAAGACATTGAAGGTGGGTGCAAGCAGACGAGGAATTTGCAGAGATATGCGTTGGAAGTAAACAAATTAAAAAATAACACCATGCTCATCAAATTTATAAATGTGACAAATGAAAAGAGTATAGAAATGTTAAAAATATTCTTAGATGATAATCATTAATCAATTTATATTTATTTACTATAAATCATTAAACCAATTTAGTTTTTAGAATCTTATTAATTTTATATTTTTATTTATAATTTTTTAATTAGTATGTTTATAATTATACATATAATTTTAAAAAAAAATTAACATGTTTGTTTAAATATAATGAGTACTCAAATATATACGAATATTTGTAAGTATTTGAAAATATAAGTTTGGTATTAAAAAGAAAAACTTGTTGCAGATTTAAGAATTATACAAATTTATATTTTACTTGTATAAATATGAACATTTGTAAGTACTTACAAATATAAATTTGGTATTAAGAAGAAAAATTCGTTGCAGATTTAAGAATTATACAAATTTATATTTTACTCATATAGAAATTAATATTTATAGGTATTTGCAAATATAAGTTTAGTATTAAGTATAAAAACTCGTAAATTTAAGAAGGATACAAATTTATATATTATCTGTATATATATATATATATATGAATATTTGTAAGAATTTGCAAATGTAAGTTTAGTATTTAAAATAAAATCTCGTTGAAGATCAAAGAAGGATACAAATTTATATATTTTTTTTGCAAATATTAGTTAAGTAGTAAATGTTCCAAAAGTTCAGTATTTTAACGAAATTACTTTTAATTAGTGAGTTAATAAACAATAATTTAATAAAATATGAGTTAATAAGCAATACTTTTTCGATGAAATTTGTTAAGAATAACTAAATTGAATTGATGAATTACATGCAAACAACTAAAGTGATTTGTTGAATAGTAATCCTGACGAAATCTGTCGAGGTGAACAATAATCCGACGGAATTCGTCGAGTAAATAGTAACCTCAACAAATTTCTTTGAAGGAGATTAATGTAAAAATTGTATCCCTCGACAAATTTCATCAAGGTTACTATTTATTTCAACGAATTTCGTCGAAGTATTGTTTATCATCCAATCAAAGATAATTTCGTCTAAATGGTAAATTTTTGGTATCAAATATAATAAAAATTTAAATTAGATCATAAATATAATTAAATTCAAAAATTGAGCTATTCCTATTAATAATCCTATATAATTGATATTTATAATCAACTTATAGTGAATGATGTTAATAATTTTTTTTTTTTAAATATAGATATTAAAAAATTCAATCTTATCACACCAATCAATTTATACGAATATATATTTCATTTTACGTAAAATAAAATATTATATTAGATAATACTATAGATGTTAATAATATATTTAAAAAATTAATATAATTCAATTCGTGGCTGATAACAACAGATCATGTGACGTTGCCTGATTGTTTTATGTAAAATAAGCAAAGTGTTAAAGAAAAAAAATAAAAGATTTGTAATTACTTTTTTTATTTAAGAAAAACTGTAAAAATAGATAACATGAATCACTTCTTTATGTGTTACACATTGATTCGGTTATTTTCTCTCTCTTTTATAAAACAAAACAAATTAGAGACATCAGCGAATTTGTCAATATTAACTTTTCGACGATCAAGTTAGTCATTGAAATTTATATTATGAAGGGAGAAGTTCTCGAAAATGAGATCTTATTTATTTATTTTTACTTGACATTTTAATTTGGCTAATGTTAAAATATTTTTTTTAACATGTATTGTAATATTAGTGTCATATGGTATTAGTGAATTTTTAAAATCATTTCATATGATATTTGTAATTTATTAAAATTATGTTGCGTGTATTTTTTATATATATATATTAGACTGAATATAGAATTATTATTATTTTTTCTTTTTGTAAATAGTCGACTCTTATTTCTCACACATTTAACTGTAGGGCTTACAAGAGTGATTCTCTTATTTTACGAGGTCTTTACATATTTATGTGTTAATGTTCGGTAGGAGTTTATATTCTTCTTAATTAAATACAAAGGATTCTTATTTTTTACGAGATTTATCAACAAAAGTTCATAGTATTTAGAGATCACTTTCTTTTTTATGTGAGCCCTCTGTTTTCTTCATTTTGGGCTTGAAAGCATTCGTTTATGGACTAAGGCCCATTAATAGCCTTATTTATTTTGTTTAAGCCCAGTAGTTTCGCTTTAGTTTAAACCCTTCAATAATTTTACTTGTCAGATTGAGCCTGAAATTTTATTTACAACAAAAACTGTCCCATCTTCTTCGTATCAATTATTAATTTAAATAACAATAACATGACACTCGCAATTTAATATAGAAATAATAATAATTAAAATTATTATTTTCAAATATTAGATTATTTATAATAAATTTAATAAAAAAATATCTTAAATCTTAAATTATATATAATCTAAGCACTCAATTGATTGACTTGTGTAGATTGACGTGTAGATTGATGAGAAGACTGGGTTAACTATTGGTAGTCATACACTTTTTATAAATCCCGAATCTAACCCTTTGCTAAATAAAAGACGACGTGGAATTGATTTTTTATCGTCTTTAGGTTCTCGCCGGTTCTTGCAACGGAAGTAAATTTTTTACTGCTTAATTTCTGTTAAGAAGAAGATGTTGGTTAGATGCCCTAGATCTAATAGAGATAAAAATGTAATTGTACATTATTATATTGATTAATAAAATTAACAATTTATTTATAAGTTTTGTCTATGTTGATTACTTATATATAAAGTCCTTAGAATGATAATTAGAGGAATTAATTTAAGTTTAATTTATGAGATCTCGTCGTTCTTAAATATTTCCGATCATAAGATTATCAATACTAGGACATTGATAAATCCAAATTAGATCGGCATATGTTATGTCTGTTTCCTTAGAGAAGGAAGGTAGCTGATCTCATAAGCTACTAGTGAAGGTGTTCACTTAGTCTAACATATGGATGCTTGTTAGAGAATAAGTTCATCGAATTGACTCGCATGAGAAACCTATACGAAGTGTCATCCACATGTCTATGGGATTTCTCTAAGTTACGATAGTATGACTGATCTTTAGACTTGAGATCTTCATGGTAGCTTGTTTGTGGATCATATATGTTTTGACATTACACCTCCATTGTCCATAGCGAGATTGCGCATGGGATAATGATTGGGTAATAGAAAAGCACGCGAAGGTTGTGAGAGATCAATAAAGAATTCGTCGCTCTGGACAACATAGAGTCGATATCCCAAAGGGCGCCATTTTGACATAAGTGATAATATAAGTCCATGACCATGACGAGTTCTGAAAGGAGTTTCAGATACTCTAAAATTATATTATTAGCTTTAGTTAAGAAGTTTCAATAATCATGATTTAATAGAGTAGACATTTTCTATACTCTAGAATCGTTGGTGGGATATGTACGAGGCGAAATGATTGTATCATACGGTAATCGTATACGGACTAGGTTTTACTAATTTTAGTATTCTTTCTCAATTGGGGGTCATGATGTATTACTAAATGCCGCTCTTGATCTATGGAAATTAGTTTTTTAATTAAAGAATTAATTGATGATAAATTAATTAGATTAATTTATCTAAACTTAAGAAGTCTATAACTATCTTTATTGCCAACATAAAAAAGAACCTAATAGGTCACACACTAAAAGGTATTGAGAAATTAAAGTTAAATTATGTAGATAAATTATTAAAGACTTAATAGTTAAGTTCATAATATTTAAGGGTTTATTTAATAGTTTTAGAAACTATTTGAGGTTAAATTATAATTATACAAAATATTTGTATTTAATTATAGGTTTCTTAATTTGATTAAAATAATATTTAATTAATTATATTAATTAAATAATATTTAATTTTAAAATAGATTAAAATAATATTATTTAATTAATTAGATTAATTATCTAATATTTAATTTTAAAATAGATTACTAATAAGATTAGGAATCTATCCAATAACTTTTTTGAATTAGAATTGAAAAGTCAAAATATGAAACCAATATAAACTTTCAGTTTTGGTCATAAACGTATGTGAATGTGAAGAAAGAATTTTTTTTTCAAGAGTTGAGAGAAAATTCTTTTAACCAAAAATTCTTAATTTTGTTTCTTTTCTAGAACTAACATTCAAGAAAAAATACACTACATAATTAAGATTTAGGAAAATCTTAAAATCCCTCTAAATCTTAAAATCTTAATTCTTTATCTTGTGTGAATTACCATTAGAGGCCACACACTTAGATGGCTAATCTAAATCTTAAAATCCCCATAAATCTTAAAATCCTAATTCTCTATCTTATGTGAATTACTATCAGAGGCCACACACTTTGGTGGCTAATCTAAAAAAGGGTGTCCGTATTTAAGCCATAACTTTTAGTTTAGACCTCGGATTAATACGATTCAAGAAGATCTGGAAAGAAGACTCGAAAATCAACAATTTTGTATTTCACAAAAAAAATCAAGATTTAAACGTTTTGAAAGTTAAAATAGCAATTAAAGTTATAAATTTGTAAAAAATTCGAGAAAGTCTTAATCTATCCCTATTAGTGGTGAAAATTTAAGGTAAGATTTCAATCATCTATTTTATATTTAATTGATATTATAAAATATGTTAAATAATATGATCTTGATATGAAAATTAATGAACATTAATTAATTAATATAATTAATTAAAGTAATTTTTAAATTTCCGCCGTATATAGTATCTTTAATTCCCGTAAGAATAGGACACAAATAGGAACCAAAATAGACAATTGCATATAATGGAATTATTAATTAATAAGTCGTTTTATATACTTTGTAATTGTAATTGCAATCATCCACCATAGCGAGTCTTGAGGAATTCTGGAGGCTCCTCTTCCATGACGCCAGCTCCTGTCTCTTCCAAGTATTCCCGGATGGTTGTTTTACGGTCTCCCAGAAAAGTATGATCCATAAAGTTGTCGTAAGCTTCATCA
>JAXCLQ010000007.1:4898268-4910874 GCA_035584115.1 Cedrela odorata
CCAAAAATACTATCAAATTTCACTCACCGTGGGATTGGTAAATGGCTTCCCATCAAGTGCTTCTGGTAAAACCTATAGGAGAAAACTATGTATGAATGAATGTGCTTTATACTAGAAATTGAACAAACAAATATTTAGTAAGCTTGAGTTACAGCTAGAAAACGGAATTCATGCTCTCTTTTGATGAAAGCCGGAATTGGAGTTCGTAAGGTAATAACACATTTAGCAAACAAATTCTATATCACTCTTGTTCAACATTCAAAATTTGAAACAAAAAATTGAGCAAGTCACCATAGACCTCTAGCAATCTATACCTTTGATTTTTTTAATCTCAAAAACAGTACCAATCAGTGTCTCCCCTTCACATGGCTCCACACTCAAGCTAGAAATCGCCTGAATTAATTTCCAAGTTTCAAATTTTTATCCTTTTCTCAGTAACCAAGCAGATTGTATTTGTATGAAGAAAAGAAAAACGACAGTTCCACGTATAAGTTTTAGAGTGACCTTGGTTTCAGGTTTGGCGATGCCACGCTCGAAGAAGAACGGGGTCACGTTAGCGAACACGCGACGGAATCCGTGCAGTTTCGCTACTCTGAAGTTGATCAGATCGGGAAATGTACTTCTCGCGCTACTCTCTGGTCGCAAAAGACATCGAGTCACATACGTTAAAAAAAAATATGTACGAAGAAACCACAATCGTGAATAATGAAAATGAAGGTAATTGTACGTACCGGAAAGGAGAGAACCGAAGCCACCGATGGAAATGAGACCTTGGGGAGATAGGAGTTGGTAGAAATCGGACTCATCGTTTAGTTGAATCGGATCCGGCTTGTTCGCCGAGGCTTTCAGTTCGACGTGGTTTAAGGATGCTGACGGAGCGCGTAGGCGGAGAATTTTACTACGAGAAAAGTGAAGGGGAGGGTATGCTGAAATCGGAAGTTGGAACGAAAGAGTTGTAGAGCGTCGCGAACAAGCGAGGGGAGCGAGTGGGGGTAAGAGCGAGACATAAGCGGTGGTGCTCATATGAACAGAGGAGCCGATGGTGGTGTCGCTGAGCGAGTTTCTGAACTGGAGGATAGGATGTGGTTGACATTTTCGTTACATGGTAAGGACCTTGTAGTAAATTTAGCAGTTAAGATTAATCACTTGCAATGCACGTGAGCCTATAAATATGTCATATTTATAATTTTTGCCCTCAAGTATGAATAATTACGTTTTATTATTATCTTGTTAGGGATGACAATTTTACCCGTAAATCTGCTACTACATAATCCTTATAGGGCTAGTTTGGATGCTTCTTAGTTGTAGAACAGATTTGAAAAAATAAATTAAAATTTATAACGAATTTGGGTAAATTATAAATACGGATAGATATCCGTGAATATATAATTTTAAACTTTTTATTTTGAAAGTCCTAAAACATTGTTGTTTTAATGTTAATGTTAAAAAAAAAATTAAAAGAATGTTGTTTTAATGTTAAACCATTTTATAAATCTTCTACACACAAAGCATAACACACGTACACATTATCAATTGCATTCAAATTTTTTATTAAATTTACGTATTTAATATTTTTTTTGTTAGTAATTAAATATTATTGATTTTATAGTAATACTAAATTTAGTAATTTTTTTAACAGTATATCTTAAAATTAATATATGTATATTGATGTCACAAATAACATTCATTATCTCTATCAAATAAATTACATGTATATAATTATTAATTATTAATAGAGTTTAAAGTTTATTTCTTAAAAATTATTTTTTATTTTATTTTTAAATTTACATAATTATTCTTAGTATAGAAAAAAGAGAGTCAAAACATCAAAATAATTTAATTAAATAAGTTGTATTTCAAATTAATTATATATGAATTTGTAAAATAATTATGTATTTTTTTATAAAATTATTGTTATCAATTTTAATTTTTTTATGTACTTGATATTTTATATAAATGATATATTTTATTTTAAACAAAAATATCACTAAAAATTAGTTAAAGATTTATAAATAACTGCACAAATTTAATAAATGTTAAGAACTCGTTTAAGTGAGTTTAGTAATAAAATATTAAGCTCGCTATGAGTTTAGTGCAATTTTAATATTAAATTTTTTTAATGGATGTGAATACGAAGATATCCATATAAGCAACTACTAACCCTACACCTGTTGTTTAAAGTACAAACGTCTCCATTAAGTAAAATTTAGACGGATACATGTCTTATCATAACAAAAACAATGTACAAATAAAAGTAAACATAGTTTACAAAGATCTTGGTCACTAGCAATTCTACATACAAAACACATAGTCCAGCTACTTTGATTTTTGCAGATGCTAGTAGGTTTTGAAACCTTAAAAGGGTCAAGTTTTTGAGGTGGCAAAGAAGAGTAAAATAAGAGACAACTAACAGAGATATCATCTATTGCAATTCCTTATTTCTTGTATTTTTATGCATGAACTACACATTCCACCAGTTTTTTTGCTGATTTCTCCCTTATGTTCTGTTGAAGAAATAATCTTCACTGCTTATTGGTTGGAAATCACATCCTTTACCTAACTAGATAAAATGAACTAGTTAATGTCGCCATACACTTGGCATTCGTGACAAAATTTTGCTACCTTAACTGCATCTTGTGAGAGTGACGACCAATAATACCCATGTTTCAGGACCTTATAAGTCATGGATCGAGCTCCTTCATGTTCGCCACAGACTCTATGATGGATTTCTTCTAGAATCTGAGCCGCTTTCTTCGGTCAAAGGCATTTCAAGTATGGGATGCTGTAACCTCGTTTATATAGTTCTCCATCGATAACAGTATACTTTGCCGACTTGTTTTTAACTTTTCTCTCCTTATCCTTGTCGTCTGGGAGCTTCTCTTCTTAAATATAGAACTTTATCTTTTCAATCCAGCAATGACGAGAATCGAGTAGAGCTACACATGGGTGGTCTGTGCTTCTCTCAGTGCTCTTTTACTCCAATACTTCGATTGAGACTGAGGCTGGAATACTTCTTTTGAAGGTAAATGTGAATTTTGCCAGCATATCTACCTTGGAGTTTTTGGCCATCGGGATTTGTTTTATGATAACAACCCTCAATGTACTCAATAGTTGTTTAGCTTTTTTTAAATAAGTTTGCATGTTGTTTTCCCGAGTCTGGAACTATCCTTCTATTTGGCTAACTATTAACTGAAAATCATAGTGGATGTTTAAGCCTGTAATCTCTAGTGCCTGAGCTAACTTGATCCCTGCAATCAAAGCTTCGTACTTTGTCTCGTAATTGGTGACCTTAAAATTAAATTTTAAGGAATACATTACCTCGGTTCCATTGGGGTTCACGAAAACCACCCTAGCTCCCCCTTCTTGTGCATTCGAAGCTTCATTAATGAAAAGGCTTCAGATTGACTAGGCTTCATTGGGGATGTTCGGATCTTCTTATCTTTGATAAGAATGCTCTTCTAAGATTTTGTGGATGAAAAAGTGTTCAGTTACTGACCTTTTAGTTACAAAGTCTGCTAAGGCATGCCCTTTTATGACTTTCTTAAGTTTATAGTTGATGTCGTACTCGCTAAATTTGACTAGCTATTTTACTAAATGACTCGAAAGGTCTGATCGATATAAAATTTATCTTAGGGGCTGATTTTTAGTACCATCACCTAATGAGCTTGAAAGTAGAGTCTTAGCTTTCTGGCCACCACTACTAATACTAGTGTTAATTTATCAAGTGATGAATACCTTGTCTCTGCATCCAACAGCGCCTTGCTGATGTAGTAAATGGGGCAATGGATTTTCTCGGCATCCTCCTTCACCAAAATTGAGCTTACTAAATGATCGCTTACTGTAAGGTAAATGTACAATATATCTCTTGTTTCAGGTCTCGTTAGATGTGGCGATGACGCGAGGTATTGTTTCAACTCTTGGAAACTGCGCTCGCATTCCTCTGTCTACTTAATTTTCTTTCCCTTTTTTATGATCTAGAAAAAAGGAAAACATCTATCTGTTGCTTTAGATAGAAACCTGCTTAATGCTGCTACCCGTCTTGTTAGGCTTTGGAGCTCTTTGAGAGTGGATGGGGATTTTAAATCTAGTATAGCCTTAATTTTCTCAAGTAAGAGAAGGTTTCTTCCAAATGTTTTGTATGGTCTCAGGCCTTTAAGGACTTAGTAATCATGTCATCCACATACATTTCCATGGTTTTTCCAATTAGTAGCTTAAAAGTTCGATTGACTAACCTTTGAAAGGTGGCTCTAGCATTCTTTAATCCGAAGGACATTACCTTATAACAATACAAACCTTGGTCGGTGATGAATGCAGTCTTTTCTTGGTCTGACTTATGCATCCTGATTTGATTGTATCCCAAGAAGGCATCCATAAAGTTTAGTAGCTTGTAACCCGCTGTTGAATCTACCAACTGGTCAATTTTAAGAGGTGGAAAATTATCTTTAGGATAGGCTTTATTCAAGTCTGTGAAGTCTACACGCATCCTCCACTTTCTATTAGCTTTCTTAACCATCACCACGTTTAATATCTATTCCAAGTACAACACTTCTCTGATAAATTTAGTCTTTATTAGTTTATCTACTTTAGCATGCATTACTTCTCTTCTTTTTGCATTAAACGGTCTTCTTTTCTGCTTTACCGACTTACGTTAAGGGTTAATGGCGAGCCGATGGGAAATCACCTGAGGATTGATCCCTGGTATATCTTTATGTGTCCATGCGAACACATTCATGTACCTCCTCAGAATATCTTTAAATCTTGCTTTCAACTCCTCAAGGAAATGAGTGTCAATCTTAATCATTTTCTAATAAGCCTCTTGGACCAAGGTGACAGACTCGAGTTCTTCAACTGGTTCCAACGCTGATGGTTTATCATTCCGTTCGATCTCCTAATTTAACATCTTTATAACCAGTTCATCCGGTGAGTTCTCGTTTCCTGCTTTTAGAGCCTCTTTTCCTTGGACGTTTTGATAGACAATATAAGTTTTTGAAAGAGGCTACAAAACATGACCAAGCCTCTTTTTTACTCTCTTTGATGATTCCGATATCTTTTCCTGCTTAGAATTTCAACTTTAGGTAATGTATACTTTTTACCGCCTTTATGATTTTAAGGAAAGATCTCCCAAGTATCATCGCATAAGGCATTCTAAGATCCACCACTTGAAACTTTACCATTGTGGTCTTCTAATACGACTTTTCTCCTATAGTGATAGGTAGTTGCACTATCCAAAATCATGAAGGGCAATTTTCGCAAGCCGCAGTCTCAAATGCTCTATTCTCAAGGAATCTAAAGTTTTTTAAAATATGATATTAACCGAGTTCCCTGTATCTACCAAAATTCGGCTTATCTGAATTGCTTCTACTGCCAAAGTTATTACCAAAGTGTCATTATGGGAATAATAGACTCATACTTCATCTTTATCCATGAACATAATAGGCACCGAGACGATTTTCTACTTCTTCTCTGCTCGGACATCCTTCCTAAAATCACCATGGTCTGCTTGTCCTGTCTTTTTTCATGTTCGATCTTCTTATTCGATGCTTTGAATTCTTCTTCATTTCTTACCACTAATTCTGACAAATAATTATTTTGGATCAGCATCTTAACTTGACTTTTGATATTGAAACACTCGTTTGTCAGGTGTCCAACACTTTGGTGAAACTTGCAAAACTTGTTCTTAGCTTCCACAATCGGCTTGGTTTGTATGGACAGGTTTCATTAATATAGTTCCTCATTTTTTGATTTTCTATCAGACTTGCAAAAGTGGAGCCTTTAAGGGGTAAAAACTTGATCTCATTAGATATGAGCTACTCTCTTCGTCTCATCTCTTCTTAGTGAACAATATTCTCTCAGGGAAAATTTGTCTCATCCACTCGATGTTCTATTTCGATCCTGAACCTGTCTATCCTTTTTGTCTAAGTCTCAAAAATTTCTCCTGCCATCGGGTCTTATTCTTAGATCAGTTCTGGAATTCCGTGCCTCACCGCAAGGTTGTGGTTCGAAAACTTTTTCCTCCCTTAACTTGAGGGTGATATGATCTTCAATCTCAATTTAACAGTTTTCTCTGAGCTGTTTCATAAGTGATAACAAATGGCTTCCGCACAACATACCACCCTAGATATACCCGTAAGCCTTTCTTGAAACTTTTCAAAGTAAGGGAGTGATGATAAGCCTCTAATTTCTTCATCTCATCATGGTATCTCTTGATAAAGTTCCTGATACTTTCGCTCTCCCCTTGTTTCATGAGCAGTAATAAACTTGAAGTTTTGAGGCTAATAGTAGCCCCCCTGAACTCATTCGCAAATACTTTATATAATTGTTCAAAGCTACAGATGCTACTGAGGGTCTATTGGTAAACCACTTCCTTGCCTGCCCTTTCAAGGTCAATGGAAATAAGCGACACATATGAGATTCATTCAATCCTTGGATCAGCAACATCTCCTTGAAAATATCCATATATAGGGATAGGTCAGTCCTCCCTGTAAATAGGTTTATTTGTGGTATCTTGAACTTTTTGAGAAGAACAAAAATGAGGATCTTTTGTAAGAAGGGAGAATTAGAATACAATCACATTCTCGGAGTGGGCTCATGATCCTTTCTTTGCTCCTTTCTTTTTTGGTCCTCGACCAACTTTCTAACGTAGGCCTTAATATTGTTAACTTGGTCGTTATTCTCCTTAAACTTCCTTCTTCGAGATGGATTTTACAGAGAGCTTTCCGTTCGTCATTTCTAATTGAGAAATGTCATCATGTCTTCCGAACTAGAACTGTTATCTGATTTATGTTTAGGAATAATTGCCGAGTCATTAAGCAAATATTCCAATCGTTGACAGGCTTAAAGGTAGCATCTTTGCCTTGTAATCCTTCAGGTGGATAGTTTACAATCTTCCATTTCCCCTTCTCTGCTACAATATATCTCCTTCTGGTTATGTTTTGTCGAAATTCGTTGTCATGGTTCGTTGTATGTAAAGCATTTGGAACACTGCTTTCCATGACTTCAGCCAGTATAAGTGTCTTCACTCCTTGAGGGCTAGCTTGAATCATCTTCTTCATCCTTGCCACTTTTTCGACCAAAGCTTGAATTTGTCTATCCTTCTTTATATGCTGGTTTTCGTTATCGGCTAGCCTATTGGTCAATTAGGCAGTTCTTGTGATCCTTTGGTTAGAGGGAATTTGGTGTGGTGATAAAACCTTTGAATCCCGGTTTACACCCTCCGACGGTGATGGTTGATTACCGACATCTTGATTAGTTGTCGTAATCTCTTCCAAGGTATTATCGAGAAGATTTTTCCTCATCGTTGCTCGATTCTTGGTTATATACGTTCGCGAAGTAGCTGTATTTTTCCTTAATGGTGGCTTCTGACTTTTTGTTCAGAATTCTCGCAGACAGCATCAAATGTTGATGCAGCAAAAATTATTCTGTAGATTTTGTGCACCAGCAACGATCTTCTTCTCCTTGCTTGACTAATAGTTTATTCTGTGATCACAATTGAGAGCTATAATGGTAAAAAACTGGTTGTCTGGCGAAAATCTTCTGATGCTTAAGTTAGGATTTTTCTTTGTGTTTTAAGAGTAAAAGTAATATAAGCTCTTGATACTAGAGTTTCAATAGTTGTATCTGATAGTCATTGGTTTCTTTTTATAGACATTTGTATTTCTTAAGTTTGATAGAATTCTATGAAATTTGAAAACAAAGATCTCGTTATACGAGAATCACAAATATTCCATTAAGTAAGCATCAGCTTCTAAAATTTATGGAATCTTGTGCTATTTTTGTAGGATAAGTTCTTTTAGGCTCATGATTCTTATATTGTAAAGAGTTTTACTTATTAGGAATCATTATTGCAGAATAATCTAGGGAGAATTCAAGAAAGAAACGAATCTTTCTCAGATACGTAATTATAGTGAGATCCCGGAAACTACTATGTGAGGCATCTTCATGTACTTAAAATAAATTCCACAAGTCCAAGACCTTTGATAAATTTCACCTGAAACCTTCATAAAGAGGTCTCGAAATCAATATTTGGAGTGTCAATCCGAGACCTTTTTAGCTTACCAGATCTTCATGAAGGGATATCGAAGTCGATATTTAGCATACCAACCCGAGGCCTGTGTAGCCAACCCAAAGAGGTTTCGACTCTTATAACGAGACCTTCATTATACTCTGGGCAGTTCTTCTTGAACCGGATTAGGTCTCGGATCATTATTTCAGTTTTTCCTGGTTACATCTTAGGCTTTATATATGTCTTAGGCTGTGTCCTCAATAGATATAAATATTTGTAGGTATTTATAAATATGGGTTTGGTATTAAGAAGAAAAACTCGTTACAAATTTAGGAATTATACAAATTTATATTTTACTCATATATATATATATATATATATGAATATTTTTAAGTATTTGCAAATATAAGTTTGGTGTTAAGAAGCAAAACTCGTTCCAGATATAAGAATTAAACAAATTTATATTTTGCACATATAGATAAGAATATTCGTAGATATTTGCAAATGTTAGTTTGATATTAATAATAAAAATTAGTTGTAAATTTAAGAATGATACAAATTTATATGTTATTCATATAGATATGAATATTTGTTGGTATTTGCAAATGTAAGTTTGGTATTTAGAAGAAAATCTCGATTGAAGATTTAAGAAGGATACAAATTTATATATATATATATATATATATTTTGCAGATATTAGTTAAGTAGTATATGTTCCAAACCAAATTCATTGTCACCCTTTGTCAATCATCTCTTAGTTCTTTTTTAATGGCTTACTCCATCTTATATAATTGATATTTATAATCAACCTATAGTGAGTCATGTTAATAATTTTTATTTTATTTTTATATTGATATTAAAAAATTCAATTATATCACACCAATCAATTTATATGAATATATATTTCATTTAATGTAGAATAAAATATTATATTAGATAAAGCTATAGATGTTAATAATATATTTTTTAAAAATTAATATAATTCCATTCATGGCTGATATCAATAAATCACGTGACGTTGCATGAAAATTACTTTATATAAAAGAAGAGAAGTATCAAAGAAAAAAAATAAAAGATTTGTAATTAATTTTTTTTATTTAAGAAAAGATGCAAAAATTGATGATGTGGATCACTTCTCTACGTGTTCTGACTTAATTAACTTATTTTCTCTCTTCTATAAAACAAAACAAAATTAGAGACATTGGTAAATTTGCCAATGTTAATCCTCCGACGTTCAAATCAGTAATTGAAATTTATATTCGAAGTTATTGAAAATGAAATCTTTTTTTTTTTACTTAGCCTTTTAATTTGACTAATGCTGAAACATTCTTTTTAACATGTATCGTAATATTAGTATTATATGATAATCGTTACTTCTTAAAATCATATCAAGTGTATTTTTTCACGTATTAGACTGAATGTAGAATTTTTACGTCTTTTTCTTTTGCAAATAGTTGAACACTTACTCTATGGTAGACTTTTAGTCATTTCCTTCTCATTTTTGTATTTGAGTTTTTGTCCTACGGAGGTCGTTATAATTTTACAGTTTTCGTAATTAAGGATATCTCTTATTTCCTACACAGTTAACTGTAAGACTTGCATGACTCTCTTTTGTTTATAAGATCCCTACCCATATAAGTGTAAAGTCTCTGTACGAGTTCATAATTTTTATAATTAAATATATTTTTTTCTTTTTTGCGAGATTTTTCAATAAAAATTTATAGTTTGCGTAATTAAAGAACACTAATTATTTTTAGGTGGGCTCGCTATTTTCTTAATTTTGTGCTCGAAATCATTCGTTCATGGGTTTAGGTCCATTGGTAGCCTTATTTTTTAACTTCAACCCTTTAGTTGCTTTGCTTGAGTTTAAACCCTTTAATAATTTTACTTGTCAGATTGAGCCTGAAAATTTATTTACAATAAAAACTATCCCTTCTCGCGTTACTCTGAAGTTGATCAGATCGGGAACAGTGCTTCTCGCGCTACTCTGGTCGCAAAACGCATCGTATCACATACATTATTTTTAAAAACAAATGTGAAAAGAAATCATGATAACGAATAATGAAGGTGGTGATAAGTAGGACCGGAGAGGAGACAAGCGTAGCCACAGATGGAAATAAAACCGTCGGTAGAGACGGGTTGGTAGAAATCGTCTACATACAATGAACGTAATCAGATACAAAATTCAGTCAAGAAGAGCGGGAAAAGTAACTAAGCTTATAGCAAGGCAACTAGCTAGATTTCCAGTTCATTGCATAACTCAGCAAACCATGTCAGCTCCTATGTCAACCCTGCAAGGGAATGTAAACTTCTAAGCCACTTGTATACTTGACATCCCCTCGAGCTCAAAATTCTAGGGAGAACATTGAGGTTGGACCGAAAACAACTAAATTGAGGATAAGCCAAAGACTTTGTAAGAATGTCAGCCACTTGATCATTACTAGAAACAAAGCTGATTTCTAGTTCATTGTTGAGGACCTTATCTCTAACAAAATCAATCTAATTCTATGTGTTTAGTATGCGAAAGAAAATTTAGATTTTGGGCTAAGGCAGTAGCACTTGTGTTATCACACCAGACAACTGGAGAATAAGAAGGTAGCAAATATAGTTCCTGCAACAAAAATTGAATCCGAGCTACTTCAGATGCTGCTGAGGCAAGAGCATGATACTCAGATTCAGTGCTAGAAATGAAAACAACAGCTCCAAAATCATACCGGACAGGCTTGTTCCACTTGTGATATTTTTAAAATTTTTCTTTCTTTTGTTTAGGTTGATAAGTGAAGCTCTACAGAAGATGAAGGGAAAGATTCCAGAAATCGCTGGCTCACATGTTTCTTCTCGTGTTCTTCAGGTGATTACTGAGAACGTTGTGGAGATTTCTCAATTTTACATTAGTGATTTTTTTTCTTAGCATGTACTTATGTTTTTTGTACCTCAGACTTGTGTCAAGTATTGTTCACGAGCTGAGAGAGATGCTGTTTTTGAGGAGCTTCAGCCACATTTTCTATCTCTTGCTGATAACACTTATGCGGTTCATCTCGAGAAGAAAATGATAGACGGTGGTATGATGTTGCTTGAAAGACACGTTCATCTTTGCTGTTCTCGTTCATGTAATATTTTCTGATCATTTGACGATACGCCATGTTCTATTTTTAGCTTCAAAAAAACAGCTAGCTGGGTTTATTTTAGCTCTCCACGGGCATGTTGCTTCCCTTCCTCGACACATGGTTGGATCTGTTGGTGTGTGATAATTGGTTTGGTCTTTTGCTTTTTTATTTTCAATGTGAAGAGTAGAATGGCCCAATTATATCTATAATCTTTTGTACACATCACCTCTGCGCTTTAAACCTGGCCTTGAAGAAGTGGCAGTTTGGTAGCTCTGAGTCTATGATTGAAATATTATTAAGTGAAAAAGAGAAAAAAAAAAATTGCTGAGTCTATGATTGAAATATTCTTTGCAGTCATTGAACTTACATACCAAATGGGAAGTGCAACTCAGAAACAAGAGCTTCTGGTGGAATTGTACTCTACAGAGCTTCAGTTGTTTAAGGACCTTGTCTCAATCAAAGAGAGCAGGTAAGCAATAGAATTACTGCATTCTCTCATCAAAACATCAATTAACAAATAGTCTGTCTAAGGAGGATAGTCACAGTAATAACAAGTGCAGTTCGTAGTATTCTATTACTTTCTTTTGTACATATTTAGTTTCATCGAATGGTCATGGCTCACGGGCAATTATTTTATTGAAAAAGTTATTGTCCCTGGGGATCGTTTCTCTGGCAAGGAAGGCTGCAATATTGAACACTATCTTTTTTATTTGGGCCCTCTGGTTTCTTAATTTTGGGCTCGTGAGCATTCTTTTATAGACTTAGGCCCATTAATAGCCTTACCTTTTTGTTTGAGCCCAGTAGTTTTGCTTGAGTTTAAACCCTTTAATAATTTTACTTGTCGAATTGAGCCTGAAAATTTATTTACAACAAAAACTATCCCATCTTCTTCGTATCAATTATTAATTTAAATAACAATAACATGACACTTGGAATTTAATATAGAAATAATAATAATAATTAATATTATTTTTTCAAATATTAGATTATTTATAATAAATTTAATGAATAAATACCTTAATTAATCTTAAATTATATATAATCTAATCACTCAAATCTAAACACTCAATTGATTATGATTTGGGTAGAATGACGAGAAGACTGTGTTAACTTTTACGTTGGTAGTCTTCCGCCTTTTATAAATCCCAAATCTAACCCTTTGCTCAATAAAAGACGACGTGGAATTGATCTTTTATGATATTTAGGATCTCGTCGGTTCTCACAACGGAAGTAAATTTCTTACTGCTTAATTTCTGTTAAGAAGAAGAATAGAACACAAATGGGAACCAAAATAGACAATTGCATGGAATGGAATTATTAATTAATAAGTCGTTTTTATATATTTTGTAATTGTAATTGCATTAATCATCCACCATAGCGAGTCTTGAGGAATTCTGGAGGCTCCTCTTCCATGACGCCAGCTCCTGTCCCTTCCAAGTATTCCCGGATGGTTGTTTTACGGTCTCCCAGAAAAGTATGATCCATAAAGTTGTCGTA
>JAXCLQ010000007.1:4917482-4928881 GCA_035584115.1 Cedrela odorata
TGGTGGGACTGGAGTTTATGCGCACATTAATGTCTCTGTCTTGTCTCATGCAATTTAGAGAAGATTCTTGCTCCTTTTTTTTTTAATATTCCAATGCATGGAGGTCTACGTCTCCTACGGTGAATGTAGCAGAACGCAGTTAGGACGGGCTGAAGGCTGAAGCCCAGAATTAAACAATCTTAGGCCGATCAACCATATTCTGTCCGACATTAAATGTCACGATAGAATCATGCGAATCCTGTCCGACATTAAATGTGACATTTTAATCGAGAGAAGAGAGTACGGTATAAATTAGTATTATTAATGAACTTCATACAATAATGATTAGAGACCAGTTCAAAAATAGTTCCTCAGGGCCAAGCGTAAATAGAGCCTGCCTCTTTTTCTCTCTATTTCTCTGTGGGTGTGTGGTTTCTGTGCATATTTTGGCAAAAAGGAAGAAGTATTTTCCACAAATTGAGATTAAAAATAAAAAAATTTTAAAAAAAAGGAGGGGGGGTCTTCTAAGCTTAGTAAAAAACTTGGGATGCATAATATTCGCTCTCGTTAAACACAGGTCTTAAATCTTCTTTGCACATAAAATCCAAAGGAAAAGAAACAAGATGTCCCCGCACTGCCTGTAATCTCTCCAAGGGATCAGTGTTTCTGAGATCTCCATTTTGATCAAATTCTAGATTTTGAGGAGCTATTCCCAAGTCTATGGTAGTATGGCCGAGTTTCTCCTTCCAAAATGCCATGTTTTGTCTAATAGCAGCTCTGCATGTAATCATATTCGAGGAAGACGATACATTAGCTCAATGAAAAAAAGATGGAGGAAAGAAGTCACAGACATATCATCATACCTTGTATGTATAAGATCGTTCGGTACACAAGAAAAGACATCCTGGTAGATAGTTGTATTCGTCTGTCAAATGAATATGATGTATAAATCGTTAGTCAGAGACAAAATATGTCCAGCATATTCGTCAAGTCTATGCTATTCTTACCCTTGCTGTTGCAACCCATATATCTTTATAAGTTGAATCAATTACTGGGTCAATTATTTGTTTCACCTGGGGGAAATAATGGAAAACGGTTACATAATCAGCAGAGCAACATGAGATGCTTTTCATTTATATCATGTTTCCCTATACTGCTTTGAAATTAATGCATCTATAATGCATAGATGTAAGAAGTGAGAAAAGTAAAGGTCAGGTTACCAACCTCTCTCGCACGAAGACCAAGATGTTCAGACCAAAGTGAGAGGCGAAGACTCAAAGAAAACTTCCCAGCCTTCCATGGTTTTCCTCCCATAAACGAATCTACTAACTCTTTGTCTTCAATTAGTACTCCAATCTGAAATAACACTCCATGTCATCAAGAATTTGAATCATGACGGAACACTGTGTCATAAAAAACTAAAATTATAAGCTGACATCTTAAATGGTTTCAAGGCCTTCATTTAAAGAATCAATAATTTATATCTAAAATTTCAGCTATAGTTTACAACATTGACCTCTGTCATCAACGTTATTTATGTTGCACAAAGTACAGCCCATCAAAAAAATTTTCCATGTAGATCGCTTGGTGATGGCATCAACTCATATCAACCTTTATTTTTACTATTTTTCACCAACAGATTTTCCATAACTGGTAGAAAATATGTCTGGATTTAGGTAACTGTTTACATTTGAAAAAGGCATCAACATTTCTTAACAGAGTAACATGTTAGCCTCAAGGTCTGAAATTTTCCAACTAAGAACATATAATCTAGAATAAATTGATACCTCAGAATCTCTTGAACCAAGTAAACTCCTGTCATTGATATTAGCTGATCCAACCAAAGCTACACAGTCGTCGATTATCATTACCTTACCATGCACATAAACCTGCGAAAAGTTAGATCAATGTAAACTCCCATTATGCATGCACTGCATGCTAAACTTCTAAAAACTATTATTAAGGCATTGTAGAGTGCAGCAAAGAAATACAACCAACATTTGCCAATATTTCAGGATGATAAATGATAACAGATGCATATAAGCAGTTGTATCGGTGAAAGACAATACCTGACTGCTGGCCAACGGACCAGCCTCAAAAAGTCTACCATAAGCCCTAAGACCATAGAAAGAAATGTAATCATGAGTTTTGGGACCGAGAAGAGCATAAAGATTATGCAATATCGAATTCTGTCCTCTGTAAATCGTTCGGTATTGCCAGTGCATTATAGCTCTCACAGAAGCCGCACCACCATCATCAACACCACCCTGTAAAGCTTAGGATTCAGAATAAATAGATAGATAATCAGATAAATTCTAATTTCATGATAATCAAGGGAGGATTAGAACCTGGAAACCTGGCAGCAGTGGTATGACGATAATAACCCGGAAACACTTTTTATCATTGTATGCTCGCATAAATCGCTGGTATAATGCTTCCAAAACACGATTCCGTATGATTTCATCTCCGGAAAGACCTGATATGAAAAATTGATTCTGGGAACAAGCCATCCAAAAGGAAGTCAGGATAATGAACCATATAATGGAAGTATTGCAAATTGGTGGAAATTAAGCAGAATATGCTTGTCAGCAATCCATTAATATGCTCAACAGTGAGATACTTTCACCAAAGGTTGCAATCAAAAGATATAATGAATTTTGAATAGAAGATTGAAAAGCTCATATGTACCTCTATATAAATAAAGTGTTCTGCTTTCTCAATAAGGGAACAATAAGCACAATGAATGCTCTCTTCAATTTGGCTTGTTCCAGCAGACCATTGACTGACACTCCTTATAATCTGAAAATAAGATGCAATTAATAAATGGCAGAGGATGTCTTATTTAATAGTCCAAATGTAGTTCAGGTGAAATAACAGTAAAATTAGTGAAAGGAAAAACATCAATGATACTGTTGGTGTCAAATAAAAACCCATCACAAGAGGATGTCAAGTTCAAGTAAAATGAGCCCGCCCTATTGTGTGTGATTAACAACTAATCTAATGACCCTCTAGCACAAATGAATTTCATGAACGAGCAGCAAGAGCTTGATTTATGACACTGAAAAGGCAATATCAAGGCCTTAATGGAGGAAACAGCTTGAATTTTACTTTTGACACTGAAAGGGCAATAAACAAGATGACAACTTTTCAGAGTAAACCACACAACTTGAAACTCGGAATATAATAAAAAGCTTTATATTTGCATAGATCAAGGAATTGTGAGAAAATTAGCAAATGGATGATATCACGTATGGTGATCCATGTGGAAAGGAAATGGCTGGTGCCAAAAGCATGACAACAAACAGGACTATAACCTGAACATCACTATAATTACACATTTGCCAAACCAAAATCACAGCAGGTCTACCACTTCTGTCCATCATTAATAAAAAAGACAAAAATCCACAAGTCGTAAACTCAAATAGGTAGGTAAATGTTAGAAAAACCATAGAGGATCAATGTATGATTTATATCCCTTGTGACTTTATACATCCTGAAAGTTTGGTCAAGTTCTGGAGATTTCAGATGCTATTACCTGTGTATCAACAGAACATTTTATAGTTGGAATTGGTTCTTTCAGAAATATTGGAAAAGAAAGCACACAACATCAAAACCTCAAAGTAAACTGTACAAATGAATTAGAGGAGGTCAATGGCATAATCAGAAACCTTTTGGTAGGTTTCTTATATTTGGCCAAGAATGAAAAAGTTTCAAAGGTCTATCTGTGCAACAGACCTGACAGTGGCATGAAGTACGTGGACCAACTTGTCCACTTTCGTCTGGGGAGCCCACTTGATCACCACGTTCTTGTGTCTCCCACCACTCTGTATCTGAAGTTTTAGTGCCAGGCTGTGTCGATACCTCTAAAGGCATTTTAAGATGATCATGCGGGGAGTCATGGTCATCCACAAATCCTTTCATAGGTGTATCTGTAACTACAGGTTCAATTTTGGGTTTCTGGTAACGGAATGAAACACTTTTGGTAGCAGTAGGCTCCACCCCATTGGATTTCGGGCCCCCATTTGAACCATCCAGCCCCTCAGGCTCTTGAGGCAGGAGCAGCGGAATATCTTCAAAAGATGATATAGAGGAAAATGAATCCTGCCTTTTGATGCCTTCAGAGTTGTCTTTGCCATTCTTACTTTCAACCTCCGCTTCTCTGCTTCTGCCCAAGTAATGTGGAATAACCATCTGGTGTTGAGGCATAAGCAGCGGAATTGCTTCCTCATATGGCGCTTTATTTCTCTGAAAAATGCAAGAACATGTTAAAAATACATAATTACAATTAATTCTACTAGAGAACCATACTAATTGAATCAAAACATGGACCTTAGCAAAATTCCAGCGCTGAACAAAGTGCCTCGCCACATCACGACAAGGTGGTCCCCAGAGGGCACAATGGACATCATGCCAAGGCATTCGAGGATATTTTCCACGATCCAATTCATCTTTCATTGTATCTTCCCACGAATTTGGTTCAGATTCCCTGAAGATTTCCAAGGAAAGTTCATCACATAAATCAAGTAAACATCATGACAGCTTCCAACCAACTTACAAATTTATAGAACAGAACTTTCTTCCCACAATAATAGGACTCAGACCCACTAATTGATTGGAAGCCAGGCTAATTAGTATTATCGGCACCCTTTAAAACCTTCAAAACCCTAACAACTTTAAATAAAAGTCTTTATCTTCACCCAATAGCATTGACCAACCCCAGGCCATTTGCAAACTCTTGTGTATGTTCTATCCAAATATAACTTCCGGCCTGCTAGTTATCAAACAGAAGCAAGTTTCCACTGGTATATGCAACTAATAATACGAGAAAAACAAAACCCAATAACACCCGGTTCACTTTGACTAAGCAAGTAGCATAATGAGCTATCCACACTTTGTCATCTTCATATTAAACAACCTATACTTCAAGGATCAACACATTAATTAAACAAATGCAAACTGATGACAACTAATACAAGTTCGAGGATAACCATATAAACCAGAGCATTAATGTTTTATTATCAATCTTCCAACAAATGCCACAAAACATTTTTAAGGTAGGATCATTACATGACAACTAATACAAGTTCGAAGATAACCATATAAACCAGAGTATTAATGTTTTATTATCAATCTTCCAACAAATGCCACAAAACATTTTTAAGGTAGGAGCATTACATGACAACTAATACAAGTTCGAAGATAACCATATAAACCAGAGCATTAATGTTTTATTATCAATCTCCCAGCAAATGCCACAAAACGTTTTTAAGGTAGGATCATTACACAAAGGAGAAATCTACCTTGCATTATAATAGTCCTTTCCAGGCCATACCAGAGGAGGATTATCCCCCACTTTGTGTTCAAATGTGTCATAGCGACCAAAGCACAAGTCCAGACCTCCAATGAAGCAAATCTGGTAATCAACAATGACAAGTTTTTCATGGTGGGACCTATGCATAATCAAACATAGATATCAGAAATTGAAAAAATCCAATACAATGCCCAGTAAAAACATTTAACATCTTCAAATGCTCTATTACGTTTTTCAGATATGCATACCATAGATAAACACCAGCAGAGAAGTGATCAGGACAACGAAGTACCCTCACGTTTTCATGAATGCTAAGGAGCTTTCTCTTGCTATACACACTGTTAATTTTCAAAGCAAGAGCAACCTCTTTGTAGAGAAGGATATAAATCTGCATTCATAAAGATACAATATTATTACCATCGCTTGAATAAAATGCCAGTATTGGCAATCTGCTCGAGCAAAAATCTGAAATCACGTTGAAACATCAAAACTTCGCATCGAGATGGGACGAATATTCAAAACATAGAGCTTAATGTTATGAAAATATGAACAGTGTATATAAAGTAACAACCAACATGTGCAGAATGTAGATGGTCACAATTAACAGAAATGCTCTGCAACAAATTATCTCTTATATTTTTTTATGAGTTAAATTGACACTTTAACGCTAATTGTAACTCAAATCATTTATGGCAGTGGGCATTCTCATTCAAGCATGAAACAACATACACAATTGAAAGCAATTCAGTTGATGCTAAGCTGATTAGCAAGCAAACACGTAGAGGGAAAGTAGTTTCACGAATGTTAATATGACAAGTCAACATATCCTATGCTTGCATGCAATCAGCATGCTAGAAGTTCACCTGTGAGTTCTGACAGGAAAATCAGTGACATGGAAGGAAAAAAAAAAACTTTCCACACAAGTCCTAAGCAAAAACTATGCTCAAACATTGGCAACATAAAGTGCACAAAAATTTCTCCAAAAGGTCCATCATCATGGATCCAATAGAATAATGCACCTGAAGGGGCTCGATCCAACAGAAATGATTCACAACTCAGCATGACACCGCATGTTTTATGCATCAGACTGATTCTGAACAATAAAAGTAATGCAAATAGTAGCTTCTTAATCTGGAAGTAGAAATATAACATGAAAAAACTATCCCAAACACATACCTGTACCCCTTGCTTAGCTTTGGCTTCCAGCAAAGCATCGAGCCGTGAAGAAGCATGAACATGAAAAGGACGCCGCAGATACAGTTCTGGGCACAGCCACCATCCACAAATAAATATCTGCATAAAACTTCCAATCATCTGATGGATACTTTAAGCCAAAAAAAAAATAAAATAAAATAATCAATGTCCACCACAATGGGACAGGGACTGACCTCTGATTTGGCATCCTCAATTGCCAAAGCAATAGCTTCAAAGACTGCCCTACCATCTACAAACCACTGAGCCAGACTTCCATCATCAGTCAAACCCCTTGGAGGAGCAAAAGAACCAAAGCGATGTGGATGACACCAACCCTCAGGAGGCCTAAGTGCAGCATCATTAATTGCTGCAACCCAATCTTTAACTTTAGCACCACTCTTTGTCCGTAACCTTATGCTCTGACTTCCACAAGTCACCTTTTGAAGTTTCCAATTACTCGTTAGAGAGTCAATTTTTCTGGAACCGTTCATCAGATATACAATTTCACCAGCCAATCAATTATATCATAATTTGAATAAATAGAATATAAGTTCATGATTTATATCACATTCTTATGCCTCCACTAAAAGGAACCCTAAAGACTTCTAATTGTTACAATAAAAGAAATCAATTGCAGTAGCATATTTGTGACTCAATACTGTTGTCCAACTCTAAATCACACAATTCACCAGTAGAGGTACTGAATTAGTGTGTGGACCATGAATCCATGAATTCAAAGGTGGTGTCAACCTCACATTGATGTATGGCAGTGCTCCTACAAATAGAAATGGAAAACAAAGAGACCTAAATTCTACTGAACTCAACTCAGACGAAATTTGAAAGTAGTTGGGATACATAAAGAATTATAACCATGAAAATTTCCCCACAATTGCTTTGTTCAGTGTTTTTCCTGGCAATTTCTTAGTAGTTAGTAGAGTGATTTTATTAAGGAATTATAAAAACGAAAATTTCCCCTGAATTTCTTTGCTCAGTGTTTTCCCCAGCAAAATTGCTACTTACCTTAAAAGCATGCCGCAGAGGATTATGTTCCTTTACTTCTGTAGCTAATGATACTCGACCATCACCATTCCCATCTGAGGCTGGTAGTACATCAAAAACAATAATATCCAAAGGTTTTGTATCGAAAGGATCAGCCAGCAATGCCAAGAATCCAGGTTTCAATACAGCCCACACCTGTACAGAAAGAAAAGGAAACAATGATAACATGGGTGAACTAAGAAAGCTAAAAGTAAGCATATTAAAAAAAATGACCGAGCACACTACAAATTACACTCCATGTCATGAATTTATAATCCATACGTATAATTTCTCACTCACTCTGCACAACGTTGATTGAAAAGCACTCATTGTAATAGCAAACAGAGAAACACAATGAATGAAATAAAATAAAATAAATTTCTTAATTATATAATTTTTCACGGAATCTCAATAACTTCAAGGAAGATTGCACTACCTTTTGCCAATTGTCATTACAACAATTAAACCAGGGACAGCCACAGCATTTTCTTGAATCGTCATTCCTTGAAATCTTTGGTAGATGCTTTACCATTACATAATCTTCTTTCAACTTAGGGCCATACTCTGGTAAAAATGACAATTTTGAAACCTCTAAAAACTTGCAAACCTACAACATGATATTGCTCATTGTGAAAGACTAGTACTAAAGATGGTATGTTATGGAAGCAAGTTACAAAAAAAAAAAAAAATTATAGCAATTAGCAACTTTTAAAGCGCACTAATAGTCACTAACAACTAAATCCAAGACAGTCAATTCTAAGAACTGGCCCTGAGAGCCTTTAGAGTCATTTACATTATACTCTATTAAAAAAAAGTCATTTCCAAAAGACAAATTATCAAGAAAAAAGTGATGCAAAATTATGAAGACATAAGCAAAAGAGCAGAAAATTGATTAACGTAAAAGCAAAAATTATAAACTTTAACAAAGATTCCAAACAATACTATTGCAGATTAAGATAAAACGCCAATCATACCTCTCGGGAGTTAATGATACCCTTGTTTCCCAGAAAGTGATTCAAATATTGTTGCATAGCAACTTTTGCTCTGTCCGACATTGAGTGCTGCCTTCCTAAAGCTGGCCGAATAACTGACAGAGCAGCGCTTGATGGAATATCTCTGAACACAAAACCCCACTAACTTTAACAATTGTTGAAGAATAGGTCATGATTATATTAAATGTCCATCATAACACAGGAAGCAGTCACCTGTGCTTAGCACCTTCATCATGATGAACGGGGACAGCATCGTCGTCACCTTCATCATCATCTTGCACAACTGCCATGTGATCTCCTATTCCTAGATTTTGAAGCCATTCTTTAACCTTTAATATAAATTCCAACGAAAAATTACATCAAACCACTGAACCTTCCCAAACAAAATAAATTGACAACATAATACGAAAATTCATGCATGCAAAAAATAAGTGAATTGAAAGCAGACCACTGCATTGACACACACCTGTTCTTGCTTCTCGTTAATTTCCTCAATAAATGCACGTTTCTTCAGTGCAAAGTGTAAATAAAGCACTTGTGTAGCTTTCTTTACAAGCTTCCACTTGAACTGGCAAAAAAAAAAAACACGCACAATGATCGGAATTAAAATTATGTTATTAGTAGAAGAGAAAAGACCAAATGGCACTGTTTCTTAGCTTGATACAACGAAAAACAGACAAAACAGGAAATGCATATATCATTTTAACCTCATTTTTCATGCCAACCAAGAAGGACAGAAGAGCATAAGGGAATGCAAAATGCACTTCATCCTCATTTTCCAATCCTCACAAATTGAACAGAAAAGCAAACCAAAAATAATAGAAGTTACAAACAATGCAACAAATTTACATGTCTGCCCTCATCCCACCAATTATAATCCTTCCTTTGAAACATAGGCTTAATAATTACACAGGCATTAGAAACATTTGAAAACTGAAACAGAACTTCCTAGAAAAGAAAACAAAAGGAAAAGTCTAAGCCTATATTACCAGTACCAACTATTGATACATTTAGGAGTGCTTTGAACAATATCAAAAGCACTTTTATCTTTAATTATAAAGTTCCGCTTAGATAGACAAAAAACACTTTCGAAGATAAATAGAGCATTTGGAACACTTTCTCCAAACGCACTTAATAGCTGCTCTCTAGAAACCACTTTCACAATCAGAAAAGCGCTTGAAGGACTTGCTAAATAAGCACTTCCAATTATTTTCTGAAAAACGATTGTACTCATAATTGCTTTCAACAAAAGCACTTCCAAGTTCCAACAACCGATTGCTCTCTTATTAAACTCTAACTTAAACAAAAAAAAAAAAAAAACTTATCACTGAATCCAAAGGCTACTTCGATAGTTTCAACATTTATGAATATGAAAGTGCAAGCAATTGCAGCATGGTTAAAATATCCGTTGGCTTTCCTTTTTCTATATTTTCTCCTCAACCAAACAACCATAATCAGAATTCAATTAAGTTTTTAATTATACAGCTCATCATCGCCAACAATTATAGTAAACAAATTACAAATTCGATCTCAATTCATATTCATTCGTATTTTGACAAGCTTGATTAAGAAAAACACCAATGAAAAAAGATCGTGCCTGTTTGTATTGAATTTCGATGGTGTAAGATAAAAGCATGGGGCTGATATCACCGGCGTCGGGTCTAGAAACAAAGATGATTGTAGACTTAGGCAACTCGTCAAATATCCGAGTAGACTCCGGTTCTGGACCCGTACCAAACGACGTGAAGAACGATGACACCGTCGTCGACGACGCTGCTTCTGGTTGCATTTGCACATACCGGGGACCAGCCCCGGACATCAACTGCTCCGATGCCATTTCTCGTTCTCTTTCGTTTTTAGTTTCCTCCGACAACAGTCTCTGTTTTGATCCAAAAATAAAAAAAGTTTTTGAATCAACAATTGCTCCGATTAAAGACAAAACGACGTAATGGTTTGTGGGGTAGTTTTGGAATATTTTCCGAGGGAGAGTCGGGAATTGATTTGCACGTGAAATCAAAGTACCAACTACCAGAATGATGGCAATTTTGGAATTATCTGTTGTGTGTTCATTTAATGGGCTTGGGAGCGTTTTATATTTGTATTAATTACTAATTTAGTAATATTTAATTTGTTTTTTAAATTTTTTTGATATTTGCCTCCAAAGGAAATCTACCAGCTTTATATCATATGCTTGGTTCAACTCTATTTTCCCTTTTTAAGATTTAATATGGAATCAAATCCAGCTATTTATCCATCAAAAATTAGATGGCATTACCAAATCACATGCTTGATACTGTGGCATGAACTAGACAAACACATTGTAATGGTGTACTCTATCTATAAAAGGGTTTGCATGTTGGCGTAATAAGGGAGGCTTCTTATTCATAGAATATAAAAGGGTTTCAAAATAAAATTGAAGTTTGATGGCGAATATAAAAGGGTATAAAAGGGTTTCAACCAGACGGTTTGTAATAAGCTTGAATTACAGGTTGAAAAATCATATGCCTAATCTTTTAGGTGTCATATGAGATATCAACCTATAACCCAAGTCATTGACTTTCGTTACTTGGGCAACACGGCCGGATCTCAACGGGATAACGAGAAACACAACAAAAACAAATATAACCCTAACGTGCAACCTTGGAATTCCTAGCGGCTGCGTAGGATTATGAGAACAGAAGCATTTCCAAGCCCAATAGCAGCTTCACAAATGCGTGGGAACCAAAACGGCATATTTCAGTTGGGAGTAGAAACTGCATATTTCCATTTTCCGACCAAGTTATCATGAAAATAATCTAAACACTATGCAAGTAGTCCAAAAATAGACAAATCATAACACGCACCCATAATAAACCAATGTAATGAACACGGGCACCAATCAACAT
>JAXCLQ010000007.1:4934378-4954698 GCA_035584115.1 Cedrela odorata
CTTTCTCGAGAAATTGACAATTTTCAGCCGGATAAACCCTAGCCTTCCCAATCGAATTCTCGAAATCTTCATCTCTTAACCGAAATGGACATAGCCGTGATCGCCGACACCGGATCAGCGGCCACGTCGCAAACCCTAGGCTTCGCAAAATTCATTCTCCATCGCCATTACTTGTTCTCCGCGACGATTCTTCCGAAGGACGCTCTCGCGCCGCCACCTGTCAAATCCAGCTCCCGCAGAACAGCTCCCACAACTCTTCTCCGGAAAAAGCGGCGTACGAAGCGGAAATTGTTCAACGGTGATGATTCCGAAGATAGTAGCGAGGGCGACAGTTTTTTCGGCGGAGGTAACGACGATGGACCGTTTGGTGGCGGCGGTTACGGCGGCAGAGGGTGGAATTTCAACGGATTTGGTGGACATAATTGGGACGAGTCGTCGCAGTGGTCTTCGAACGACTTTGCGTTTGATTTTGTTTACGAGGTGATTTATTGGATTGCATTGTCGAATTGCGTGCATTTTGCGTTCAAGAAGGTGGCGAGGATCATGTCCGATGCTGACAGAGACAAGGGTCCTATGAGATTGACTTCAGTTTGTTAATTGTTTCCGTGTTTAATTCGGTAATCATGAATTCTCTGTTTATATTCATTTGGATGGTTGATTGTACATATTGTATATATTCTCATTACTTCTACAAATCCATTGATTAATGTTTTAGTGCTTAATTGATTGGAATATTGTTTTGCTTGTTGGATACATTATTGTGTATGGATATGTTTATGGGATAGGATTCGAGATTAGAGTCATTTAATTGGTTAAAATTGCTTGGTTATAAACTATCTGAAGATTTGTTTTCCCCTTTCCTTATAACCCTGTTAGGACATTTTTTGGTACTTTGTCTGTAAAATTATGTATTTGAGAGTGTTATTATGAAGTCGATTACAGAAAATTAGAGTATATATGACCATCTATGTTGTAGTACTCATTTATGTGGAAATTTGTCTTGTGATATAGGGATTTGTAATAAATTAATTTGAATGTTTCTTATCATGTTGTTTTGATATGCATTGTTGAGTTGATGATCCTACCCAACTTTTAATCTTCTCTTCTGGTTCTGAAACCAACATTTACCAAGCACCACATCGTTGAATAAATAAACTCTTTGTCTATTTGTTTTCTTGAAAAAATTAATAGTGGTACATAATGTGTATTGACATTCCCGGGTTTGCACGTTTAGGAATTGTTGTCCTGCCAATCCTATCCAGCCATTCCTTTGTCCTCTCCGCTTTTGTTGTTTACACCAATATGTGCATGCATACTACATGCACAAGAGTTGACAGAACTTGATGGGAGACTCTTCTTTGTTGCTCAGTTTATCTGCCTTAATTCTTTTCTAATTCTACTTTTAGTTCCACTCTCTGCTTTTCAACATCTTTTTCGGTTAGTAGTCTTTTTCTTTTTCCTTTTATCTTTGGAGCTCCCTTTTTCGGTTAAATATCTCCATTCTTGCACTTCTTTTCTTTTTCAATGACTCATTTACTACTAAAGGAAAATCGAAAGTAATCCATAAAAGACAGAAGGTTCAATATGAATACTCATTAGAATCACTCATTGGTGAAATTTTTTCATGAACTGGTGTTCACTCCATGCCACCTCTTTTCCCCCTTTCCTTTGAACTGTTGTATTAAATTGTTGATACTTAGACGGAAACATCCGTTGATAATGTGTAGATTATCTTCTTTTTCATTTCATAGAGGTGTCATTTGTCATTTGTTTTTTTCCTTAAATAAGCTGTAAGATGAATATAGGTCATTAAACCATTTTAGCCGGACCATATCAAGTTTATTCAAATACCATATTTTTAGTGCACCGACTAAATTGAGCTGTGTTGTGAGGCTGTCTGTATCCCCAGGGGGCACGGGACAAGTGGCAGATGCAGGTTGCAACTATATGGAAGCATTTTGCAGATAAACAGTGCTTAGAAAACTTCTAGACGATTTTAAAAATATATATTTAGTCTCCTATAAGAGGCTGTGGAACTTGGAGCTTGGCCAATAGTTATGACAGGACCTAAAGCAGCTACTGTACTTGGCACCATTGGTACCGATCTCAAGCACACCTTTTGCCGACTGTAAAGTTCTAGCTGTTGTGATGAGGTTGTCTGAATACTCTATTTTGCGTTTATTAGGAAATCATGTTATTTAGCATGCTTTTGTGGGAACTGGTAAGAAGCTACCTGCCATTGATTGTAAGGGTTTTGACATCAAATATTTAAGAGTTTACCAAAAAGAATGACCCAATTCAATGTCAAAGGCAATACTGAAAGAAAGTTTTTTGTCTCTTCTTTGCTCTGTCCTCAATTGCATATAACTCAATGTTAGTTGTAGATTCATAGCATGAATTTGTAATCAATTAGTTGAAGTTCAATAATAATATCATCAGATGAGTTTCAATACTTGAAAGAAAAACATTCTTGGAAACCTGTCTTGAGTTCATTGAAAATTTCACTGTTATTGTCATTAATTTTTTCCTTTGTGTACAAAGGGAAGCTATCCATTGATATGATTACCAGCTTTATTTCAACATGGAGACAGTGTTGATTACCTCATATTTTTATATTGGCAGTCAGGGATTAGAAGTTTCCAAGTGGGAATTTGGGATAAGCCAGGAGGAAGCTGAAAGCTCGGCCTAATAAATAAATCCCAAGTGGCATTGAAAGGTCCTTATTTGGAGCCCACAAGATACAACTAATCTTGACCAAGTTAACTTCCAAAATGACATAGTAACAATGATGATTTGTTATTTGAAACTGAGCTGAGTCAGCTGACATGGAATCACCCTTAATTCCAAAATATTATCTCTAATAATCATGATTAAGGAAGTCTACAAATTCTTTATTAATATGTTTAGAAGTGCATGTTCTAATCAAAGGCCCCACTTAGATTCCATTGACGCTCATTTGGTTTTGGTTCATGCATCATCCTCTAAACGACACGATTTTCAACCGTTTCTCACCGACTCAAAGAATTCTAATTGACGTTCAGTAGCACTGTGTTTTACTATTATTGATGTCGATTATTTATTTAATTATAAATAATAAAATAAATATTCTTATCTTTTAAATATTTAGTGACACGCTACAACTAATAATGAAAAATATATATTATATTTAATTAAATTTATATTTTATTATATTAATGCAAAATTAATGGGTGTCAATAGAAAATAAAAAATAAAAATAAATATCATTAAATATAATATTAAATTATTAAATACTTAAAAATAATAATAAAAGGATCATGAAATAATCTTATTTTTTGTCATAATTTTTATTTTTATTTTACAAATTCAAATTTAAAATATATTTTTTTATTGTTTTGTTAAAACTAAACTCATAAAATAGAAAATACAAATTATATATTTATAACTTAAAATCATAAAACGGTTTAAAGTTATTTTATTTATTTTACAAAACAAATAATAAAATATTTTTCTCACCCAAATCAAACTCTCTTACTTAAATTAAACTCTCTTATTTTCATAATACAATTTTCAGAATATAATACCGCATTTTTATATTCAAAATATAATAGTTTAAAAAAAATAATAGTTTAAAATAAATACCAAAGGGCCCTTAATTTTTTTTACTTCTTAAAATTTTTTTTTTCTCCTTTGAACAGCAAGTAAAATTAAATGTTTGAAAACATTGGACTTAGGATGAGATTTCTTTGTCATGAGTCAAAGTATCAACATTGGGTGTTTGATTTTAGGGTAGAAGGTAATAATATTCGTGTCAAACTCTGTAACGTATTCAAATTGTGAAGTTGTGAGTGTGATTGATAGGGTTGGTTATATAAATTTTCAAGCATTGATACAGTAAAAATACACCAGAAAGTCCGACAACATAAAATTCAATGTCCTGTTTCAACGGGATCGAAGGAAGACACACAGAAAAAAAACAAAACTGAAAACATAAACTTTCTCCTGTTTACAGTATCTTTGTGTGGATGAAAATGGCGAAATACATAGTAGCTAGCCCTGCGTAGGGGACCAAACAAACGAGGAATATCTACATTCTAGTATTCTAGAGCTTATTAGACTTTTACTTGTCATATATTTTGTGGTGCATGCATGGAATGGAAGGATTTGCTGGGTGTATAATATAAATATAACATCACCAACCCTAAATCGGATAATTAAAGAGATAGCACTTGCATTTGGAATCAGAAGCACATGTTCTTGACTATGCATGGTTGAACGAAGGAAGATCGTGTCCTCGGTTGGAGAGAAAGATTTTCAATTATGCTGTACTATAAACAATTATATATGTAAGTAGTTTTCTTTTGTTTGTGTTCAGTTTCGATTTTGTTTGATCGACGAGGCTGCTACTCCTGCTTCCATATGGTAGAGCCAAGGACATAGATACCGGGAATCGATCGATAGAGCTGTAGATAGATCGTTGATCTCTTTTTTATTAGTAATAATAATAAATAAATTAAATAATACAAATATCTAACAATTTTTGATATGATTTGAACGAATTTAATAAGAATTTATAAATTTAATATAAAATAATAATAATTATTAAATATAATTCGGACACCGTTAATAAATTGAATTCAAATTTATAATTTTTGACATTAGTTTATAATATAATTAATTATTTGATTAATTATAATTTACGCTAACTCATTTATTATAATTATATTAAAAGAGATAACAACAACTTTAATTAGTTAATTTATTATCGAATTAAAATTTAATTCTTAATATAATTATTAACCAGTATTATACACAATAATTGAATCGCCATACCTACATATACCCGAAAACAAGAGCAAAATCCAAGGTTTCGAAACAAAAATACATGCATAAGATGCTGAATGCAACCAGCAGAAGCAGCTGCTTATCATCGTCGTATTTACGATTCACATACACAACAGAAAGTTCCAGTTAACAAAGCCATTAATATAAAACATGAAAACTACATAAAAACCATAAACACTGTAGCCATTACAAACCCTAACACAAACTTTTTTTTTTTTCACTCCATTTACTAGTTTCCTAATAAGCGAACTGATACGGATTTTGCTGATGGGGTGCAACCACGTCTGCAAGCATCCACAGGTCCAACGGGTCACACTCGGCGCTTCCACTTAGCTCAGCCTGAGTCGTCGTCATCGTTGGCTCTAAACACAGGAATGACTCCAAGTTTGAGATTTGCGCGTTCAGCTCGAACTCATTCTCCAGTCTATTGGGTTGGTAAAACTCGTTTCGGTACCCAAAACCCATGTACGGAGCCGGTGCTGGAAGCGGCGGGCGTGGTGGTGCGGTATCGAAGCTTGTCTGAGTCAACTCGGGGAATAGACAGCGTTTCTTAGCTGGTGGCTCAGTTGGCGGTTGGGCAAAGTTGAGCTTGGCCTTGTCGCCGCGGATGCGCTTGGCGGCTTCGTCGTAGGCTTTAGCGGCTTCTTCGGCGGTGTTGTAGGTACCGAGCCAAACTCTGACGCCTTTGTGGGGGTCTCTAATCTCAGCTGCCCACTTTCCCCACGGCCTTTGTCGTATTCCCCGGTACACGTTCTTGCGAATTCTCTGAGGCTTAGCCTTCCCCTCCACTCGGCTTGTTTTTCCAGCCTTTTCATTCGTCACTATAATCCAAGGAAAAAAAAAGATAAAAAAGGAAAAAAAAAAGAGAACTTCTCAACAGATGTTCGAGAAAATACTCAAATTTTGTTTTCAGGAAGTACAAAAAACAGTTTTTCTTCCAGGAATTTAATAGTAAAAATCAGGCTTAGTTGACAAAAGATCATAAATTTAACTGGAAAATCGAGCAAGCTCCTAAATATATAATTAACATGAGATGATGATGAAATATCATAAAAGAAGAAAGAGAAACATAGTCAAATGCAATTATTGCAATGTGACAAATGAATCATGTAAAATATTGAAGCCAAAATATGCAGAAATTGAAACCCAGATACAAAAATGTTACCTTTCTCAGGTTGCTGAGGAGGATTTTGAGCAAGCTTATTATGATCCTGGTTTTTGCCGCTGCAGTCCAAGCCCAGGAGGTCAGAGATGGTGTCAAACTCGGACCAGAGATCCTCCGGCGTCAATTTCCGGCCACGCTTTAAATCAACGAAATCGGAAATAATTGCACCGCCGCACATCTTCTTCTTCTCTCTGCGTTACTTTAAGAGAGAGAGTGAGAGAGAGAGAGAGAGAGTAAAGAGCGCTGTGTTGTAGTAGTAACGTGTATAAATAAGAGAGAGAGAGAGGGGCTAATACTGGGTTATAAATTTATAGAGCGACGGTTACAACCAATCTCTTCAGAAACAGACAAGTGAGCAATTACTTTTTTCTGGGTTCGTTTGTTTGGTTCTGTTTTGATGATCAGCGGTGGAGAGGAAATCAGCGAAAGCCGAGTGAATAGAAAGGCAAAAGCCAGGAAAGTGAGATACGTGTATCGTTTCCTCACCGTGTGATTAATCATCATGGGGTATCTTTGAAGTATGTGAAAGTGGGGTCCTTGTTTTGAGTTTTGTAATGACAAGTGGGTGGTGAAGCTTGTGAACGTGGCGGATTTTGGTTGATGGGAGACAAAAAGGAGGACTGTATGCGAGTGTTGTAACGCACGCACGTACGTCCGGAGATACAAAATTTAACGGAAGGATTGCACTTGGTCATTTGGGTGGCATTGTTGTTTAATGACCTTTGTTTAGTCAATAATTACAATATAGCCATAGGTTTAATAAATCTCTTAGCTATAAATTAACTAATTAGCATAGGGTGGGGATCTCTTTTAAGTTTAGTTTTTGACTTAATGCCATAAATTCTCTCGATTTAATAATGGAATGGACAATTTGGGTTACAATTGCAAGCATGGAGTGCAGCCTCTAGTGACAAAATGAAAAAAATTAAGACCAAATTGCGGCAAATATTTATGTATCGAGCAGCACAAGGTTGTTGGTATGGGGAGAGATTGGGCATGGGATTAGAATTTAGGCTAGGCATATGGTTTTTGTTGAAGATAATATTTCGTCAGACACAGAAAAAGGGACCAAAATGTTGCAGGCTTTGTAGGAAACAGCTAAGACTGAAGTTTGCAAACAAACACTTTCCGTTTCTGCCTCCCTCCCAACCCAACGCAATTCATATAAACTTTTCCAGAGAAACAAACAGAAATCTCCTCTCACCCATTCATTCATCCTTTTGTCTTTCTCCTTCTCACATACGGAAATGTGGTCCTCAACCCCAACAACATTTTCTTATCATATTTCATATAGCAGCCAAGCCATTTTACTATCTTTGCCGATTCGGTTCGGCCTCTAAAGGACCATACCCACTTTTTGGTGTCAATATAATGAGGTATAAGGTTATTTTCTGAGATATCTTTGAAGTCATAAGGTCTTAAAAGTGATCAAATATCTCTTATGCTTTTTACCATTTAAATGTTGCACTGATCCTTGCTGAGTGCTGACGCTGTGGCTTTGAATTGGGAGAAATAGTAATCATAACTGCATTTTGTCCTTTTTCCATTCTTTCTTTCTGGCATAAACTAGGAGAGAGTTTAATGTGGGCTACGCAAAAATTATCAAATTCATAAATATCATCTACTTCTCACGTTATTGGCATTTATGTTATTGCAGCCCTAATGCATACAGAACAGAAGTAGAAGTACCATGGAAGTAAGAGAACTATGTACCTTTTACTCAATAAGATAATGCAGGTACGTACCATTTCCTATTGTTGCTTGTGTCGTCCAACCGTCCTTCCATCCAGCAAATGATCTCATGTGGGAGAATCAGTATTAGGCTAATTGAAAACTATCCGGCCATATTTGCTCATATCATTCAACATCTATGGCGTCAAAAGAAATTTCGAGAATAAAAGAAGAGCAAGATCATCATTGTAAAAACCAGAAGACAATGAGAAGGGACAACTCTATAAATGTTTCAAATTGAAGAATGATACAGTATAGTTGGCAATTGAATAGCAAATTTCGAAAGTAAATTTGATGGTAACAAGGAAAAAATAATGTCCAATTGCAAACAATAGCGGATCTCAAACACATCACACATGTAAAATCCTCCAGCAGGCAACAATTATCAAATGAATCCCATGTATCAAGGCAAAGTGTTACAATTCCCCACTCTTTCTTATGGTATGAGGGGAAAAGGTGTTGAGCTTTAAATGAAGGAGCTAATACAAACACAATGATCTCAAAAACTTCTCTAGTCAACCATTTTTGTCAACCGGTGAATAGTACTTCTCGCAATTCTGTTAGCAGGATCAATCCTCAAAACAGTCCTCAGGTCTTCTGCTCCAAGTTTATACTTTTCCATACTTTCATACAGGACTGCACGCTGTACGAGGACTGGTACATTTGCATCATCTTGTTCTAGCACCTGCAAAGAAAAATTCCAGAACACAAAGTATTCTGATTATTCTAGAACCAACATAAATTCACAGTCTTACTTGTAAACTAAGTAATTAGATTCAAGGCAATGATTAAATTGCATAACAAATTATTTAGAAATAATGAAGCGAAAAGAATAAGACAATTATAATACCTTTGAACAGTCAGCCACAGCTTTCTTATACTCCCCAACTTCTTTATAACATGAAGCTCTGATCGATAAAACATCCTGTGTGGCAGTCTTATCACCTGATTTCTCAAGAAGAATCACAGCCCAAGACAGCCACTTAATGGCATCAGCATATTGACCCGCCTTTTGATTATCTATACCCTTGTTCTTTGCGGCAGCACCTGTTACCCCAAGAGGAGGAGGAGGCAGCCCTTCAAGCTCAGTGGTAGTTCCACCGTTGTCATTTCCTCCACCAAAATCTGAATCCAGCCCCCAATCATCTTCTGAGAACTGCTGCTCTCCACTAGATGCAAAGGCACCAGCTCCAGCTGATGCTAAAGATGAGGAAAAAAACATCCCAACAGGATCACTACCAGCACTTTGACTTTGTCCCAAGGACTTATTCTGAGAACCATGATCCTTGGTGGGCATCCCAAAATCACCCACATTTGATCCCATAAAATCATTATTACTTGAAGCAAAACCACTTGAAGAAAATGCTGTTGTGCTATGTTTAGGAGCATTCTCAAAATCCACAAAAGTATCATCACCACTGCTGGTCTTGTTTCCTTTGCTCGCTGTATTAAGACTAGAACTAGATTGCTTCGATCCCATTTCAAACAACGAACCAAATGGATCCTTGTTAGCACGAATTCCATTTCCACTCGTACTTTTCATTGGAGGACCCCCAAGATTCGAAGTCTTGTTAACATTAACATTCACATTGGCATTCACATTACTACTACTGTTACTGCTATTATATCCACTGGAATAACTTCCAAAGCTCTGTCCAGCCCCGGAATATACACCACTTTTCGGCGGATTACCCGTTTTTGGTAGTGAATCAGCCAAATTCCCCATCGAATATGAACTTTTATTCGATGTAGGTGTTGCATTTTTCAAAGGAGCATTACTATTACTCTTACTACCCTGGCCTAAAGCAGAGCTAACAAGATCACCAAACAAATTCGGATTCTTATTAACGATTCCAATCCCAGAAGTAGATTTCGAGGGTGCCGTAGCGGCCCAACTCTTGCCATGAATATCACCCACCATCGAAACGGATGAGTTTTCCAACCCGGTTCGAGCCACTTGAGTCGGCACCGGTTGGTGAGTCCATGACGGCTTGTTGGGTTGCCACGCCGGCTTCGACTGAGTCTGCGCAGTCGTCGTCGTCGACGGTGACGAAAATGAAGTTGTAAATGAAGACGTGGTTCGATTCCTTTGGTCGTTTAGTGACGCAGGTCGATTCGATCCCAGCCCGAGATCAAATTCGAAATTGAAATTATTGAGTGAACCGGGTGTTGATGATCCTTTGGGTTTGCCGTAATTGGAGTTCATTGTTTCTGGTTTTGTTTCTAAATATTCTTATACAAACAATAAATGAAATAGTGCAAAATTTGAGAATCGAAGAGAGGTGGGACTAAATTAGATCTGAACGTACCTTTGTGAAATGAGAGCTGCGGCAGAATTCCAGATCGGAGAAGCTCAGCGCGATCTCTGAGGCGACAAAGGGAAAGTGTTGATTCTGGAATTTGGACAGCTGGGGAAGTGTTTTGGTTTTTGGATCGTCTAAAACTATTTATAGTAGGGACTAGTTGGTGATTGTATCTATTTGTAGAGGTATTTTTGTAAACTAAGATTGATATAAAGGACCGTTACCGCCCGAGAAATTATCAAGTTAATCCCTGTAGTTTAAAGAAATAACAAATGAATTCATAGTTTTAACATTTATTGCAACTCCTTTAACAAAAATTTAATATTTACACGCCTTTGCCATTATATTCTAAATTGTATATATAAAAGAATAAAATAAGTCATGTACGTTGTTATTATAATAAAATATCTTTAAACTTTTTTAAATTATTTTTTCAAGGTTTAACAAAGGTTTACGAATCTATTTATTACTTTCAAAAATCAAGAGGACGAATTTGATAACCCCCCTTAGGCCCGATTTGTTTTCCAAATATTTAGACGATGAGTTTTAATACAGCTTCAGCTGATTCTGATCAATTTTACAACAACTAACAATGGTTGTTACCACTTAGGTTTTTGGTACACCCTTCTGTTATTTCGGTCCTTTTGGTGGAAATGTGGAATTAGTACTTCTTCAAAAACCAAATTGATTCTTGTGTTTTATTCCGAATTAGTCTTTCTATACATAATCTCAATCTGCAGAGAGCTAACTGGCAGAAGAATAGCCAACAATCCCCAGAAGGAAAATGTTGATGGCCAGTCAAGAGAAATTCATTTAGCTGAGTTTTGTTCATAATACAGAGTTCTATATTGGACGCAGACAGAGGAATAACCTCGATATATCACTTTTTAATGAGTTTTAAAGATTTAGAAAACTAGCAATTTCCAATTTGTGCATCATTGAGTGTCTAGCCTTCAAAATGTTAGAACAAACAGATCACACATGGATTGAAGTGATGATAAATAATCTAAGTTGTACAAGAAATATTCGGTCTCATTAGCACAATCTCTAGATGAAAGTAAACATTCATTTATAAAGAAATATAGCACATTTCAGTTGCAATAGTTGTTCTTCTACGTTAAATCACAAACACGATCCAAAGTCTCCAACAACAACATTTTGTAACTGAGTTTTCAATAATTCCCTAAGAAAAAACCCATCAAATATTCACATTATCACATATGTTTGTGGCTAGACATATGCATAACTTTGCCATGAAACATAGGAAGCTAGGAAACCTGGTGTCCACCATACATGAAATGCAACAGAAAAAACTAACCCAATACTCTGTGAAGATACTGTGAATTCTCAAGCACTCTTCTAGTTGATTATCCTCGATACACGGAGGAATCTGTCCCTCTATCTTGAGCAGAACTCTGGTTATTCATTGATGTTGGTTGTTGCATGGGAGCACTCTGATTTTGAGCCCAGCTCTGTCTTTGCAATGGCTCTCTCCTCTCAACCTGCATTGTTTCTCGGCGCCTATCATAACGTGGGCGAGGTCTATTCCTATTATTTTGCTGCCTATCAGTGAATCTATACTGTGGTCTATGGATAACTTTCCCATCGATAAACAAATCCCCTAATCATCAATTTCAGAAAAGACAAATGGAAGATTAAAAAAGGCCACAATCAATAAGGTAATTCAAACAGACCAAATGGCTTATATTTCTTTAAATCCAATTTCAGAAAATGCTCACCTCCATAATCTTTGTTGGGCACATCAAGATATGAATCCGGTAAAACCCAAAGAACACCAGGTAGTCCTATTCAACCGGAAGAATTCAATATAAAATCAAATTAAAAAATCCAAAATTTGAGACAGACAACAGAGTAACCCCTAAATCCCATTATACTTCCATCAAACACTCACTCCTAATCTGGATAAAGGAAAACGGTGAACAACAATCAACACTAGAAACTCTCAAAATGGCAAACTTTCACCATTTTACGTGCTAAAAAAATGAGATCACAGCAAATTCCATTATGAATTCATCAAAGATAAGAAGCCAAAGCTAAATCCATCAACAACATAAAAAAATAAAGATTGCATTCATCAAACAAAAGAGACCTCCGAAACCCGAAACCCCAAATGAAGCATGAATACCTTTCAACTTTTTAGAGAAAATGTATATGTCAATTACATTCTATCAAGCACCCACAATTACAATGAAACTGAAGAGCAAAAATTTAAAATTCGTTTACCAACTCATCACAACATGTGAAATCTAATTCCATCAAACAATCATAACCTAAAATAAACAAAAGGATTCAACAACAACCCTAAAACCTTAGACCCAAATACACAAATACAAATAAATTAGATACCTTTAACTTTGTTATCCAAAAATAAACAAAAGAAGTCAAAAACTACTCTTAAACCCTAAAAACCTTAAACCCATATGCACGAATTTAAATAAATTAGATACCTTTAACTTTGTAAGAAAACTCCTCAGAGATCAAAGCACCAAACCCAGTATACGTCGTCGTACAAACCGAGTATATCTTCTTCTTCGCCTCCTCCTCACTAAAAGAGAAAATCGCAAACTTTTTGTTTAAAAGAAAACTCAATTTCAATAAAAACTAAAAAAATCCGAGTTAACTCCATGCCTGCCAACAACAGCAGCGAGTGTTTTGACATAAGCGTTGACCATGTCCTCTTCGGTAGGCTTGGGATCATTGGGAAACTCCATAACGATTAGCCAGTGCTCGTAGTCACACCCATCGAGTAAGATTGTCTCCTTCGGAGGCCGGTTACTCCAGTTCGGAGATGGGTCGTTCAGGGGGGAGTATCCCGACCCGGAAGTTTTGAAACGAGTCGGAATGCGAACTGTGTCTGGGACGAGTTGGGATTCTAATGGATTCTTGTCGAGAAGAGCTAAAGCAAAGCGAGAGCGAGAAGAAGAGAGGGTTCGCGTTAGGAGTGATGCTACCGTGCGCCGGGTAGCGATGTGCGCCATGTCTGCTGACTTCGGGTTTCAATGTTCGTTTGTCTTTTAAATTCAGTAGGTATCGGCTTAGCGGTGGTTTTTCTTTACTGAGAAAACCGGCCACTTTAAACGACGTCGTTTATTAGCTTTTGTGTTTTTTTTTCCTTTCCAATTTTGTTGCAAAAAAATATATGGACTACTTTGGACTGCTCAAACGAACTTGAACTATTTATCAGTTGGCACTAGAGATTTTTGGTGTTTGACATAGTTGCAAACAATTACATGACAAAAGTCTGCAAAATCTCCCACTACTTATGTACAAAATGAAGTTTAAATCAGAAACTAGAACTATGAATTTCCAGACCATTAACACTCTTCACATCGAAGCTGCCTTGCCGCGGCTTTTCTGATGTCTTGGTGAAGTTGAGGTTAATGTCAACAAGGTGTACGTTCTCGCAAGGGACACCGGTACTGCATAGCAAAGTTACTCCAGCCTCGCTGTTGTAGGTGCCGCTGATGTTCTTGAAGTAAATGTTACTGAGCTTCACCCCAGAAGGCTAAGCACAGATAAAAAAAACCATCAATTAGTGATTTCAGTGTAAATCTGTTTGATATCAAGCATTTTGTAGGAGAATAATTTCGTTGATAGATGATTACCTCACGAGTCTTGCAGCTATGTGATGGGCAGTATTCTTGGTTTATGATTATAGGGTTGGAGACATTGATCATGACAATATCTTCGAACGTGAAATTGGAAGCAGTGCTTGCCGGAGCTCCAGGCCAGGTCTTTATTCTGACTCCGTTTTGAGTGCCATTTATTGTGCAGTTTCTCACATGGATTCCCACTACATCCTCCTCATTGGAGTACCTACCAAGACTCCCAATGCTGCCATATCGCAATACACCAAAGTGATTCATTTTGCCGCATTTGCAAAGTATTTTCACACTTGATTTAGAATATAAGAAGTAGAATTGCTACCTGATTCCATGGCCTGGGCCACATTTAACATCGGAAACAAAAATTTTGGTGCTGCCTGGTCCAATGGAGACACAATCATCACCCACACCAATGTTTGAAGAGGTAATGTTAATATTAGTTGAATGACTAACATGGATGCCATCAGTGTTTGGACTATCATCTGGAGCTGTAATGCTGACATTATATATGTGAATGTTGTGGCAACCATGGAAACCAACATGGAATCCTTTGCTGTTTGACAAAGCAATATTGCTGATAGTTCCATGTGAAACCTTGCTGAATCTCAATGACTGCATCAATAAAACGAAGTAGATTAATATGTTAGCATTTACCAACACTGTGCCTTGTGGAACAAGAAAGTAGAAATTACTGTAATCAATTTGTTGCATTTCTCTGACTTGCTGCAGCTATTCTGTTTCCAAGCTTCAACTTCACCCTGAGCATCTAGATTTGATACTTGATTTCCTCCTGTGAGATTAATGCCACGCAAATCTCGAAAGATTATCCAATTAGAGTCAGGGAAAGCACTGAGTTTTGCTAATGCCATCAAAGCTCCATTGATCACTATTTTCGGGGACTGGTTGTTGTAGCAAGGGCCGCTTAATGATATTGGACCAAGCAGGAATTTGCCTTCCGGTATGTAAAATGTGGATTCTCCAGCACGAGAACATGCAGCCTTCCATGCTGCTAAGAATGCCTACAAAGAAGAAAACAAGAGTATTTAATGATGGGTGTGAGAATGGGCAAATTTCTCAAGGCAAATGTAAGAATTAAGAAACATACTGAGGTACTCTCCGTTCCTCCATCAGCTACTGCTCCATACTCAGTGACATCAAAAACTCCTTCTCCGCGAGGTGGCAAATCTGTTTCAGGAGAATCAGCCCAAGGAACAGGAGCTGGTATTGGTGGGTTGGCTTCAGGATTTGGAGATGGAATTGGTGAGTTTTCTTCAGGAGCTGGTATTGGTGGATTGGCTTCAGGATTTGGAGATGGAATTGGTGAATTTTCTTCAGGAGCTGGCATTGGTGGATTGGCTTCAGGATTTGGAGATAGAATTGGTGAATTTTCTTCAGGAGCTGGAGCATAAGCCGGTTGCCGTAAGGCACAAATGACAGTCGTTATAAAAAGAAATGTTAAGAAAACAAATGTACTGTTCATGTTGGGTGCCATCATTTTCCTTGATTAAACAGTGATTAAGCCACTTTGTTTGTCTTTTGCATTTTATAAACTGAAGCACTGAAGGGCATTAACCTCTGTGCACTTAATTTTCTTAAATTCTCGTTGAACGTTTAACTATATTCTGGGAGGAGTTTCTTTCAAGTTAAAACTCCTGTTCTTCAAAACCGCAATTCATTTACTAATTTCTGGGATAAATTCATTGTGACCCTATGCTAGCAGCGACATTAATGGGACTGTTATATTTCTGCTTATGCTTAATAATTAGTGATTTTATTTATAATAAGTACTAATTAATAACTACATTGTCTCAATCTTAAATATGCTTTTCATTAGGAGCACTAAGAGGAAATTTAGGAGGCGTCTGGCATGTAAACTAAGTTCTAACTGTTAGACTTGGGCATCTTCAAGGTTGTGCCTCTCAGAATCGCCGTTTGCGAGGAATATTCTGGGGAGCTTTACAAAAGAACTAGTAATGTACCCACCTAGAGAAAGTTAGATGCGAATTTATGTATTTTAACGTATTTTAATATATTGATTATGTATTCTTTGTATGTAAACTCCAACAAATTCTTTTTTTTCAAATAATTCTCTGTGAAGTTACTAATATAAATTTCAAAATATCAACGTTGGAAAGAGAATGATTCACTATCTATATTGCCATGGAAGATGCCATTGTTTAATTAGTAGTCCAGTGAATTTTGAATTTCAAGTAATATCTGGAGAAGGATTTAGAATTAGATAATTAGGCTACATATATATATATATATATATATATATATAAAATAGTGAGTTGGGCACAATATCAGTATATATTTTTGTTCTTTAAATAAGAGAGTTCAATAAAGGGAAAGTGAAAAGAGTGAACAACATATTTGCCCCACTATACTTTGGTTTTCAAATTAATTTGTTCCAATTAATTAGTAATCGGAGAAGTTCTATCACCGGTATTGAATGAGCAAGAAGTTAATTAGGAGGGTGATTTTCAACTACAAACTACAAGCAAATCTAGTGACAAGGTGGTGGAAATTGCATTCCGTCATAGCCAACTTGAGCATTAAGGCAGGAAGACGAGAAAGGTGACGGATCATTAACCATTCCGCTGTATGTGAGATTGATGTTGCTCAACTGAACATTTTGGCAAGGAAATTGCTTGCTGCATGCAATATCCACAGCAACTTTTGAGACTGAAGTTCCTGTAACGTTTATGAAACGAATGTCGTTGATCTTCACTATTGAGTCTTTCATCTGAATAAACAAGCAAGTTAGCGAAGAACCCAGGAAGGAAATTTTGTAAAAGCAAATTATATGGTTAAGAAATTGAAATATACCTTCTTTCCTCCATAAAATTGATTGATGATAATGGGGCGTTTAACATCTTTCATGACAATGTCCTGGAAAACCATGCTTGAAGCTTGGCTTGCACTTTTTCCTTCAAATGTTTTAATTCTAACTCCATTATCAGTGCCCACAAACGTGCAGCTTTTCACGATGATACCCTTTACATCCGTTTCGTTAACGTACTTGCCAAGGCTACCAACACTGATGCCATGTCCAGGGCCGCAAGTTACTTTCTTGATGCTGATGTTGCTTGATCCTCGGATCATGCCAACGCAATCATCACCTGTGCCGATGAAACTCTTGGCTATCTTCACCAGATTGGATTGGCTGATGTGAATGCCGTCAGTATTGGGGCTATTACCCGGGGCAGTGATGTTGAGGCGGTACAGCCTAATATTCTGGCACTGAGTGATGAAGAGATGGAATCCTTTGCTGTTAAGGGAAGTGATTCCTCGAACGATTGCGTTTGTGACATCCACGAATTGTACATTCTGCAGAAAGAGGCAAAAGAGCTAAGCAATCATAATTGATTTGTAAGTGTTTGATGAAGATTTTGGTTTCGGAGTTAATTACTGCTGGGAGACGCTGGCCAGGAGCATCGTTGTCATTTTTGCTGTCACGGTACTTCCAGCAAGAAGAACCTTGGCCATCAAACATGCCGCCACCAGTAACAATTAGGCCATTAATCGATTGAAAATTGACCCATTCTTCACCTTGTCCAGGAAATTCGGAAATATCAGTAATCGCCTTCAATGTTCCTTGAACTTGAACAATCAGAGGAGTTGTGTTGTTGCATGGCCCCATAAACGTGACAGGGCCAAGCACAAAAGTCCCAGTTGGTATCAGAAGCCTTGCTTTCCCTACATGTTTGCACGCAGCTTGAAATGCCTGAACGAATGCCTGCAAGAACCAAACTCAAAAATCCAATTAATATCAAATAAATAAATAAAAAAAGCTTACATGGAAAGGACAAGTTTAAGCCTTACCTGATGGTTGCTTTCAATGTTATCTGGATCTTCCTGGTCACCAATCTTTGCGCCGAATTGTAAAACGTTAAAAACTTTCTCGGTAGGGTCTGAAGCGCCTCCTAGAGTTACAGCTATAGCGTTGGCATTAGCAACCGTGGCATTGAAATCACCGGCCGCCTCACAAGAGACCAGAGCTAAGCACAGGAGAAGAAATACGGCATTTGTGCAAGCTCTTCTTGTGATGGCCATTTGGAACCCGATTGAGCACGAGCAAATTAATTATTTCTTAGTGTGATCTTCACAATTTGATTAGAGAGCCTCAATTGGAAGCTCTCTTTATTGCCGTGTCTCTAATTATACTTTTTATTTATGGAAAAACAAATCTGAACCACTGGTAATATATACGAATAAGAGTACTAACTCTACGGAAGAATGTTGGTTTGTTGTTTAATCCGTTAGACTAAATTTAGTGATGCTTTCTTTCTATGCATATGTCTTCCCTAATATAGGAGTGGTACGCCGTTTCTTTCTGAAAGAAGGCCTAAACCTTTTCCACGAAAGTCTCTTAGAGCCACTAGATTCAGTACCAGCATCATACCAACCATTAAACAAATCAATTTAACACGATCTTTATGTCAATTAACAAGGGGCGAACTAGTACAGCTTTATTCGCCTACGAACCAGAAATTGATTAAAAATAGGGGAAGATACTGTGACTTTTCCCGATAAGATGGAGTTAACAAGCAATGGGGCAACAAGATTATGACTGTTTTTAGTTAAACTGTTTTAATTTATTTATTTTTTAGTAAACAAGCTCGCATGCATGCCTAAATTTGTATGCTAGCTACTGAAGAGTACTGCAAAACCCAAATCATAATGGATTTATTCCCGAGTCCTGGATCATTTGCCCTGGCAGCCGGGTGTAGATTTGTTGTATTTTTACATAATTTTAAAAATAAAATAAGTAAAATAATTCATAACCCATTTTTATATAACAATTAACCTCCCATTCATATTTGATAAGTAACAATTTTATTTCACAACAGCTGTCACGACACCCAAAAAAATAGATAATCATATAAACTTGGGCATGCTATACCGATCCAAGGAGTTATAGAATCCTGTTTGATGAACTGAAGAAAGTTAGACAAACATAAGAGCATACCATGAGCAAGAAGATATTTCCAAAGTATCTAGATAGCAAGACGTAGACATATATTACATATACAAAGTACCTATTACAGTACAAAGGAGAGCACACTTTCAGCTGCAGCAAGCATAATTAAAGGCTGCAAGCTCCAAGTTATTGCCTAGACATGGATATATATTACATATACAAAGTAATATAATAGTACAAGGGAGAGAACACTTTCAGCTGCATCAAGAATAATTAAAGGCTGCAAGCTTCAGGTTCCTACTATCACAAATATATATTTACTGATTTAGAGATTTCACAAAGTACTCGGAAAGAAAAGCAAGCAAATAAAAAGGTTAATAAACTCTGGGAATTGGTTCTCACATACGGCGATCCATAACCTTGCCACCATAGAACTGAACTGTCTGATTGCTATCAATGACCGGCTCCTTGACAGTAATAACTTGGGGACCCCGATTCAGCAATTTATGTTGATTGTTGCGGTTGCAAATTTGATGCTTCTTCTTCCGGCCGACGACCTCGTCCAAGAGAGCAAAACCCTCCAGGCCAACCTTCGCAAGCCTATCTACTTGCTTCCGACCGTAGAACTCGTCCACGAGGGCAAAACCCTCCAAGCCAACCTTCTCAAGCTTGTCTACTTGATAAGCCATTAGCACAAGAAGTAATATTACTTGGGAAAACAAGGGACTTAGTTTTTGTATTGTGTTTGTGTCTTGCCTACTAACCTTTGTACCCATCCTCCTTATATAGAAGCACAAAGCCCCTCTACAGCTTCGCACTTTATAATATTAAAAATAATGCCATGTCACTTCAATAATGTTTAAAAAAAAAAAAAAAAAAAGAGAGAAAAGGGGAATTGGTCTCTCCATATCTTAACTTTACGTGATTAAACTCAACTGTACACTGTTCTGATCCATACTTTATGTAGTAGGACATTATAACTCAACTGGTGAACTAACTGTCGAGGAATAATTTATCTTTCAGATTTTTTTTTTTTTTGTATGGTCCAATCTCTGGAGATTCATGGTCATCACACTGCAAGGATAAAATTTCAGAAACAATATTATTCTTCACGTAAATAGATAAGATTAGTAGTTACTTATTGCCTTCATTAATTTTTAGTTGAAGCACGTTTCATGGCATCTATCTGTCTCCTCAAATAATTGAGAGCCAGAATATAATTTATATATTGATAATAAAGCAAAACGAATTCCCATTCTTCAGATTCTTTGCTTTCTACTTTAGTGGTAGACATGATAATGCCTGATGGGATTGAGAGAAAGGTATTTGAAAGGTATCCACAGAAAGTATTTTCTCTTCTGCATCTTTCTTTCACTTTTGAAAGTGTATGTATGGCGCAAGTGCTGTGGGTAAAATTTCAAGTTGATACATGAATGAATTGATTTGGTCCAGCAAGCCTCGTGGGGTTCAAATCCTTTTAGCATAAACAGACAATCACAGAACCTTATCTAATTTTCCACTAGTTCTAATCTCATTTTGCATATGAGTATTTTTCCTGGAGAGTGGCATGATCAATTACTGATGAATAGCTGATTGCTTCCATCAAATTGTGTTGTTGCCATCCCTACAGAAATTTAAGAACACAACTTTGTTTTTTCTATTAATGTAACACCCACGTTTTCTAAATATATACTATATAGCTATATAATTATAATGCGTTATATTAAGGGGTATAAGTACAAAATAG
>JAXCLQ010000007.1:4961237-4997381 GCA_035584115.1 Cedrela odorata
GCAATTATGACAACTGAAAATATCATTTATAACAAAGGAGAAGTAGAAGTTACAAAGTACATCGATCGTAAAAGCTGGAGCATAATGAAACTGAAAGGCAACCCAGATATAATTGTTCGTGTTTATCAATTGAGTGGGGTTTCCTTTGAGTTGGCAACTATCTTTACCCAAGAAAATGAAAACACAAAACAATATTAATTAAAAGAAATATAAAAAAAAAAGATGCCAACCCTTCATAAAATATAAGTTGAATTAAAGCACTTGGCATTCTAAGTTTTTTTTGTGGCCCAAATAATCGAGATTCAAACTATATGTATAACGTTTGTGGAAAAAAAAAAAAAAACATTCCAAATTTCCTTGTGAAAGGAAGCAATGTGTGGCTTGGGACCGCGCAGGTGTGGCTGGTGCCGACGACTTGGTCATGGATGGCCGTTTGCGGTGAGAGGGGCACTGTGGCATGGATGGTTGTGGTTCTAGCCACGAGTGGTTGTTGTTCTGCAATGGAGGGATATATTCAAATTAAAAATTGTATTTTACTACTTTTTGGATTGATAAATTTATTAGGTTAAAATACATATTTACCTTTAAAACGTTCACTTCAACAATAAGATGAATTACAATCTTCTTGTAATTTTTTCTATCTTTGACTTTAACAATGTTGACACATAATATAATTAATAATGAATAATTCATATTATATTTTAATATTTTCAGTTTATATAGTAAAATATAAAATTAATTTGTAAATATTTTAAATGGTGAACTAACTGTGGAGGAATATATTATTTTTCTTTAGGACCCGTTGTAACATTTTACTAGCAATGTTGGTCCATGATCAAGAACAAGGCGGCGGCACCAAGAATTAGTGGAGAACAAAGTACCTGCCCTGCCCAAAAACCTGAAAGGAAGAAGATATTATATTTCTGGGTTAACTTTCCATGGTTGCATAATGCCCATGTATCTGTAAGATTCTCTACTTGGAAAAAGCTTCGGTTGCTGCAATCCCATTATTAAGATGTAAATTATATCTTATGCATGTCCCTACCATTAATTTGGTAGGTAATTGAACACTTCTTTTAACATTCTTTTATGGGGAAAAAAATAAAAGATGAAGGGATTATGCATTCATTAAGAGATTAAGATGCTCCAAAATGGATGCTAGTTTTAAAACCTTTCTTTTCTTTTATATATATATATTGGATGTGAATGGCAATCATAACTAGCAAGATTCTTGGTCTAGATATATATAAACATTTATTTGTGTTAGGGAGTGAGATATGGGAAGAATCCTGGAGATTTATGAATCATGAACAGCATATCTTAGTGGTGATAAAGTTTCAGAAACAAAATTAGTCTTGGCGTAAAGCAGATTAGCAGCATGCAATGCAAGCTCATATGAGGTCCGGAAGTGTCAGAATATTTATATTTTACATATAGATAATAAAGCATATGTAAGGAATTTCGATCCCTCGTGATGCCGTGATTGACGTAGTTTTTGGGAAGGCATCTACAGAAAGCATTTTTTTTGTTCTGCATCTTTCAAGTTGATACATGAATGAATTGATTTGGTCCAACAAACCTCGTGGTGTTCAAATCCTTTTAGAATAAACAGACCATGTTCACAAAACCTTAACTAATTTCCCACTAGTTCTAATCTCATTTAAGATTAAAAAAAAAAAAAAAAACAAAGGAGCTGCTGGAAGTTAATTGTCTTCAACATGCAGAAATTAATATGTAAAAATGGCAGCGATTACAAACACAGTCCAAATATCTTCAACATGCAGGAATGATAAACCAATATGGTTTGGTCTAACTACAATAAGTGAAAGTTGAATAATATTCCAAATCATTAATGTAAAGAAAAAAATCTGTATATGATTCTTGTCACAGGTTTTATGAGATGAGTGAAGCAAATATAAAATTCTTTTGGCAGAAACAGACCATCGCATAACCTTTCTTTCATCAGCTGCATGACGTTCTATCAGTGACGCCAGATAGAGAGAACTAATTGGCTTCTGATTGAATCCAAAATATTGTTCGTGTTCATCAGTAGAGTGGGTATGGCCTCTATTTTGAGGTGGTAACATCTTTACCCAAGAAAATGAAAAACACAAACAATATTCTAAAAGAGAATAAGATGCCAACCCTTTGTAATATTTAAGTTAAAAGCACCAAGCATGCAAAGATTTTTGGCCGCCCCAGTAAACAGGATTCAAACTTTATGCATAAAGTTTGTGAAAGGGAATTCCAAATTCCCTCGCGGTATTGTGTTTTGTTAGGATCGTTTCGTAACTTACAATACAGTAAAACCAAAAATGAAAATAATAACATACGGATTTATGTTAAAAAACCTTTAAATTAACTGAGGTAAAACTACGGATAACAGTAAGAGAATTTTACTATATAAATATGGGAGAGTACAACTTCTCTATAAAGGAAAAACCAATTTGCGAATCTCTCTCAAATGTTAGAAGAAAAAATTACAAAGCTTAAAAATTACTATTTCAAATGAATTTTCTCTCTATGGTGGAATTGCATCGAATCCTTCAATTTTGGATGCCCAATTTGACAGATGAGACATGATATTTATAGGCTTCAGAATAGGAGAGAACATTTAATTTTCTTAATTAGTTGATGGTAGTTGTTAAATAATTTAGTCACCTAACCACTACATGCATTCTCTAATATCGGCCACCAACCACTATCTATTTCATTTTTTTCTTTAATTTTCAAGCCACGGATTTGATGTGCCCAGATATAATTATTAGCAATTAAGTATCCGATATGTAAATTATTAGTAGATGATATTAATTAATAAATAAAAGTGAGTATCTAATTAATATTATATTTATTGTATTAGCAATCGAAACTGTCTTAAAATTGTAGCACTCAATTAAGCATCTTTAACTGAAGGTATATTTAAGAGTGGAATTTTGGTTCCCTCGCATGTACATGTATTATTTCATGGAACAAATTGATAGTGTTGATTTCAATTACAAGCATGGACTGCAAAGCAACCCTTTCTCTATGAAACAAATTAAGACCAAATTGCAGCTAAGATTTCATGTCTTGAGCAGCATAAAAAAGCATTTGGTATAGAAACAACTGGGGAGATAAGAGATTGCTTATGGGATTACGCATATGGGCATTGTTGAGGATGACATTTCGTCACGCAGACACAAAAAGGGATGCTTTGCATGTTCTCTGTTTCTCTCTAGTACAATGAAAACGCGGTTCTCAACCACATGTTCTTATTATTTTGTTATATCAACCAAGCCACAGCTATCTTTGGCGATTCAGCCTTTAAAATACCATACCCAGTGTAGTTGTAGGAGTTAATTACAATGTTTTCTGTTTTCGTCAGCTGAAGGCGGTGTTTGGTTACTGGGAAATTAGATGGAAAATGAGTTTAATTAGTAAGTGAAATATTGAGAGAATAGTTCCAATTCAGCCAAGCAGAGTGGCCAGTGGACTTTTTATTAAATATTCAGAATCTCAGATATTAGAGATTCACAAAGTACTCAAGAGGGAAAGCAAGAAAATAAGCCTAATAAACCCTGCGAATTGGTTTTCTCATACTGTGATCTACAATCGACACGCCACCATAGAATTGAGCTGCCTGGTTGCTATCGATGACCGGCTCCCTGACAATGATAACTTGGGACCTCCGATAAACATATTGCTGTTGATTGTTGTAGTTGTAATATTGATGATGATATTGATCGTATGCTTGAGTAGTAGTAGTAGTAGGAACTCTTGATCCGTCCGACTTCTTTTTCCTGCCGGAGACCTCGTCTAAGAGAGAAAAACCCTCCAACCCAGCCTTAACAAGCTTGTCTACTTGGTGAGGTTGAGGTGTCATTAGCACAAGAAGTTATTACTTCAGAAAACAAGAATAGTTCTTTGTTATCTGTTTGTCTTGCCCATAAACCTTCCAAGCCCAGCTCCTTATATAGGAAATTATTGTTACCTTCACACTTTGTGATATTAAAAATAATGCAATGTCGCTTCAATAATGTTCCAAAAATGAAAGGGGAATTGGGCTCTCCAAAATCTTTAACTTTATGTGATTCCATACACTGTTCTGGTCCATTTGATGAAGTGGAAAGACTAACTCAAATGGTGAACTAGGAGGAATATATTGTTTTTTGGGGGGCCAATTGTGTCATTTTATTAGCAATTTTGGCCCACCATCAAGAACTAAGTGTGCCAAACTAAACAGGGTGACAGCACTAAAAAATTAATGGAGAACACAGAACCTGCCCATAACCTGAAAGGAAGAAGATATTATCAAATATTAGGTTAACTTAATTTCCATGGTTGCGTATGAATATGTTAGATTCTCTTCGGGGGAAAAGCTTCAGTTGTTGCAATCCCATTATTCGGATTTTAATTAGATATACATCTAAAAGAGAACAGTTGCCTTCTGGACACTTTTGCATGTCCTACCATTTGGTAGATAAACACTGGCTTCTAACACTTTTTTATAAGGAAAATCTGGGGATTATGCATCAAGTAAGATTAAGATTCTCCACAATGGATGCTTTAAAACCTTTCTTTATACGAATAGTTTCTTATTGGATGTGCATTGGAGTCATAACTAACAAGACCCTGGGTCTACATATAAATATTTATTTGTGTGTTAGGGAGTAGTGAGATAACGTCTCTGCGCATAATTTCCTTATAGGGTCCAATCTATGGAGGTTCATGAATAATGATCAGCATATTATAGTGATAAAATTTCAGAAACAAAATTGTTCGTCAGGTAAATAGAGTAGCAGCAAGCAAGCATGTGTGAGGCCTGGAAGTGGGTGAATAAATATAAGATTAGTTATTGCCTTTGTTAATTCCTAGTTGAAGCATGTTTCATGGCAACTCTGTATCCCCTCGTATAATGGAGATCCAGACTGTTAAATTTATATATGGATAAGAAAGCCAAAGGAATTTCCCTCATGATCTTTTTCTTTCTAATTTTGTGATCAACAATGCTTGCTGGGATTGAGAGAGTTTTTCGGAAGGAATCCACAGACAGCATTTTTTTTTTCTTCGGCATCTTTCTTTTCTGAAAGGGTATATATAGATAGCATCAGGGGTGGTGGTTAAATCTCAAGTTGATACATGAATGAATTGATTTGGTGCAACAAACCTCGTGGGGTTCAATTCCTTTTAGCATAAACAGACCATCACAGAACACTTATCTAATTTTTACTTGATAGCTAATGCTTACAAACTGCCCACTTATTTATTTTTGAGAACCAATAACTCCATTCTAATTGATTAAAAACTGTAGGCCGAAATACCAACATACTCTTAAAATGCTGCCTATTAAACCTATTTGTAATGTCTATTATAAATAACACAATCAGAGAGACGAGTCTAGATAGACAATTTTATATAAAACAGAAGATTATTGTTTATAACAAAGGAGTGGTAGAAGATAAAAACTAAATCGTACAAGCTGGAGTACAAGACTGTTCTTCTAAGTTTTTATGTTTTGTTTTTATTGCATATACCATGCACGACGCACATTTCTAGTAGCTTATACACATTTCAAAACTAGACACCTTTAAGCGCAAAGAGGCGGGATTTTCTATTATACTCCGAGTACTATACTGACAACACCATAATATTCTGCTGTTTCCCTGCTTGTGATTACAGCTTCTTGCTTGTTGTGAAAGTATTGACTATCATAATGATTTTGATGTGCGATTATCATTCTGAGGCATACATTTTGATGAAAGTGTTTTACTAGCAATGTTGTCCCATGATCAAGAACAAAGTATCCCAAAATACACAGGGCGGCAGCACTAATAAATTAACGGAGAAAACAATACCTGTCCAAAAACCTTAAAGGAAGAAGAGAGAGATATATATATTATCAATCTTGGGATAATTTTATTGGTTGGGTATGCATCTGTTAGATTCTCTTATGTGAAAAAGCTTCAGTTGTTGCAATCCCATTATTAAATGTTTATTAGATATACATCCAAAAAGAGAACAACCTTCTGGACACTTTACCCTTTTGCATTTCCTACCATTTGGTACATAAACACTTCTTTTAATATTCTTTATTAAGAAAAAATCCAAGGGATTATGATTAAAGCATTAATTAAGACGCTCCAAAGTGAATACTTTAAAACCTTTCTTTACAAGGATGGTTTCTTATTTAGATGTGAATGGCAATCATAACTAACAAGATTCTTGGTCAATTGGGATCGATTAATCTAGATCGGATTAAAGTTAAGGTAGTTTTTGTATTTACACGATGATGATAAAAGATTGTATAACATGATAATCATCACTTAAAATCATCCTCTTTCTCATCCTTCGGTTCTCTCTCTGCTCCTATTTTTCTTGTAGGATGCAATCATGGAGTTTCAAGAATCATGATCAGCATATAATTATTTGTGATAAAATTTAAGAAACAAAATTATTCTTTACGTAAATACATAAGAGTGGAAGCATCAAACAAGCTCGTGTGAGGTCCGGAAGTGGGATTAGTTTTTGCCTTTCTTAATTTATAGTTAAAGCATATGTTTCCCCTGATATGCCTAATTTTGTGCCTAGAATTGAGAGAGTGTTCTTTTGGATGGTATCCACAGACAGCATATTTTTTTATTTTCAATGTTTCTTTTTGAAAAAGTATAGAATGAATTGTGGAGGTTAAATTTGAAGCTGATACATGAATGAATTGATTTGGTCCAACAAGCCTTTTGTATGCAAATCCTTTTAGCATAATCAGACTCACAGAAACTTATCTAATTTCCACTGGTTCTAATTCTCTCATTTGTCCCAGTGGCACGATGGATTGATTCGCTAGTGAAGTTTGTAATTTGTCACATCAATCTTTTCTTTTCTACTCTTTTAACTTTTCCTGGAAGGTGGAATTCAGTAGTACTGACGAAGATCTTATTCCTTCCATCAATCAAATTGTGCTGCTATCATCCATACATTAATTTTAAGCTATGTTTATAATTCTACTTCACCTAATTTTTAAAAATAACTTACATTCATTACCCATCTACTAATTTATACTTGACATATATGTAAACGTCCACTTTTGATTGGCAACAATATTTACCATTTGACAACAATTTGCTCAATCTCGGTCATATTCTCAAAGAGCAGCTAGTAATTTGATTATAGTAGATCAATTACACTATTCCAATTTTAAACATATCGTTCAAATACTGCATAGAAAGCTTCTTATTAATGTAAATTAAGTACACAAAACTTAACAAAAGAGTGATCAGAGTTTAGAAATTATATAACTGCATAAGTTATTATTTATAACAAAAGAGAGGTAGAAGATACAAACTACTCTTAACATAGTACAAGCTAGAGAATAATAAAACTGCAAGCCAACCGAGATCTTATGTTTTATTTTTGTAACATCTACCATACACGACCCTCATTTCTAGTAGCCTATACAAATTTCAAACTAGACACTCTTGACCCCGATGTGGGTTTTTCTATTATAATCTAAGTATTGGACACCACCGTAGTTTTCAGCTGCTTCCTTGTTTGTTATGACAGCTTCTTGCTTTTGATGATGATCAGAAACTCGGTTTCTCTGATGAAAGTATTGGCGATGGTGATGATTTGGATTTTGTTGATGAGCAGAAGGCCTCCCCTCTAACTCAGCAAAGGCTTCAGTACCTTCTTGAACAAGGCGATGATCATACTGAGAAGCCGCCATTTTCTCGGTAAAATGAGTGGTTGTGTCTTAGAACAAAGGTTTGAGATGAAACGCTTGTATATAGAGATCAAGGAGTTATGCATGCGTGGTTCCAGCCTAAAAAACTAAAGAGTTATGTTATATGAAATGGAATCCTCACTGTAGATTGCATAGGGACTAAATATTTATCAAGAATAGTTTGATTTATGATCTGTCCACATTAAGCTTATCTGATTGTTAAACCCACTTCGATCTCCTTCATTAAAAATTAACGATGGACCAACCCCAATCAAATTTAGAAGTTCTGATCATCATCATCAAAAATGGATTCTCACCGGACTCTGTTTTCTTTGAGTAGAGCAAATATCCATCAATATTTATTACACACCATTTTTTGTTTTTGGATTGCCCTTTCATCAGTCGTTGGGTGTTCCAGTAGTGACACTAGATAGATACTGAGAACTAATTAGCTTGTGACTGAATCTAAAATATTGTTCGTGTTTATCAATAGGGTGGATATTTTACTCTGAGGTGGAAAAACCTTAACCCAAAACAATATTAAAAGAAAAAAGGGGGAATAAGATCCCAACCCTTTCTAAAATTTAAGTTAAAGTACTTGGCATGCCAAGTTCTTTGGCCTCCCCAATAATCTGAGCATGTTCGTCCTTTTCTTTTGGCCTCCCCAAGTTTCATTTGGCATCTCCAATTGGAAACCTACTCTAATATTCCTCCTTTTCTGTCTCTCTGACACAGTGAAAATTTGGTGCTCAACCACATGTTCTTATCATTTTTTTACGGCATGCAAGACACTGCGCTATATATGTTTGTCTATTCGACCTGTAAAAGAACATACCCTCTGTAGTTGTAAGAAGCAATTGCAATATTTTATTCAGCTTAATCCGATATTTGGTTACTTAAAAAATGGATGGAAAAATGAAATAAAACGAGTTTACAAGAGAGAAATTGAGAGAATTGTTCAATTCAGCTAAACTGAGTGTGCTTTTTATTGAACATTCAGAATCCGGTAGACCGTAGATGTGTACAACTTTTTCTATTTACAGACAAGTCTGACTAATTCTAATTAGCTTTATTACCTTTACTAATATACTCTTTATTTAACTACATAATCACAATTATATCCCCGGTTATATGTAGAGCCAACGAAAATTGCAACCTACACCCATACTGATTTAGAGATTACAAGTACTCAAAAAGAAAAGCAAGCAAATAAGCCTAATATACCCCACGAATTGGTTTTCTAATACTGTGATCGAAAGAACTGAGCTGCCTGATTGCTATCGATGACCGGCTCTCGGACAGTGATAACTTGGGGACCATGATAAACATATTGCTGTTGGCTGTTGTAGTTATAATGGTGATGATGATCATATGCTTGAGTAGTAGTAGGAAATCTTGATCCGGCAGACTTCTTTTTCAGGCCGTAGACCTCGTCCAACAGAGCAATACCCTCCAACCCAGCTTTAACAAGCTTGTCTTGAGGTGCCATTAGCACAAGAAGTTATATTACTTCCGAAAACAAGACTAGTTTTTGTATTCTGTTGGTGGGTTGCCTTTTAGCCTTTGAAGCCAAGCTCCTTATATAGAAAGCACAAAGCCCCTCTACAACTTCACATTTGATGATATTTTAAATAATGTCCCATCACTTCAATAATGTTAAAAAAGGAAACGAGGAATTGGCTCCCACTCCAAATCTTAACTTTATGTGATTCGATTCAACTGTATTCTGTTCTGGTCCATATACTGATGCAGTAGGAAGACAGTATTAACTCCACTGGTGAGCTAACTGTAGAGGAATAAATTTCTTTTCAGGGCCAATGTTGTCATCTTACTTGAAATGTTGCTCCATTATCAAGAACAAAGTATCCCAAAATACACAGGGATGCAGCACTAAAAGTTAATGGAGAACACGGTACCTACCCAAAAACCTGAAAGGAGAAAGATATTATCAATCCGGGTTAATTTAATTCCATAGTCTAAAAAGAGAACAGCTTTTTGGACACTTTATCCTTTTGCATGCCCTACCATTTGGTAGAAAAAACACTTCTTTTAACATTTTTTTAATAAGGGAAAATCTAGGGATTAAGCACCAAGTAAGATTAAGATGCTCTAAAATGGATGCTTTTACACTGATCATGTTTCATATTGGTTGTGCATGGCAATCATAAGTAACAAGATTCATATATATGTGTGTGTATATATATATATATATATATATTGGTCTACATACAATTATTTATTTGTGTTAGAGAGTGAGATAACGTGTTGAAGAGAGACTATTAGGAGATAAATCTTTGACCTCATATGATTAATCACTGATATTTACATGATCATAAAATATTTGACCATAACATGATAATTAAAACTCACTTAACACTCACCCTCTTTCTCCTCCTTTCCCCCTTTCTCTGTGCTCATATTTTTCTAGCAGGGTCCAAATCCAATCAAATCTGGGGAGAGTTATGAAATCAACATAGATATTATTAGTGATAAATTTTCACAAGCAAAAGTATTCTTCAAGGAAATTAGAGTAGCAAGCAAACCAAGCTCAAGTGAGGTCCGGAAGTGCTTGGCAGAATAAATATAAGATTAGTTATTGCCTTTAATATTTCTAACCAAACACGTTTCATGGCATGGCATCTCTCTGTCCCCTCATATAATAAAGCAAATTAACGAATTTCTGTGATGATCCTTTGCTTTCTAAACATGTGATCAACAACGGTGAGGATTGAGAGCTCTTGAAAAGATATCTACATAAAGCATTTTTTCTTTTGCGATATCTTTCTTTCACTTTTGAAAGAGTATAGCATAAGGGGTAGCGGTTAAACTTCAAGTTGATACACATATGAGTTTGAATTGATTTGGTCCAACTGGCCTCGTGGGGATTCAAATCCTTTTAGCATAAACAGATCACTCACAGAACCTTAACTAATTTTCCACTAGTTCTAATCTCATTCAAGAAGATAAAATGGGAGGTGAGAAGTACCATGCATGATGGATTAACTTTTTCTTGAAAGTGGCATTCAACAAATTGTGTGTAATAGACCGCGCAATAGCTATAGCTCATTACAAATTTGTTGAACTTTTCAGTTCAAAACACATTTACTTAGTTGAAAGGATTCAATCTATATAACTTGTAGCTCAGATTTGTCTATTAGCAATGTAAGAGGTGACAAACTGTATTTGTGTCATTTTACAGGAATTTAAGTTATGTTAATAATTACTATGCTTTTATCTAATTTTTACAGTACTATAAATAAATTTATTTATTAAACACTAATTTTTACTTCAAAATTAATATTCATCGCCAATTTATAGTTAAAGGACGTTTGTTATTAGTATATTTCTATTAATTTTAAATCTATATCAATTAAAAAATTATAGTAAACACAATATTTTGCTTGACAATTATTATTTACCATTCATCTTCTCACTTATACTCGAAATCTAATAATAATATCCTACAATTACTATAGATTAAAAGTCGCAACACCTCAATTCCATTTATATGCTGAAAAAATTAGTAAATACTTGAAATTTAGTATACTATCCCACAATGATTATGTACTAAACATTACAACACCTCAATTTTACTCACACACACTTAGACAACTAGTGAATTAAAAGTGACAACATCTTAATGTTAAATATATATTCTTTAAAATACTGTACATAAAATCTTCTACTGATTCAAGTTATAGACAACACATCAGTCCTTATCTCTTGCGGATTCGTATTTAAAAAATTCTGATCAACACATAATCTTAGAGAAGTTAGAGATTAGGGAGACAATTTTATAACAGAAGATTATTGTTCATAACATAGGAGAGGTAGAAGATACAAAATTACATCAATTGTACAAGCAGGACTGCTGGAGCATATTAAACCTGCAAGCGAACCCAGATTTTATGTTTTATTGTTATTTCATTTACCATGCACGAGGCACATTTCTAGTAGCCTACACAAATTTCAAACTACACACTCTTTACCCCGAGGTGGGTTTTTCTATTATAATCCAAGTACTGGAACCACCAAAGTATTCTGCAGCTTCCCTGCTTGTTATAACAGCTTCTTTCTTCTGAGATGATCAGGAACTCGGTCCCTTTGATGAAAGTATTGGCGATGGTGATGATTTGGATGTTGTTGATGATGAGCAGAAGGCCTCCCGGTGGCCGACTTCCTCGGCCAGCCATAGAGCTTGTCTAACTCAGCAAAGGCTTCCATACCAACTCGAGCAAGGCGGTGATCATCCTGAGGCGACATTTTCAGATTGTCAAATGAGTGGTTGGGTCTTAGGAGAAAGGGTTTGAGACAAAGCGCAATTATATAGAAATCAATGGAGTTATATATTCAAATAGGCATCCATGGTTCCAGCACAACTAATTAAAAAAGTGATAATACATGAAAATGGAATCCTCACTGACAGTAGAATGAATGCACAGAGACTAAACCGCCCCTCCTAATTGATTATTACCCTACAACAAAAAGAGAAGTGCTGTTAGACCCCATGTCGTTCTCCTTCATTACCATGGATTAATTGGTAAACCAATATTGAGTTAGTCTAACCACAATAGGTGGAAGTTGAATTTATTCCAAATTATCAAGTTAAAAGAATAAATAAAGATGGATTTTAATTGGTTATTGGAATATCAAGTGAATAAAAATGTTATTTAAGTAATGGTATATTATGTATGTAGTTGTGTATACATAAGAGATAGGTTAAGTTATATCCATTACACATAATCCAAAATTTTTATTTAAGACTTATTTTTTACCATATAATATCTAGAAAAACTTATTTGTGATGATCATACGTAATATATGTCAAATATAAATGACAGGTTTTACTACGATACATGAGTCGTATTGTATAATATACACGAATTAGTTCTTAAATTTAACACGTATATAAAATTTATATATTTCGCTGATTGTTTTGTTTTTATATTTTATGAATTTAAGAAATATGAATATACTAGTAATAATATGTTAAAGAGAGAATTTTAGGTGTTATTAAGAAGAGAGAAAATTATTTATTGATAATAAATAAAAAAGTCAAAAGAATTTTTTTTTTATTTTCTTATCTAACTTGTAAAATTTCTCTTTATTTTTTTTATTTATCACAAACTCATTGGATTATAATAACGTGGTAGGATTATCATACCTAAAACTCTCTTTATATTAAATTACGTTAATTATGTTTAAAATTAAAATATTATAATTTTTAATTTAAAATAGTCATAAAATATAATTATTAGTTATCAAATATAAGGAAATGAAAGTGATTGTATTAAATACTTAAATTATTACAGTTTCAATATTTTTTTAGTAATTTTATAGAATTAATATTTATTTTTAATATTATTTTCGTTTTAATAATTTTATAAAAATAATATATATTTTCTATTTTTCTTATAACGTCAAAGTTTGTATATACATAATGTCAAGGCCCAAGTTCCCAACACCAACCGAAACCGAGCCCATTAAGGGAATTGGCGGGTTACACAAAGCCTGCAACTAACCACACTCGCAATCCAATTGGTGCATGTAATACACGACCAAGAACTCTGATGGGCGTGACAGTCTATGAATGAACGTTATAAATTCAAAACCGAGCCCACCGTTTCGATTCAAATAGCGAGGGAAAAAGCTGCGTGGTTTAGCGGAGCTTCCTCAAACGCAATGCCAAGTGCCGCTACTCAATTATCGCATTCGCAGAGCAACAATGGCCGTTTCTGTCACTGTTTTGGCTTCATTTGGCCTTCTCGATTTGTGTTTATCTTCGGCTTTTCTCAATTCTATTTTGTTATATATACCGCTCGTTCACATAGCTTCTCTTCTCCATCTGTTTTCTTTAATTTTGTCTCTGATAATTTCTCTCTTTTGTTTGTGTAAATTTCTGAGAAGGAATTATGCCGCACAGTAAGTTGGATCACTCGTCCAGCATGCGAGATCGGGTTCAGGACACGCTTGCTGTTCACCGAAACGAGCTTGTTTTTCTTCTCTCCAGGTTAATTTCTCAATCTCAACGGTGCTGAATCAAGCTTTCAACTTTTAGATGTTTATAAATGAATCATATTGTAATAATTTAGCTTTCGGGTGTAATTTTTCTTTTGAAAAATGGATGCAGAAAATCTTTGTAAAATTTTTACCATTCGAACATTTTTTTAATAGAATTTATTGATACAAACCTAAAATGTAGTTTGATATCTTGTTGTTTTTGCTGTTTCTTTTGAGAATGTGTACGAATTATGTCAAAAAGTTTCAAACTCTATTCTAGTTGTTGAAATCTATTGAATTGAAGTTTTGTTAATTGCACGTGCGGATCTTAAACAAGAGATAATTCTGTTCAATTTTTTGTGGGTTTTAGTTGAAATTTGTAGAGTTTTTTTTTTTTTTTTGGCTGTGCAAGGTACGTGGCTAAGGGGAAAGGGATACTGCAGCGTCATCACCTGACAGATGAGCTGGCGGATAGTGTTAAAGAAGATGAAGGAATGCAGAAGCTCAGCGAGAGCCCTTTCATGAATGTCCTGCAATCTGCACAGGTGAAATTCAGTATAATCATTCTAATTAGAGTGATTTTCTATTGTAAGACTGTTGTCAAAGAGCATTTTATCCAAAATTTGTTTTTCTCTTTTTCAACTAAACTCTGTGATTAGACACAAAAGAGTTTTGGATTATGTGGTGTTGCCAACTGGTGGTGGCAGATGCACTCCCTTGAGTCTGAAACCATATATGATTATTTTTGTCAAAGGCAATGTGTTTGATGCTGCATTTTAATTATGGGCTGCTCTTAATGCTTATGTTGATTAGAGACCCAATCAATCTGAAGTTTATGATTTTAAAAGTTAAGACCATCTTTGTAGTAGCTTCTTTTTTTTTTTTTTTTTTAAGTTTCATTTTCTTCCTTCCGTTCTTCTAATGACATTGTTAATTTACGCTCATAGGAAGCCATAATTCTGCCTCCATTCGTGGGTGTAGCAGTACGTCCAAGACCTGGTGTTTGGGAATATGTCCGTGTTAATGTATATGAACTGAGCGTGGATCATTTGAGTGAGGCAGAGTATCTTAAATTCAAAGAAGAACTCTTGGATGGACAGTAAGAAACTCTCTTTTAGTAAATCTTGGTGCTGTTTTGATATGTTAGGACCTCACTTGGTAAGAAAAATGTAAATGAGATTCAGTTTTTGGAAGCTGTCATCTAACAGGATTTAATTTTTGAGAAAGCCTTGTTTTTTAAATCATGTTTAAAGATGAACAGACTTGGATTTATGAAAGCAAAAACAACAATGACGTATGAGGATTGTTTTTCTCAATATACAACTTTGAAATAGGACAAACAAAAGCTTTTGTTGCTGTAATTCTCATTTTTCACAACTTATTTGATAATAATCTTGTCATTTGATTGGATTGGCTAACTTCTATTTTACTTTTCTTGTTGTGTTATCAGCAAATATATTTAAAAAAAACTTGAGTCTGTTTTTATGCTAGGTCCAATGACAACTACGTGCTTGAATTGGATTTTAAGCCCTTTAATGCAACATTTCCACGACCAACAAGGTCATCATCCATCGGCAACGGGGTTCAATTCCTCAACCGTCACTTATCTTCAAGAATGTTCCGCAACAAAGAAAGCCTGGAGCCTTTGCTTAATTTTCTTCGTGCACACAAACATGATGGACATGTAAGTCTGCTTAGATTTGGCTTTACTGAATGAACACTATTTCTTGGTCCGTTTATATCCAATAGAAGTACATTCTTCATTTAGCATGTGTTGATAAAGATGTTATTGCATGGTGCTATGCTGATATTTTTCTAGAACGAAGTTGTTTTCCCTTTGGCTTGTGTTAGAATTTCAGTTCATAAAAGACATTTGAAGTATATTTTTTTTTCAAATTTCAAAGACTGACATATATCAAAATCTTAAAATTTTCCATTATATTGTATAGGTGATGATGCTGAATGATAGGATACAGAGCATATCCAAACTTCAGTCTGCTTTGGTAAGGGCGGAGGAATACCTTTCAAAGCTCCCTCCTAATACACCATTTTCTGAGTTTGAGTTTGAGTAAGCATTTTTATTTATTCTATTTTTCTCCAATATTTGCTTCCTGAACAGTTTTTCTTTTCCATAATTTGTGTGATAATCTATTACCTTAAAATTGATTTTCTCTAATATTGTATGCATAGATTACAAGGAATGGGATTTGAGAGAGGTTGGGGTGACACAGCTCAACGGGTATCAGAGATGGTGCATCTTCTCTTGGATATCCTTCAGGCTCCTGATCCCGCTACCTTGGAGACATTTCTTGGGAGGATTCCTATGGTGTTCAATGTTGTTATCGTGTCTCCACATGGTTATTTTGGTCAAGCGAATGTCTTGGGTCTGCCTGACACTGGTGGACAGGTATTCTAGTTATATATTCTTTTTCTTATCAGTAATCTTTCCCAAAATAAAATTTTTCTTTGTATGTATACGGCCTACTAATTTCAGTTACCTACATAATTTTGGGAATAACAAATTACACTCTTACAATAAACAGATTGTTTATATACTTGATCAAGTGCGTGCTTTGGAAAATGAGATGCTTCTTAGGATACAAAAACAAGGACTGGATGTCATCCCGAAAATTCTCATAGTAGGTGTTTTTAGTTTATTGGTAATTCTTACTTGTATTCATATTTTTTTCACTTTTCCCACTGAATTTGATAGAAATTACCATATTAATATTAACTTTGAAAAATGACGGTTTAAGGTTACTCGACTGATACCTGATGCAAAGGGGACAACATGCAACCAAAGACTAGAAAGAATAAGTGGAACAGAGCACACACATATTCTGCGGGTGCCATTTAGAACTGAGCATGGTATTCTCCGTAAGTGGATTTCAAGGTTTGATGTGTGGCCATATTTGGAAACTTTTGCTGAGGTAAGCACTAGTATATGTTAGTTTTTTCTTGTCTTTCTGTGTAGTTCCTTGCAATTGGTAGTGCTCATCTTGATGGTTGGGTATATTCATTTTATGCAATAGGATTTTTGGTTCTGAATCCTTTTGCATATTTGAAATGTGTATGGGATTGAACTAGAGACTCTCCAGAAGTTTTTAAGTTCTGGGCATACTAAAATTATTTCTTTTTATTTGTTAATATAAGAATGAAAGAGTTTAGTACATTATTGTGCAATATGTTCATGTGATGTCAAACAAACAAAAAAGAAGAGTGAATTTTGGATATCTGGAATGCTTTTCTAGGGTCCATGTACAAGCAGGTTGGCCTCCATTGTGACATTGACGAGCTATAGGAACGTAAAATTTCTGAAATTTGTAATACTGATTATTTCATTTTCTCAAATGAAGAGTCAAACTGTATCGTGGTAGACAAGTGATCCACATTCTTTGTGTTTTTTCTCGTAATTTGTTGAATAATACTTCGCTATTTTTATGGCCATTGCCAGGATGCATCAAATGAAATTGCTGCAGAGTTACAGGGTGTTCCCGATCTGATCATTGGCAACTATAGTGATGGAAATCTTGTTGCATCCCTGTTATCTTATAAGCTCGGAATCACACAGGTTTGATATGACTTTTTGATTTAATTAATAAAGAATGCAAAGATTAGTATCTGCAGAAGCCATATGTTCTTGTTTTGGTTTCATATTTTTCCTGCTTCATCCATGTAGTGCAACATTGCTCATGCGTTGGAGAAAACAAAGTATCCTGATTCTGACATATATTGGCGAAAATATGAGGACAAATACCATTTTTCAAGTCAATTTACTGCTGATCTTATTGCAATGAACAATGCAGACTTTATAATCACCAGTACATACCAAGAGATTGCAGGAAGGTAAGTTCTGCCTCAGAAGTTTGGAACGTAAATTGAAGTTCAAGTGCTATTTGACCTTTGCATGGAATCTCAATTTGTTAGCGCCCTCACTATCATTTTCTCCTTTGTTCTTCTGATGCTCTGTGTCCGTTGCTTATTACTTCCTAGCTTTTTGCTTATCATTGCAATTCTGTGTCTCAGCAAGAATAATGTGGGACAGTATGAGAGCCACACAGCTTTTACACTTCCTGGGCTGTATCGAGTTGTTCATGGCATTGATGTTTTTGATCCAAAGTTCAATATCGTTTCTCCAGGCGCTGATATGTGCATATATTTTCCTTACTCTGACAAGGAGAAAAGGCTTACTGCTCTACATGGTCCCATTGAAGAACTCTTGTATGATCCTGAGCAGAATGATGAGCACGTGTAAGTATCTTCCTTTAAGTATAACTTTTATGAAATTTACTGGCCTCTTATAAACCTAATCAGTCACACCTTCAAACAAGAAAGGTAGAGATGTGCTTATTTACCTGAGTCTTGTTTGACATGAAGACAGCATTAATTTCTGAATATATAATTAGTTTATCTTTGGCAATAATTGCTTTCTCCATTTACTTCTTAATTTTGTCATAGACCAGTATTCTGACTTATTGCTCTGCTACTTCTTTATGCAGTGGTATGCTGAATGATCGATCAAAGCCTATAATATTTTCCATGGCAAGACTTGATAGGGTGAAAAACTTGACAGGGCTTGTTGAATGCTACGGTAAGAGCACTAGGCTTAGGGAACTTGTAAATCTTGTTGTGGTTGGCGGTTACATGGATGCCAAGAATTCCAGGGACAGAGAAGAAATGGCAGAGATTGAGAAGATGCATAGTCTCATTAACCAATATAATTTGCATGGCCAGTTCCGATGGATATCAGCTCAAATGAACCGTGCACGCAATGGTGAGCTCTATCGCTACATTGCAGATACAAAAGGTGTTTTTGTGCAGGTATGTGATATCAGTGTGTAGTAAAACCACTTGTTTTATCAATTAAAACTCAATGTAATTTTTTTTCCCCTGTCGCAGCCTGCTTTCTATGAAGCTTTTGGCCTCACAGTTGTGGAAGCCATGACTTGTGGACTCCCCACATTTGCCACTTGTCACGGTGGCCCTGCCGAGATCATTGAGCACGGTATTTCTGGATTCCATATTGATCCCTATCAGCCCGATCAGGCGGCTGCACTCATGATTGACTTCTTTGAAAAAAGCATGGAGGATCCTAGTCACTGGAACAAGATCTCTGATGGTGGTCTTAAACGAATTTATGAAAGGTATGGTTTTCGTTGATGAATCTGCATAATAAACCTTTGTCTGCTGGATTGTAACTTATTCAAGACCAATTCTGCAGGTACACATGGAAGATATATTCCGAGAGACTCCTAACATTGGCCGGGGTTTACGGCTTTTGGAAGTATGTCTCTAAGCTTGAGAGAAGAGAGACTCGGCGATATCTGGAGATGTTTTACATTCTCAAGTTCCGCGATCTAGTAAGTAATCTCATCTCCCTGGAATTTATCCAGGTATCAAATGTTCATTCTGTTTCAAAGTTCAAGCAAACCATAAACTTTCTTGTGTTTGATGTCATGAAATTATTTTCTAAACTAGACAAGTTCATTAAATTTGTTAATCTGCTTGACGGTTTAAGATTGAAATCATTTTACTTCCTTGATAATTTTGATTTAGGTGAAGTCATTCCCACTAGCCATGGATGAGCAGCAGCATTGAGCATCATCAGCTGAGGACGCTTTTTGCATGTTACTGTTTATATGTTTTATGTATGAACTCTTCTTCATTTTGCTTCAATAATGTGGTAAACTCCTGGGTGATGAGTATGGAATTAGAAGCAACAATGAATGAGCAGCAGCTTAGAGAGGAGTTGCTATTCTGTTCTGTTCAAATTCAGTGTTAATTTATTTATAAGCACGACTCTATTACTGGTATTTCTAATAATATATTTAGTAGTTGGGAATATGTAAATTATTATTATTATTATTATCTGAAAATAATATTTTAAATTCAAATTATGTTGAATATTTAATTTTGTAAGTATTAATTAATTTTTTAAATAAGAAAATAAACGTGTAAATAATGGATTGGTCTATTCTATTTCGTTTAATAGCCTCCCTAATTTGACAATCGAAAGCGAATTTTGATCCCTACATACCAACAATTTTGGGAAGGACAAATTTCTTTCTATTAAGCCGCCGGCTGCTTGCATAAAGGTAAGGGAAAAAATCACAATAATAGACCTACCTGCAAAACGACATCTTTAGGGTCATAAAACGACATCTTGAGGGTCATAAATAATTTAATAATTAAATAATTAAGAATTTTATAAAATATCTATAATTTCACTGTATTTTTAAAGATTATGCTTACCTTCTCATTATTATTTTGACTTTAAGGTGGTTAATTAAAAAATAAATATATTATAAAATATTTATTTTTTTATAAATAATTTTTTTATTTTTTTATTTTTATTTATTTATTTATTTATATTAGATATTATTTTATATTCTAAATTTTTAATAATACAAAATTTCAATTAATTTAAAATAAATATCATTAATATATTATTATATTATTTTTAAATAATAATTTATATTAAAATTTTACAATATAATTATTATAGTATAAAAATAATTTAATTAATAAAAATTATAATATTTTAATATAAATATTGTTATTATTAATTAATATCATTTGAATATTTATATAATAATTACTTTTAATATAAATTATAAATTTTATATAAAATAGTAAATAATTCTAAATTAATTTGATGGAAAAATTATATATATATAACTGAGAATAGTAAAATATTATTTTATTTATTTTAAAAGATATATCTAATAAATTTTATAAATTAAATAAATTAAAATTTTATTTATAAATAATAAACTAATTAAAAATATATTTATTTTTTAATTAATTAATTTGTGATTATAAAAAATAAAATAAAATGTAAAGAGAATGGAAAGGAATCCAAGGATTATCAGGGATTTCAGTAATTAGTGAAATCAGCGCATACGTTGTGAACAGAATATGATAACCCCTAATTAATTGTTTGCGGGCCCGGCAACTCAACTATATCCGCCTCAAGTCGTACTTGATCCGGATCTGGTGGGCCCAAAAGGAGAAATTCATTACTCACAAAAATTATCTATACTTAAAATCAAACCGACACGTCATCATTCCCGCCAGCCACCACTAGCCTTCATCTCGTACTGGAACTAACAAAACATTCAATACGCAGCTCCATTTTTTCCACGGATTCTGTTGGTTGAGACAAAAGCAATAACAATATTTATTTATTACTCAATAATCAGTTGCGATGACGTTGAAAACTGGAACTTTTCATCTCAAGCTCTGTTTGTTTGGTTGAATTCTGTGTTGAGATCGAGAAACCATGGCGAGTCGTACCGGTGATTTAGTGAGCGAAGTCCAATCGGCTCACAAGCTCGACCTCGATGCCTTGCTTCGCTACGCCTCCATCAACGTTCCTGGCTTCCCGCAATCTCCTTCTCATTTCGCCGTCTCTCAGGTATTTTTCTAAATGCATTTGTGTGTTTTTATAAATTATTTGTTTATTTTGTGTATGTAATTTTTTTTTTCTTTTGGTTTAATAGTTTGGGCATGGACAATTGAATCCGACGTTTCTGATCGAAGTAGGTTCGGGAGCGGCAGTAAAACGGTACGTTTTGAGGAAGAGGCCTACCGGTAAATTGCTCCAGTCTGCTCACGATGTGGATCGAGAATTTCAGGTGGCATTTTTGACAAATTTATTTGTTAAGTTCTTTGTTGTACTGAAATATATGTTAAATAAGTTAATGTTTATAGGATATTTACTATAGAGATATTTTTGCATCAGCCCGCTGATTAAGCACTTCATGTATTGTAAATAAAATTCTAAGTTGAATTTTGAATCTTCTGATGTGACAGGTTATCCGGGCGTTGGGTGATCATACTGTAGTTCCAGTTCCTAAAGCATTTTGCTTGTGTACTGATCCGAATGTTATTGGAACTGCCTTTTACATCATGGAATTTTTGGAAGGACGTATTTTTATAGACCCCAAGTTGCCGGTAATGCAGTTTCTGTTTTTAGTCTTGTACTTGATTGTCTAATTGAAGTAATGATGCAAATAGTTCATGTTGATTATTAACTTATAAATATTTAGCCTAAGAGTTTGGATTTTGATATTAAATTATCTGATCAGGGTGTGGCACTTGAGAGGAGAAGAGCTATATATCGAGCAACTGCAAAAGCATTAGCTTCTCTTCATTCGGCAAATGTGGATATCATTGGTCTAGGGAAATATGGACAGCAGGAAAACTACTGTAGACGGCAGGTGCTTGAACTTTCTTAAAGTTTAACTCAATTAGTGCTTTGTTGTTTGTTTAATTTTATACAAAATTTCTGGATTTAGTTAATGTGTGATCAAGAAGAATTCGTGTACGCAACACTAAAACATGAATTTGTGGTGTAGTACATAAAAAAATTGGAAATGACATGTGATATCTTGCAACTAAGTGGCACTTTTGTTTTTTTTTTTCTTTGTTTTAGATAGAGAGGTGGGCTAAACAATACATTGCTTCAACTGCAGAGGGTAAGCCAGCAAGAAATCCAAAAATGTTTCAGCTGATTGATTGGTTACAGCAAAGTATTCCTCCTGAAGATTCGGCAGTAGCATCTGGCCTAGTTCATGGGGATTTTCATATTGATAATCTTGTATTTCATCCCATTGAGGTCTGGTACTCCTAAAGTCTTTATTTAACTTAAGTTGCGAAGATTTTTCTTTAACTCAGATATCTAAGTGTGTATTTATATTTCTTTATCATAATATGGTCAACAATTATAGAACATTAGCTCTAAAATTTGCAATCTCACTTATACTTATTAGAGGAAATGTAGAATCAATGATTGTTTATACTTCGGGTTGTTAATGCAATGAAAGCTCAATGTTTATAAAATATCTCTGAAAAGCTTATATAGTCTGAGTTGCACTTCTGATAATATACTCTTAAACGGTGCAGGATCGTGTGATTGGTATTCTCGACTGGGAATTGTCTACTCTTGGAAACCAGATGTCTGATGTTGCATACTGCTGTATGGTACTAAGCTAATTTTCAACTTTAGTTTTTGGGGTGGAAAGAGCCATACCCTATTCCTCACCTTGTTTCTTATATAGCACATGCCATTCTGTTCTTTCAAACCTCTGATTTTTATCTAAATATACAATACATTTTTAAATATTTTGTGTGCTTTTTTGGAAACATCTATATGCTGATTACTTCTTCCCTTTCTGGGCAGCCTTATATTGTGAATATTGGGCATGGCAAAGAACAACTGGATCAAGGTTTTGAAGTTACTGGAATTCCAGAAGGGATTCCCTCACAGGCTGAGTTTCTCGAAGACTACTGTTCTGCATCTGTAAGACCCATGAAATGGCATCAATCTTTTTGCACTCTTCTCCAATATATGTGTATGTGTGTGCGTGTGTGTGTGTGTGTTATCTACTAGATGACTCATAGTTTGATTACGTTTTGTAGAGAAACTATGCACCAAATGTTCATCTAATGGAAAGTGATGTCTATCTAATATGCTGCACTATTAAAACTTGTAAAATGGGGGATATTGACTGATAATTATGACTTAATTTATCTTAAAATGACGGTCATGATGGTTGGTAATGTTTGATTTTTGACATACCTTTGTGGTTCACTAATTTTTTGATGACCTTTACTCCCTATTAATGTGTAGTTTTTTTTTTCTTCCATAGCCATCCTTTAAGTAGTAGATGGTTATGGATGGATTTTCCTTTTGCTGTTATCCACCTAAATTACTGAAGGACTAACTTGTACTGCAAATGTTGAAATTTAGGGAAAATCATGGCCTGCCAGGGAGTGGAAGTTCTATGTTGCATTTGCTTTATTCCGTGGGGCATCAATCAACATAGGTGTATATAATAGATGGCTGATGGTAATTGTGATGAGAAGGAGCTCAATGCTTGATTGTTAACTATTGGAAAAAGCTTTGTTTATGGAATATCAGCCCACTTATATGGTATTTTGTTTACTGTGACAATGCAGGGTAATGCTTCTGGAGGCGAGCGAGCCCGACATGTAGGAGCTCAAGCCAACGAGCTTATAGAGTTTGCACTGACTTATATTGCACAGAAATCTGTGATTCCAGAATACCCTCCATCTGGTAATAGTCATTCCGCAATATTGTTTGACCTAGCATTTTGTTATTTGCAACTCACCAACAAAATTATATTTTTGGACAAGATAACTTAGTATGAACTTTGTATAAAATGGAAAGCAGGAGAAGAAAACAAGAATTGTTTCTTTTATCAATCTATGTCCACTTCTCCATGGTTTCTTAGGCCTAAGTGTAGCAATCCTTTGGTTTATATCTAAAGAAGGGCCATGTGTTTTTCAAGAAACAATTTAACAAGGTGCTGTTAGGCTGTGAAGTAAGACGATGGATATCAATGCAGTGCTTGTTTGTGTTTTTTACTCTCGTATGGTTGCTATATTTTTCATATTCCAGTTCTATAACATGTGTATGTATGTGTGTGCACATTCAAAACTATTGGCCTGACGAAAAAAAATTTCAACTTCTCTGATTTAGTTCCACACGGAAATGCAAAACAATTTGGAAATGAGTACAAAATCCAAAACCTTTCAGAAGAAAGAGGGAGGTTTATCCCCAGCCAAAGGGTTCTGGAATTGAGAAACAAATTGATTAAGTTCATGGAAGATCATATATACCCCATGGAAAAAGAGTTCTATAAACTTGCTCAGTCTGACTCACGGTGGACAGTTTACCCAGAGGAGGAGAGGTTAAAGGAGCTGGCAAAGAAAGAGGGCTTATGGAACTTATGGATACCCGTATGTTTCCAGATTTGCTCCCAGTCATAATTCTTTCTTTTCTGATTTCTGTGTTTCTCCGTTCTCAGTTACTACTCTTCTTAGCTTAAAAGAGGTTGGTTGGTAATAGCTGAATATTTGTTTTAATGGCAGTTTGACAGTGCTTCCAGGGCGAGAAAACTAATCTTTGGTGAAGGTAAAAATGCTATCTCTGATGATGGATGGGATTCTTTCCTTGGGGCAGGCCTCTCAAACCTTGAATATGGATTCCTTTGTGAGATCATGGGTCATTCTGTTTGGGCCCCACAGATCTTCAATTGCGGTGCACCTGACACTGGAAATATGGAGGTAAAAATTATTTGCAGATTTGCTAGACTCTTAGGAGTGATTGATTACTGTGGCCCTTGTGGCCTTCCTCTTTCATCTTTGAAAATGCCAATTCTCTTTACCCTAGAAAAGTTATTCTAGAGATGCTTCTGGAAATTTTATGAGTAGGAAGTTGGGAATGATTGTTGTCACTTTCACAACTTATTACAAGATACATTTTGCAAGTAGATTAAGATGCTCTGAGCTACATCTATTTTTGGATTGCTTCAACTTCATAAAGTCAGTAAGATGTTGAGAAATATGTTTTGGATCTCTTGTAATCTGCATGAAGCCAGGATGGATGCATGGTTTACTTTTGTTGCATTATATATTCATTGTCTTCAAGTTTATTTGGTCTGAGTATTATACTTAAAGCTTTTTATTTAGGTACTATTGCGATATGGAAACAAAGAGCAACTACATGAATGGCTTATTCCATTGCTTGAGGGGAAGATTCGATCTGGATTTGCAATGACAGAGCCACGGGTTGCCTCTTCTGATGCAACGAATATTGAGTGCTCTATTAAAAGGTAGGTTTCTCATCATCTTTTGTAAATGGAAAGAACATTTTTGTCCAAAAAGAATTGTGAAAGCTATTTTTCTTTTAATGACTAAAAAAAACCTGATGAAAATAAATAGGAAGTATATTTAATTGTTATCATGCTTATTGTCACCAAGTACACAATTTAGTTGGAATTTCTTAAATTATGCACTTCTTGTCCAGACAAGGCGATTCATATGTTATCAACGGGACCAAGTGGTGGACTAGTGGAGCCATGGATCCGAGGTGCAAACTTCTTATAGTCATGGTTAGTTCTTCTATCACAGAGTGTGGCAGGAGTAGTTTTATTACTTATGCGTGTTATTGACATGGGTGATCTGAACAATGTGCAGGGAAACACTGACTTCTCTGCCTCTAAGCATAAGCAGCAATCTATGATCTTAGTTGATATCCGAACTCCAGGTATACGCATTAAGAGACCACTCACGGTGTTTGGCTTTGATGATGCACCTCATGGGCATGCAGAAGTCTTATTCGAGAATGTATGTGTGCCCGCAAAGAATATTCTACTGGGAGAAGGACGTGGATTTGAGATTGCCCAGGTAAAGTTGTTCTATGCCTTCTCTATTACTGGGAAGTTTGACTTGATTTAAATTTTGATAACAGGATCATAGTGTATGTGTGCAGTGCGCATACTTGTCTAGAATCCAGTAGCACAAAGATAAGACATTCATGATATTTCTATGACACAAAATTACTGATTGTTGGCTTCTGTAGATCGATAAGACTTGTAATGTGACTCTTGGATGATGTTTTATGACTGAAACATGCTTCTGTCCACTTTCTTACAGGGTAGATTGGGCCCAGGAAGGCTGCACCATTGCATGAGACTGATAGGTGCAGCTGAGCGTGGCATGCTGATGATGGTTCGCAGGGCTCTTAGTAGAAAAGTGTTTGGAAAGTTTATTGCTGAGCATGGTTCTTTTCTTTCGGACATTGCCAAGGTAATCTCAGTTAATTCCAGATTGGGAATGAATTCTGAAAATTCTACTGTTCTACTCTGGGAGGGAAAATTATTAATGGGACCTAAATAGATAGGAAAACAAGCCTTCACATGGAGTAATGACCTAAAAAGTAGAGTTGGTTACTGAAATCTAACTCCATCAATTTTCCTTACCCATGTTTAGCTTTGTTCTTCCAGTTTAATAGTGATTCTCATATTCATAATTGGTTGTGTCATGCAGTGCCGAATAGAGCTGGAGAGAACCAGATTGTTGGTTCTGGAAGCAGCTGACCAGCTTGATCGTCTCGGAAACAAAAAGGCCCGTGGGACCCTTGCGATGGCCAAGGTAAACAAACGTTATTTTTAATTCTGTTTATCATTTGATTTCCTGGATTTTAATATGAATTAAATGGCATTGCATGGAGCAGGTAGCAACTCCAAACATGGCTTTAAAAGTGCTGGACATGGCAATGCAAGTGCATGGTGGTGCTGGCTTCTCTTCGGACACTGTTTTGTCACATCTATGGGCCCTAGCAAGAACTTTGAGAATTGCCGATGGACCTGATGAAGTGCACTTGGGGACAATTGCCCAGCTAGAGTTACGAAGAGCTAAGCTTTGAAAATTTCACACTGGAAATATCAATAATTTGGATGAGTCTTCGTCTCCAATGTGTAATGTAAACAGATAAAATAATAATAATAATAATGATAATTTAGGATTGGGAAAAAGGTATTTTGTAGATTTCTGTTATATTTACAGTTACTTGATGCCGGGATGTTTCAGAAAAACATGGCATCACTGCAGTGAAATATTTTGAAATGATATCCTAAATTTTTGAAACTGCATTTGATTGCTAATACTGGTTTTAGCCCATTTATTCTATCTTTGAAAGGTGTATTCTTAAATAGTATTAATCTCGATAGCTGATTTAGCATTAAAAGAGCCGTGTCCGCATAAATTGATTGTGTCTTGTACCTGTGCAGTTCGTTTTGTTTTATCGGTAAATCATGAGAGCCACTGGTATCTGCTCGTCTAAAAGAGTTGCTTCACTATCAAATTGACTCGAATAAGTTCTTCATTGCAGCAAATACGTTGTGCCCACACGAGAACAAGAAAATTGTGGAAAAGTAAACGACGTGGGGACAAAAAGATGATTGTCCAACTGAGCTGAGCTCATCAGACGTTGTAGGTCAAGGGTGCACCGGCTCGTTATCCTTCCACTGTTGAGAGCGGGAGGTTTGCGCTGCTCTGTGAAACCAGCCTCACGCGGTACCCTCCACTCTAGGAACCACGTGACCCACGCTTGAGCCTGGATCACATAGCCCAACTCTCAACTTGGAACGGGCGAGCCAGAAATCGCACCTTGATCCTCATCTGGCGGCCAGAACGTTGTCCAATCACCTTAATGCCCCTACTTAGGTTACAAGCTAGCGCAACTTAGCTCGGCGACAAACCATGAGATTTAACAACTTATTAAGAATTAGATTTTACTGTTTCCTAGCAATGTGGGATAAAGAGCATATGGGATGCTTCAGACAAGATAAGGACGGCACGTAATATCCTCGTTCCATGGATTGAAACGAACTAATTTAATCCAATTGGGCAATTTGTATTGCAAAAATTGAGTCGACGTTGTATATGCTACAGATTAATTACTGCTTGTTTGGTAAAAAGATTGAGGATTGCGGACACAAACTTCAGTTCATAAAACTATATTATAATTTACTATAATCTTTCTTATCTAATAAATCATATTGAAGTTGTTATATCTTATCCATAATAAATTTGTTAATCATAACTAAAAAGGATTAATTAATTTTAATTAAATCTGTTATTGAATAAAAGGTCATGGGTAAAGGATACTCCGTAGCCAGTTATCTGCGCAACTAAAGGATCAAACAACAAAGATTTACTCAAGATTGATTGTAGTTACTCAAATTTAGAACAAAATTTGCAGTCACTTATTTTTTGTCTCGGACTTTCTTTGCCGCGAGTTTGTAACAGAAATAACGAACATTCAAACTGTTCTGGCCTCGTATTCCCTCCTTCCTCCTTGTATAATTACCTCAATGACAGAGATTTATATTAAAGGCTGAGCCAAGGGGCATTTACAACATTTTTGTAGTAAAGGAGGAAATCGAGCCCCAACGGCTCTGTTTAGCTTTCATTTCATCCTATCCTTGTTGTTTCTCTTACGTAATTAGCTTGTTTTTTAATATACAAAGATGGGTTTTGGAAATGAACCCCAGCAGAATAAGAAGAAGAAGATTACCCTTATCAGTATCTCTTCTTTGATTTTGGTGGCCATGGTGGTTGGTGTTGCAGTTAGTGTTGGCCGCAAGAGTACTGCAGAAAACAGCAATCAATCTGGCGGTTCTGGTCAGATTTCGACATCATCAAAGGCGATCAAATCTATTTGTCAACCCACTGATTACAAACAAACTTGTGAAGATAGTCTCACAAAATCTGCTCCAAATGAAACCGATCCTAAAGAATTGATAAAGGTAGGGTTCCGCTTAGCAATGGATGAAATCAAGGCGGCCATGAAGAACTCAACTACGTTGAAAGAAGCGGCTAAAGATCCAAGAACCAGCCAAGCTCTTGAGAATTGCCAACATCTTATGGAATATGCGGTTGATGATTTGAATAGTTCTGTAACTCATATGGGTGCGTTTGAAATTGCAAAATTCCATGATTACGTCGAGGACCTCAGGGTTTGGCTCACCGGCGCCATCACATTCCAAGAAAGTTGCCTGTACGAGTTCGAAAATATAACCGGTTCTGATGCCGGAGACAAAATGAAAAAGCTGTTGAATACTTCGCGGGAACTTACAGCAAATGGTCTTGACATGGTCACTGATTTGTCTTCAGTAATTAAATCCTTCAACACTCAAAGTGCCGAGAGAAGGTTATTTTCTGCTGACGATCAAATTCCTTCATGGGTTAGCGATGGAAGGCGCGGGCTTCTAGCGGCAACTCCGGAAACTGTTAAGGCTGATGTCATTGTAGCTCAGGACGGAACTGGCAAGTACAAGACTATCTCCGAAGCTCTAAACGATTACCCCGCTAAAAACCCCACGAATAAGACCTTTGTAGTTTACATCAAGGAAGGAATTTACCAAGAGTACGTTACCGTCACAAAGAAAATGACCAACGTTATGTTCATCGGCGACGGAGCTACGAAGACCAAGATCACCGGCAACAAAAACTACGCAGATGGAACCCAAACAATGAATACAGCAACTGTTGGTACGTCACATTCTCCTCAAATACTCGATCATGTTGATATAATGCTATTGATATTTTTCTTCTTTTGTTCATTGCAGCTATTGTAGGATCGAGTTTCATGGCAAAGGACATGGGATTTGAGAACACTGCAGGAGCTATAAAGCATCAAGCAGTGGCATTGCGTGTGCAAGCAGAGAATTCAGTTTTCTACAACTGCCAAATGGATGGGTACCAAGACACTCTCTACGTCCACGCCCACCGCCAATTCTACCGCGACTGCACCATTTCCGGCACCATTGATTTCGTGTTCGGTGACGCGGCAGCAATTCTCCAAAACTGCATATTAATAGTAAGGAAGCCCATGAAAAACCAACAATGCATCGTCACTGCCCAAGGAAGAACCAAAGACAATGCAATCTCAGGAATTGTTCTACAAAATTGCACAATCACAGCCGAAAAGGAATACTATCCGATGAAGGATGTTAACAAAGCGTACCTGGGCAGGCCATGGAAAGAGTATTCAAGAACTGTCATCATGCAATCTCAGATTGAGGAATTCATTCAGCCTGAAGGTTGGATGCCGTGGAACGGCGATTTCGGCATCAATACTTGCTGGTACGCAGAGTTTGGAAATAGAGGTCCCGGTTCAGTGCAGACGAAGAGAGCTACTTGGAAAGGTATCAAGACGATCAACACTCAGCAAGCTGCTGATTTCAGTATCGGAACATTTTACAGGGATGATTTCATTAAAGCTTCTGGTGTGCCCTACACTCTTGGAATGATGAATGTGTAGGAGTTGCAGAAGATGTGGAGGATAATTATAAAAAGCTATAGCTTAATCATTTGTGTAGTTGTTGGGCATGTGCGGAAGCATCTCTTCCTAACACAAATTGTTATATAAAATTTTAATCATTAATTTCTAGTTTTCATTAATCGTTTCATTCATAATTCTCTTTTTCCTCCAACTTTAAAATAAAATAAAATATCTTCCCTCTTTTATATGATCATGATCCTCTCTCTTGTCATTTTTTATTTTTTAATTTTTAAATAAATATTAATACGATACAATTATTAAAAAATATAACTTAGATTATATTTCGATAAAATTTATAATTTAATTTTATATTTTATAATATAATATAAATTAAAAATATTAATATATAATATAAATTATTTATTTATTTATTATTAATTATATTACGTATTACAAATACAAAAGATCATAAGAGGATTCGGATCTCTTTTATATACATTTTAAAATCACTAATTATGCATAATTGTTAATAGTAGGGTTCATTATTTATTAATTAATTTTTCCTCCAACGTTTGTTTGCATTGGGCCGCTCCAGCCCAACTTTAAAGAACTATAGGCCCATTCATATTTAAGAAAACCCACCAGACGAGCGAGCGGGAAACCGAAAATATAATCGAACGAAAATCTTTTGAATTCTTCGTTCTCTCTACCACCCTCTGCTGGAAGAAAATCCCCAAAACTCACGAGTTTCTGACTCCGGTTTAATCAAGACTCGTCTGGATTTTTCCCGCAATTTCTCTCCAATTTTCTCGGGAAACAATCAATCTCCCACTAATCCTAGAATTCCCAGACTTTCCACCTCCTAATTTCAAAACCCTAAGATTGCAAATGAACTCAAATTACAACGTGACGTCGAATTATCTCTTGAAAAATGACTAACCGCAGAGGAGAAGAAATTAACAGCGAGGCGACTGGGGGTAGAGGAGGCAGGTTCACGGTGCACCCGGAGCGTGAGCTAGAAGCCAATTGGGAAGTTGATTTGGCCAAGAAGCTTGAAGACTATCTCTTAAAGATTTGCTCTGGTCAAGTAACATCTTCCGAAAATCTCGATAACATTTCTGTGAATTTCGCCGAAGGTTCTGCTTCTGTTTTAACTTAATTATTCTAGATTTTAGTTTCCGTAACTGTTCGTGTTGATTTTTTATTTTTTATTTTTGGGAAATGTAGCTGCCTTGCTGGTTCAGGGTTCGGTTCAGGTGTATAGCAGAAAGGTGGAATATTTGTACAACTTAGTTTTGCATGCTTTGGAGTTTATTTCTCAGAAGAGGTGCGTCTGCTTGGTTCTTTGTTTTTAAAACAATCAAATTAAAATTTGGTTTGATGAGGTTATTAGCAACTTTTATTTCGATTTGTTAATTTGTTTTCTAGTGATTTACAGTTTTCATTGGAAAGAGAAACATGTAGTTGTTAGAAGGCGCCAATTGTTGCAAAGTTAAGGCAGTGCATTTTTGGTTTATCCATCAGATAAATTTTCAAGCAAACTGAAAAAGCAATTAATATGTGCGATAGAATATTCAAGAGTGTCATCTTACGTGCTAATCATTTTAATTCAAGAACTGCAAACCGTAGTTTGAACGTGAGTTCCTCATTTTCACTAAAGTGACAAAATACTTAAGTTAGAGGAAAAAAGATGGGAAATGCCAGGAGGACATGCTGATCTACTATATTTCATCAATTTTTGCTGCAAGTATTCTAATGCTTACCCATATTCAACTATGTCACAGAAATAGTTTCTATTCTAGTGTATTTATTATTGTCATTTGCTGAAATAGGCAGCATGATCAATTAGAGGGAACTTCAATTCTTCCCGAAGAAAGTGGCTCTTATGCAATTGCTGATGAAGAAAATGATTTGTTTTGGGGCTTAGATGACATCCCAGGTAGCGTTTAACCATTTATTTTGTTTTGGCTATATAGAAAGTTTTAGCTAAAATTTTCCTACATTGCAGTGGAAGTAAAAGATCGCTTAGACAGTCCAAATGGCAAAGATACTTTCTTGAATCATATTGTGAAGCCCCCTGCAAATTTAGTTGTCCTTGAAGGTGATTGCTTAGACGTTACTGGTGATGGCACGGAATTAGAGTCCTATCTGGTATTGCAGTTGCTCTTATTTGTAATATGTTCACACATTGACTAATTATGCAATATAACTAATTTTATTATATGGTTGCAGTTAGCCACCAATGATCTCTACCGGGATTTTATTCTATTAGATCCATATGATGCTGTAGCAGTTAATGATTTTTTGAAGGGGGGTGAAGCTTGTAAAGGCAAGAGTGGTGTCCACAGGGGCAGCGCAAGTCGCAAGAGTTTTCAGTCTCCTACAAGACGTTCTGGAGGAACTGCACAGAAGTCTTCTCTTGGAAAGAATAAGGATGGCAATCTCCATCCTTCACCTAGGGTGAATTGTAGTTTTGATGTAAATAGTTTTAATGAGGGGCCTGATCCTCCTGCCAATGATAATTTTGTAGACAACAATCATGGATTTGATATGGATGATAATTATTCAGAACCTGGGGAACTCGACAAATCTGATGATGATGATCCTTGGAAACCCTTGAATCCCCATGAACGTGGGAACTTGAAAGTGAAGCCTTTCAGAAAAGGTTGTTAAACTATGCGCTTTTCTTGCTTTAGTTGTTACCCCTATAGTCTTATGTGCCTAATTTTGTGGCTTGATTATTCCTTACAACCAGTGAAAGCCTTTAGAAGATATGGGGTAAATTCTGCTAAACGAATCTCGATAACGACTATTTTTCCACTTGCAAAATTGCATGGTACTATCAGCCCAGAGCTCACAGAAATTTGGGAGGCACGGCATAATGTCTTTGAAAAACAAAGGGCATCCCAATCTCCTCCAGTATATGAAAAGGTTGTACTCTTCAGATTCTGTGTTTGCCTGACTTATCTTATGGTTGTTACATTAAACCTGGTGTCTTATTGCAGCTCCGGCAATCACTTGCTAATGAAGGACGAGAAACATTTGATGCTTTTGGTTATGCCGGTTATCACAGTGAGGACAAGGGGTATGATAGTGAGGACCCAGAATTTGAGCAGCCTGACCTTGACATGCCAGAGGGCATGTATATGGATAAAAATGTACCTCTTCAACAGGACAAAGTATGTGGGCAATTTTTTTTGGTTATTCTAATGTATTTGTAATAAAATAATGGTATGTTAAGTGTGGCTGTCGCTTGTTCATTGACCTTTGCACAGCACGATGATGGCCCTGCTCACTTTGAAACCAATGAAGCATTTGAACATGGAAGTAAAGACTCTCATGCAAACCTAGAAGATCTTTGTCGCTCTCACCTAGTAAGCATTGATTTCTCTCAAATTGCATATGGTTGTCGTAACAGCAACATATTAATTTGTGTTATGATGTTTACTAAATTAATCTAATATGTTTCTGAAAACCTTTCTCTAGTATTGCTTTTATCCAAAACTAGATGTGCATGCATGTGTACCTTTAGCTGCATCTATACATTAGGTGTGCGTATTCATAAACCAGATGTAACTGTAGTGTGGGGTTACAAGGAAGAAGTTATGGGGGATATGAGCCTGGTCTCTGCAATTTGGTTATGATTGTTCATTACAACGTAATTTTATGGGTTATTGACAGAGTGTTCATCGTCTATTGGCTATCTCTTCTCTTGCAGGATGCTCTTCTTGCTAGCATAGCCGAAACTGAGAAGCAAACAGAATTGGCTGCTCGAGTTTCATTGTGGAAACAGAAAATTGAGGACAACTTGGAAGAGCAAGTAATATTGATTTTCCTCCTTTTCTATCTCAAATCGAACTATCTTTGACCAGCTAGCACCACTAGTCTTATAATGTTATTTGCCTTGCTCTTAAGCTTGTTGGACTTTTTATTAAATGTTGAAGTGTGTTTTTGATAGGATTCACGCCCTCCGTTTGATATTCATGAATATGGAGCTAGAATTATTGATAATTTCTCTCTTGAAGGAGAGAATGGAAACATCACGTCCTTCACTGATGTTGTAAAGGGCCAAGAAAAGTATGATGTGGCTCGAACCTTTTCTGCACTTCTTCAGTTGGTAATTCCCTTCTTCTGTTTGAAATTCTAAGTGTGCTTGTTATATAGCTTAAAGACTGCTTGTGATTAAACTGTTGGCTAAAATCTAGTGTAAAACTTCAGAGTTTTTTTCGTTTTTGTCAAAAATATATATATATTTTCAGTTTCTAGTTATATCTTACAAGTAATTTTGCCAGTGGTGTCATTTGAAAAAAAAAAAAAAAAAAAGGTAGATTCATTTTCTGTGAATTTACAGAACTGCTTTGGGACTTTACTTTTCAGGTGAACAATGGAGATGTTGATTTGGATAGAAGTAGGGAAGATGGAGATTCGGTCTGTTACACAGCTGTTAATTCTTTTCGTATCAGCTTACTTAGTCATGAGAAGAAGCAAGAGCAAACACAATTTCAATTTTCCAAAAAGAGATTCAAGTATCCATCAAGAAAAGGATCTAGCAAGCCCAGGAGAAAGAAGTCTGCAACTATCAACTCTTCTTCAGATTATGGATCTTCACTGATGTCATCGCAGCAAAATTGCAAGTATTCTGTGAAGCTCGGAAAGCTTAGTGGTGTAAGGTGCACTCCTGAAGGCAAGAGGAGACGAAGGTCTCAATTTGTTGAACCTTTTGACTTACATTCATCAGGTTGACACTCCAAACCATTGGGTCCATCCAACAACCTCGTTGAATTGCTCAATAACAGATTATAGAATTAACTTCTGTAATTTTTTTTTTCTCTGTAATTTAATATAGATAAGTAGTTACAGTTATCAGTCTAGAGACCTTGTAATTTAAATATATTATTCCTTTGTAGAATAATCACGTTCTTGTGCTATATCATACTGTCGATCTGCTCTGCTTTTGGTCAACCATTCAAGAGATTGATAGACAAAATCTTACATTTTAACCTTACGACAAAGGACCTATAATCCAAAATTCTCTTTTAATTAGTCAGCGTAGTGTGCAGATGTAAAATTTGTCCAGTGACATAGTCTCAAACCAGAGATTTCCACGATTATGCAGCCATTGCTTACCAAATAAACATTGAACTCAATACAATACACTACAAAACCTTGTTGAATTCAAATTCCTTATTAAACAAGAAAATATGTGGGAAAGCTTGTGGAGTTGTGAGTCATACATTGTTGATCGTTTGACAAAGAAACCCAATAGTTTTATGCATAGCTTTCCAAAAACTAGGTGTATCCCACTAACTTGTAACCTGTTCGTGGAAAAGTGGGTTACTTGCTCTCTTCATATCTTTTACCAACTTTGTATAAAAATTCCAGCCGTCCAAACAGCAGTTTTATGTTATGTCACAATCTTCCCTCTTGACTTATTCACTTTATAGAAAATGATACCCATATTAAACAAAACAAAAGCGTGTATGCACACTTGTTCCATTTGTTTGCAGCAATTTCATCCATTACTTACTCCTTAAGATTTTTGACATTCTTAATTTCCACATTTCGGTAGAAGTGTACTTGACATAGGCGACATAGGATTCTAAAATTTAATTCAAATTCAATAAAGTCACTTTAAAAACTCGTCTAATACCTAAAAAGTTGAGAGAACTTCAAAATCACTCCTACAATTGAGGATTGATTCTATTAAGTGTTTGAAAATCTGTCAAATATAACACACCCTGCATTCATACTGAAAATTCATATGATGCATTGAGGGCGTGTATGGAAAATGGGAAAACTAAGAATTACTTGCTCACTTGGCCTAATTACCAGACGTATTCTCGGCCAT
>JAXCLQ010000007.1:5006299-5023325 GCA_035584115.1 Cedrela odorata
CAAGACACTCTCTACGTCCACGCCCACCGCCAATTCTACCGCGACTGCACCATTTCCGGCACCATTGATTTCGTGTTTGGTGACGCGGCAGCAATTCTCCAAAACTGCAAATTAATAGTAAGGAAGCCCATGAAAAACCAACAATGCATCGTCACTGCACAAGGAAGAACCAAAGAAAATGCAGTCTCCGGAATTGTTCTCCAAAATTGCACAATCACAGCCGAACAGGAATACTATCCAATGAAGGATGTTAACAAAGCGTACCTGGGCAGGCCATGGAAAGAATATTCAAGAACTATCATCATGCAATCTCAGATTGAGGAATTCATTCAACCTGAAGGATGGTTGCCATGGAACGGCGATTTCGCTATCAATACTTGCTGGTACGCAGAGTATGGAAATAGAGGTCCTGGTTCAGTGCAGACGAAGAGAGCTACTTGGAAAGGTATCAAGACGATCAACGCTCAGCAAGCTGCTGATTTCAGTGTCGGAAAATTTTACAAGGATGATTTCATTAAAGCTTCTGGTGTTCCCTACACTCTTGGAATGATGAATGTGTAGGAGTTGCAGACAAATTTGGAGGATAATTAAGAAAAAAGCTAGCTCTCAATCTTATATTACATATAGTTGTTGGGTATCTTCATAATCTCCTCTTTTCTAACACAAACAAATTGTTCCACAAAATCTTATTTATTAATTTTTAATTTCCATAAATACTAATATTGGTGCATTATTCACAATTTCTTCCTCCCCCCAACTTTCTTCTCCTTTCATTTTTCTTTCTTATGAATGTCATTATCTCCTTAACATGGTTAATTAATTTCTCATTGCTTTGCTAATCTTATACTTAAGCATGATTAATTTCATGATTAGCAATGTAAATCAAAGGAATTCATATTGTGTAAGTTTGTATATCTTCTGCTGCATGGGATTAGTTTAATAAAATATCGTGTTATTGTTGCTTCAACTTTTTGACCATGTAAATACAAAGTATCTACCTACAACATCTATATGGGTCAAGTTGGGCCGATCAAATTGGGCCAGTTCGGCCCAACTTTAAAGAACCGAAGTCCCATTTTTATATAAGTGAGCGGGAAACCCGAAAACAAATGGGAACGAAAATATTTTGAATTCTTCTCTCTCCCATTTTCTGGTGGAAGAAAATTCCCAAAACTCACGAGCTTCTAAATCCGGTTCAATCAAAACAGATTAGTAATTTTCCCGCAGTTTCTCTACACTTTTCTCGGGAAACAATCAGTTCCCCACTAATACTATTATTCCTAGACTTTCAACATCCTCGTTCTATCCACCTCCAAATTCCATAACCCTAAGATTGCAAATGAACTCAAATGACAATGTGACATCGAATTATCTCTTGAAAAATGACTAACTGCGGAGAAGAAGAAAGTAACAGAGAAGCTGCTGGCGGTAGCGGAGGCAGGTTTACGGTGCACCCGGAGCGTGGGCTAGAAGCTAATTGGGAGGTTGATTTGGCCAAGAAGCTCGAAGATTATCTCTTAAAGATTTGCTCTGGTCAAGTAACGTCTTCCGAAAATCTCGATAACATTTCTGTGAATTTCGCTGAAGGTTCTGCTTCTGTTTTAACTTATTTACTCTAGATTTTAGTTTCCGTAACTGTTCGCTTATTGATTTTGTTTATGATTATGATTTTTTTGGGGGGGAAATGTAGCTGCCTTGCTGGTTCAGGGTTCGGTTCAGGTGTACAGCAGAAAGGTGGAATATTTATACAACTTAGTTTTGCATGCTTTGGAGTTTATTTCTCAGAAGAGGTGTGTTTGCTTCTTGCTTTGTTTTTAGAGAAATCAAATTAAATTTTGGTTTAGTTAGGTTTTCAGCGATTTGTTAATCTTTTTTCCTAGTGATTTATGGTTTTCATTGGAAAGAGAAACATATAATTGTTAGAAGGCGCCAATTGTTGCTATTTTTTGTTTATCCGACAGATAATTTTTCATTCAACTGAAAAAGCAATTAATGTGTAAATGTGATAGAATATTCAAGAGTGTCATAGTAAATGGCTTGCACTATGTTGGTAAGTTATATTCTCGGTGAGATAGGTAGCGTATTTCATTTGTTCTCCAAGAAAAGGGATAACCATGCCGTGCCATTTGAGTAGGTTACTAAAAGGGATGTGCAAGAAGGTTACCTTTTTTATTAGAAAGCTGTACATTTTGGAACCCAAAACTTGGTGATCATGATAACTCAAGAACTGCAAACCATAGTTTGAACATGAGCTCCTTGTTTTCACTAAAGTTGCCAAAATACTTAAGTTTGAGGAAAAAGATGAGAAATGCCATGAGGACATGCTGATCTACTATATTTCATCAATTTGCTACAAGTATTCTAATGCTTACCCATATTCAACTATGCTACAGAATTAGTTGTTATTTTTACTGTATTTATTATTGTCATTTGCTGAAATAGGCAGCAGGATCAATCAGAGGGATCATCAGTCCTTCCCGAAGAAAGTGGATCTCACGCAATTGGTGATGAAGAAAATGATTTGTTTTGGAGCTTAGATGACATCCCAGGTAGCCTTTAACCATGTATTTTGGCTTAGTTATATAGAAAGTTTTAGCTAAAATTTTCCTACATTGCAGTGGAAGTAAAAAATTGCTTAGACAGTCCAAATGCCAAAGATACTTTCTTGAATCACTTTGTGAAGCCCCCTGCAAATTTAGTTGTCCTTGAAGGTGATTGCTTAGACACTACTGGTGATGGCACAGAATTAGAGTCCTATCTGGTATTGCAGTTGCTCTTATTTTTAATATGTTCACACATTGACTATTATGTTATCTAACTAATTTTATTATACGGTTGCAGTTAGCCTCCAATGATCTCTACCGGGATTTTATTCTATTAGATCCATATGATGCTGTAGCAGTTAATGATTTTTTGGATCGTGGTGAAGCTTGTAAAGGACAGAATAGTGTCCACAGGCACAGCACAAGTCACAAGAGCTTTCAGTCTCCAACAAGATGTTCTGGAGGAATTGCACATAAGTCTTCTCTTGGAAAGAACAAGGATGGCAATCTCCATCCTTCACCTGGGGTGAATTGCAGTTCTGGTGTTAATAGTTTTAATGTGGAGCCTGATCCTGCTGTCAATGATAATTTTGGAGACAGCTATCATGGATTCGATATGGATGATAATTATTCAGAATCTGGGGAACTTGACAACTCTGATGATGATGATCCTTGGAAACCCTTGAATCCCCATGAACCTGGGAACTTGAAAGTGAAGCCTTTCAGAAAAGGTTATTAAACTATGCGCTTTTCTTGCTTCACTTGTTTACCCTTTAGTCTTGTTATGTGCCTAATTTTGTGGTTTGATTCTTCCTTACAACCAGTGAAAGCTTTCAGAAGGAACGGGGTAAATTCTGCTAAACAAATCTCAGTAACCACTATGTTTCCACTTGCAAAATTGCGTGGTACTATCAGCCCAGAGCTCAAAGAAATTTGGGAGACACGTCATAATGCCTTTGAAAAACAAAGGGCATCCCAATCTCCTCCAATATATGAAAAGGTTCTGCTCTTCAGATTTTGTGTTTGCCTGACTTATCTTATGGTTGTTGCATTAAACTTGATGTCTTAATGCAGCTCCGGCAATCACTTGCTAATGAAGGACGAGAAACATTTGATTCTTTTGGTTATCCCGGCTATCACAATGAGGACAAGGGGTATGATAGTGAGGACCCAGAATGTGGTCAACCTGACCTGGACATGCCGGAGGACATGTATATGGATGAAGATGTACCTCTTCACCATGACAAAGTATATAGGCAATTTTTTTTTTGGTTTTTCTAATGTATTTATAATAAAATAATGATAGATAAATTGTTAATGCTGTTGCTTATTCATTGACCTTTACACAGCATGATGATGGCCCTGCTCTCTTTGAAACCAATGAAGCATTTGAACATCAAGACTCTCATGCAAACCTAGAAGATCTTTGTCGCTCTCACCTGGTAAGCATTGATTCCTCTCAAATTGCATATGGTTGTTATAACAGCAACATATTAGTTTGTGTAATGATGTTTGCAAAATTAATCTAATATGTTTCTGAAAACCTATCTCTATTATTACTTTTATCTAAAAATGAAATGTGCATGCATGTGTACCTTTAGCTGCATCTAGACATTAGGTGTGCCTATATTCATAAACTAGATGCAAATTTAGTTTGGGGTTACAGGGACACAAGCCTGGTCTCTGCAATTTGGTTATGATTGTTCATTCTGACACACTTTTATGGGTTACTGATCGAGTGTTCATCGTCTCCCGGCTATCTTTTCTCTTGCAGGATGCTCTTCTTGCAAGCATAACTGAAACTGAGAAGCAGACAGAATTGGCTGTTCGAGTTTCATCGTGGAAAAAGAAAATTGAAGACAACTTGGAAGAGCAAGTAATATTGCTTTTCCTCCCTTTCTATCTCAAATCCTCCTATCCTTGACCAGCTAGCACCACTGGTCTTATAATGTCATTTGCCTCTTGTTTAAGTTTATTGGACTTCTAATTAAATGTTGAAGTGCCTGTTTTTGATAGGATGCACACCCTCCATTTGATATTCATGAATATGGAGCAAGAATTATTGACAATCTATCTCTTGAAGAAGAGAATGGAAATGTCATGTCCTTTGCTGATGTTGTAAAGGGCCAAGAAAAGTATGATGTGGCTCGAACCTTTTCTGCGCTGCTTCAGTTGGTAATCGCCTTCATTTGTTTGAAGTTCTAAGTCTGCTTGCTATATAGCATACAGATTGCTTGTGGTTTAAGTGTTGGTTATAATCTAGTGTAAAACTTCATAAAGGTCTTCAAGTTTATTCTTTTCTGTAAAAGAAACTATGTTTTCAGTTTCTAGTAATATCTTACAAGTAACATTGCTGGTGAAGTCATTTGACAAAAATAGAAAATAAAAAATGGTAGGTTCATTTTCTGTGTGATTACAGAACTGCTTTGGGACTTCACTTTTCAGGTGAACAACGGAGATGTTGATTTGGATAGAAGCAGAGATTCCGTCTGTTACACAGCTGTTAATCCTTTTCATATTCGGCTACTTAGTCATGAGAAGAAGCAAGAGCAAACACAATTTCAATTGTTAAAAAAGAGAGTCAAGCCACCATCTAGAAAAGGATCTAGCAAGTCCAGGAGAGAGAAGTCCCCAACTATCAACCCTTCAGATCATGGATCTTCAGTGATGTCATTGCAACAAAATTGCAAGTTTTCTGTGAAGCTCAGAAAGCTTGGTGGTGTAAAGTGCACTCCCGAAGGCAAGAGGAGACGAAGGTCTCGATTTGTTGAACCGGTTAACTTACATTCATCGGGTTGACACACAAAACTATTGGGGCGATCCAACAACCTTGTTGAATTGCTCAATAACAGATTATAGAATTGACTTCGTTGTAGTTCTAATCTACTGACTATTATCTGTAATTTTTTTGTTCTGTGTAACTCATTATAGTTATGTAGTTGCTAGTTATCAGTCTAGAGACCTTGTAAATTAAATATATTACTCCTTTGTAGGATAATCATGTTCTTGTACTATATTACACTATCAGTCTGCTTTTGGTCAATCATTCAAGAAATTAAGAGATTACTATATTCAAAGGACCTGTAATCCAAAACCCATTTTTAATCAGTCATAGGGTGTGTTGAAAAGTAAAATTCATCAAGTGACCTAATTTCAAACTAGAGATTTCCACGATAATGCCAGCCATTGCTTTTCCAAATTAACATTGAATTCAATACAATACAAAGTTGGAAAGTTGTTAATATACATTTTATATATTTTATACTTTTCAACGGATAACTTGAAATATAACATGAACAATTTAAAACGATTAACATAAAACTTTAAATAAAAAATTAAAATTTTTAAAATATGAAAAGAATATAAATAAAAAAATTTTAAATTAAAAATTTTGAATGTAAAATATGTATAGTAGACAACCATACAAAGCCATGTTGAACTCAAATACCTTAGTAAACAAGAAAATATGTGGGGGAGGGTTGTGAGTTGTGAGTCATGCATTGTTTGACAAAGAAAACCAATAGTTTTATGCATAACTTTCCAAAACTACGTGTATGTCACTAACCTAACTTGTTCATGGAAAAGTGGGTTACTTGCTCTCTTCATCTTTACTTCATTCACATATGGAAAATGATACAAACTAAAAGCGGGTATGAATTGGGCACACAGCACACTTGTTCTTCCATTTGTTTAATTGCAGCAGTTCCAACCATTACTTGCTCCTTACGAATATCGAAATCGTGTAAAAGTTTTTTCGACGTTAAATATTTCTTAATCCACACATTTTCAAAACTGGTTCTGTTAAGTGTTTGTAATCTGTCAAACATACACACTCTGCATTCATACTGAAAATTATATGATGCATTAACGACGTGTATGGGAAAACTTATAATTGCTTGATCTATTCATCTAATTACCAACCGTGATCTCAGCCGTCAAAGTTTCTCACATGCAGTTAAGCAATATCACAGTCTTAATTTTGACTTATTAACGTACTAAAAAAAAATTGATGGGAGAGAGAAAGAGAAGAGCAAAAGACGAAACAAAAGCGTGTAAGAACAGAACAGAACAGTGATGAGATTGATATGATATCCTTGTCCATGTCCTGTCATTGGAATTTGGGCGCACACAGAAACTTGCGGGTCGGGTTATCCATTACTTAATTAGCTAATTACCAGCGTCATCTCATCTCATCGGGTATCATGGATATCAATTATCAAATGAGCGTGAATTTAGAGATCGTGTCAAGATTCTTGGTTCCATTTGTTTTGGCATTATTAATTTCCCATCTCCCATTCACATCACTCGAAAATGACTTTAAAAAAACACGAACGAACGAATGAATGAATGAATATGCAACACATGATGAACGAAATCTAATACTAAAACTTGTAGCTTTGTATGCAAAGTTGCTTGGGTCAAAGGAATACTGCTCAGCTAGCAGCTTCAACTACGCAACCCACTTTCCATTTTCCCTTTCAATAATCGACTTCTAAATGAATAAGAAGGGTGAACTTTTGTTTAGGGGAATAAATGAGATATTAAATACAATAGTCTAAATTGTAAAGACATTAAATGATTAGCATACATATACATATACAGGAAGCTTCGAGGAATTTTATTCCTTAATTGACTACATTAGAAAATAGTTGGTCGTGACTTAAAAAGAGTGTTAAGACTTTTAATTTTATCTATTAAATTAATTAATACTCATAAATTATAATTCATTATTATTATAATAATCGTTGTGCTGTGCCCTTCATGATGTTTCCGTCTCTTGCATTTCTTATTGACAATTATATACCACCAACCTAATTATTTATTATTACAATAGACTAATCAACAATTATTAAATGCAAATTTAAAAAATTACTATTATATCCCTTTTCTAGTACGAATAATAAGAATAATAAATCTACTGATTTAAGTAAAACAAAACCATTAAAAGAAAGAAAAAATTAATTCAATGAGTTTAATTACAGATGTCGACATATCATTGGTCTTTAAATGAGCTTGCAATAATCCACTTCCACACCAAAATCTGCCACGTGTACAATTTCATTCTCCTCCAAACTAGTAAAATTGTACTAAATCTCCAGACAGTACCAGAATGTTTTTTACTCCGATCGGATAATCGACACGTGGCAACCACGTTGTCTCACTGAGTCAATACAGACGAGTTAACACTGAGTCTGCCGGGTCTCCTCAATACCTCGCTCTATATCCACCTCGTTCACACCGCAACTCGGTACGTTGCCTGACGGCGTCGAGTTGGCTTTTTTTTCTCTGCTTAGCATTCTCTTAAAAGACAACATACGACCGACGGGAGATCTAGACGATGACTGAGTCTGACTATGACTCGCCACTGAGTCGCACCCAGTTGACTCATTTCCAAACCCTTCGTTACAATTCCTGGTAGTCTCCTCGTGCCGACACGTGTCACACAAATCCGAGCTCGAACCCGGTTCAGGTACGGATATCACGACTTCGGTCGGGTTAGCGGGTTCTTCGGTAACTAATTCGACGGGACAACGACAAAGAGGGCAAGTGGCGTGGGAGTGAAACCACATGTCTATACAACCAATATGAAAACTATGGTTACATTTGGGCAAAATCCGACCCGACTCATTTTCTTCGAATTCAGACAAACAGACGGCGCAATCGATAACATCCTTGTGAGTCTTGGAAGAATAAGCGAACACGGGGAGGGATTTCAACACAGAAGCGTCGAGGCCGCGCGAGTTGCCGTTGATCGGATTCGGATTTGTGGGATCCGCGTAAAACACAAAATGCGTACGCCGATTGCGGTTCCGGCGGATGTGGCGGCGACGCGCTTGGAGGAGATACCAGCGTGCATAGAGATGCAAACATACCATCAAAATGACAACGAAGAACAATATGACAATCGCGCTTAGCATTATTTTCCCGCTCAAAGCGTAGCCCCTATCGGCATCGTAAACGTGTTGAGCTCTCGAGTCAACGTTGTTTTCCATTGTCCGAGACTTGCGAGTAAGAGAGAGAGAGACGTTTATGTTTAGGATTAGGGTTAGGAAGAAGCGAAATGAAGTGGGAAGAAATAACGAGGAGGTTTTAGTAAGGGGAGAAAGGTAAGGGAAGGAAAGGAAAGTTCTTGAGGGTTTCTTGAAATCTATCGATCTCGTGGTTTAGGTTTCCCACCTGCTCCTGGTATTACAGTCTAACAGACGCACGCCATGGTTGACGCGGGATTGCGAAAGTACTGATATAGCCCTTCTTTCTCTTATTAATTAATTAATTAATTAATTTAAAATTTTTGTTACCGGTAATTTGCCTCTCCGTTGGTTGTAATATTTCAATTATGATATACAATAAATATATTTTTATTTTATTTTTAATTCTAAAAATTTTTAAAACAGCAATATTTATTTGTGATTTTATTTTCCTATTTTAGAATTAATTATTTACTTAAATACAAATTAGGTTTTATACTCTGTTAGTCAAGGAATACAGTACTTGCTTATATACTTTGGGCTGGGCTGTCTTAATTTTGCGAAGAAACGTCGAATGTTAAAGTGGGCCGTGCCGGCTTATTTAACACTCGGTTTGGTTGACTCTTCGGCACGCGCTGGGCGAGTCATGCTTGACTTGCCAATAAACTTTGGTTGAAGAAAGTTGTAAGTTTTAGTTTGGAATAAATAAATAATCCAGCAGCCCATGCGTGTGTTGTGTGCCATGTGCGTCTTGCTAGTGCTAGCAAATAGCAATTATAGATAAGTCACTGTCACGGGAAACTTACTAGTAAATCAGTTTCAATTCAAACCTTTTGCTCCCAACTACATGGCATGATGCACGCGAGGTTTTGAATTTACTTACAATATACGAAATTCACGCGATGCTCATGCATGCATGCCCCCTTGTTCTTCCTCCTAACCTTCCATTGTTGGCCACCATCACTGTTACACTGTTAATTTTCTATTCAACAGCGATTGATAGAAGAGTGAATATTCATCAATATCAAGGTGATCCCTGACTAATAATACTTTGGATTGAGGGTAACTCTTATTGTTTATTATTAAATAACTTTTAAAATTACAGCAAACTCTCCCTTAGATCAGTCAAGATTGAACCATTTGATCTAACCACATGTCTTGGCAAACCAGACCATCACAAATCAGTTCATTGAAGAAAGAACAATAATTTTATATTAGTCGCACGAGCGAGGTTGTGAAAATAATAAATGTTGGGAGGTATATATCATTGGAAGCCCAAAAAAATATGTTGCTTGCTATTAGTCTGCATTTACTAGGGTTTTGTCACTGCACCTTCAGTCCCCAAGGCCAAGTCTTTTTCTCTCTTAGCCTTTTCCTCTTCCTCCTTTGTTTTGCTTTATTTACTCTCTCTCCTCTGTCTCTTGTTCTCTGCCATTTTATCTTCTATTACCCAGAAAACAAAAGAGACAAAATTTTAAAAAATGTCAAACAAGTCCCCAATCTTCCCCATGCCAGAGCCTCAACACTTCAGTGACTATGGCTTTGATCCTCAAATCGACTATTTTCAGGTCTCATTTTTAATTTTTTGTTCGTAACTCTCAATGTTTTCTGTTTCTTTCCTGAGTTTGTGACATACCCATTTGTTTTTGTTTAGGTTTTAGAAGAAGCAAGGAAGCACAAGAGAGAGACATCATCATCAAGATCCACAGACTCGCTACACTTCAAGTTTCAAAAACCAATCTCCAAAGACAAAGCCAAGTCCAAGAAATCCCCCAACAAGGTCGAGAAGAAACGTTGGTGGAGAAACGCTCTCTTGCTCTTCAAATGGAAATGGATCCACAGCTATCACCATGCTGATCGCGATCTCGATCACGATGTTCATCACGCGAGAGCTCGAGCTTTAAGAGCTTCAATATCAGGCCCGGTTTATGTAACCGAAAGCAGAAGTGGGTCAAGTACTCCGTACAGAAGCACAAGCAGGCCGTTTTCCGGACCACTGGCCGGAACTTTAACTCCGACGAGTAAAGGTGACGTTCAAATTCCTTATTTGAGTCTCAGAGAGCTTAATATGGAGCAGCAACAGCAGCAGAGGATCTCTACATCTTCCCTGCCAATATATCTCGTCACTTAGAAAATGATTTCCCATATATAGTTTTAACTAAAGATTTGATTTTTGAACTCTGTGTAGCTTTGTTTAGGGCATTTTGCTTTCTGCAAATTCACTGCAAAGGTGTTTGAAATTTAATCCTTTAGTGAAGGAAAAGCTGAATCCTCACTTTCATGTTTGTTTATCTAAAACTTCATTGCTTTCTGAAACTAACGGACTCGTTGTTTGACTCGGTCTCCTCACGTCTTCGTTATCTGGGTGAATTATCGTTTTAGTCTACTAGGTTTGCAAAAAGAGCAAATAGGTCCATACAAATACATGATGCGTTTCCACCTATATTCCTTAACAAGAAATTAGCAGTCCAAGAGTAAATTAATTAGAGGTATTATAATAATAAATCAAATCTATTAGTTCTACTAATGGAAGTGGATGGTACAATTGTAGGGATGAATTTAAGATAAGTTATAAAACTGTGGATTTTTTTGTAACTTATTAAAACTATAGGGACCTATGTGATAATTACCTCTTCGTTGAATTATGTTGGCGGAGGGATATCATTGACTATGGGTTATTACGATACAATATGATTCCTGTAATTAATCTAATAATTATAGGTAGTTGGATCCAAAAGAAACCACGGGGCCAGAATTCCTGGTTGCTCGCCACGTGTGTTTGTGAGATTAGGAATTAAATACAAGAGAATCTATGTAATTACTCTACATCACATTGTCACAGAAATTAAGATAACGTGATAACCGTCCGATTACTCCAGTACTAGCAATCAGACAGCTTTGGTTAATTTACATATTGTGGGCCTAGATTTGCGAGTTATCTTGTTACACAAATTCAAACTTCAACAGCTTGTAAACAATTTCAACGAGCAACAGCAATAATAGTTGAGGAGAGGGCAAGCAACTAAGCAAGTTGGCAAAAAGGAAGTGAGGGGTCGGTATCAGGAACAAGACACAAGGCACCAAAACGACAAGAGGCAGCGGCGCTTCATGTGCGTGTTGGCCTATTTGGGTGCGCGTATGCGTTCGCGTTGCAGAGTTTTTTGGCAGAAGCAGGTTGCTTTCCTGATACAGACACTGTAACGTTGCTTTGTCAATTGGATAAATGAGTGATCTGCCCTCTTTCGTCACTTTTGGTTCAATTTTTGGCACCCAAGATGGCCACATCAAGACTATGTTGATGCAATGTACATTAATCCTATTGTCAGTGTTTATTGGTCTGTCCTTGTATTCTGAATCTATGAATTATGACGGGTAAATTTAATTAAACATGTATTTATCTTCCTCTTTTATGTATTCCGAATTCTTAAGAGAATTCGGAGGATTTAAAATGCTACTAACACCACTGAATAAGTTATTGGTATGCGCTGAGCATACATGATTTATCTAAGTGTTAACAGGCGAATTTCTGTTGTTATGATTTTTGCTCGATTCAAATATCTTTTGTCAAAATTTTGTTTTACTAGACTCTAGATATCTAAGTACAACCATAACTTTCGCTATCTGCAGACAAACCAAATCCAATAACTCTTGCGGTCTTGTCAATGAAGGTTGTTGGGTGGTTTTTGTTTCAACAACAATTGCCTTACCAGCTTGGGCTGCAACAGAATAATTCATTATAGATATAACTGTGTTGGGCTAGGCCTGGGCGTGATGGGATTCATTTTCAGGCACACCATTCAACCGAAGCTTTGTTACCCTGTGAAAATTATTTTAGTGAAATCAAAAGGGCAAGAGGGCAACAGCGAAAGGAAGCTGAAAAGGCAACCCGAAAAGCTATCTCGTGATACACGTTGATATAAATTTCAATTTCCAGTATTTTATCTTTATTCTTTTTGAGTGCAAGTCTTGTTTTATCTAGAACTATAAAATAGTAACAGGTGTACATTATCAATCAAATTATTGTCACCAAGAAGCAAAAACTCAAAAAAAAATGCTCATTTTAGCACAACAGGTTTGGAATAACTTGATCAGAAAAAGCAGACTGTAATATTCTCTTTTCCTTTTCTTCGAAGCTATATACTTGCAGTTGCATGCCCTCCACTCTTATCTCCATATTCACATCAAATAACGGACGCTTATAAAGCTGTCAAGTATTACACAACATAAACCTTACATGGCCCTACAATTTTCTTGTCACCATCATGTTTTCATTTCATTTTTCTTTAAAAACTGGCTTTTGTCTGATAGTTTCCCTTCTCGCTTTCTTCGCAAACAAACACATACAACACAGAAAACAGCAAGTTAAACCAGAGCGAAATATTTCCCTTAACCTTACCCACCAAGACTTTTCTAAAATGGAGGAAATACAACACAGAACACTGTACGTTAACGGAATTAAAATGCACGTTGCCGAAAAAGGCGAAGGCCAGGTGATTCTCTTCATTCACGGCTTTCCCGAACTGTGGTGCTTTTGGCGCCATCAGATCACTGCTTTGGCTTCCCTCGGCTACAGAGCCGTCGCGCCTGATATACGTGGATATGGGGATACGGATGCGCCGGCGGAGGTGAAGAGCTACACTTGTCTTGACGTAGTTGGTGATCTAATTGGACTGCTCGACGCCGTGGCTCCGAATCAGGAGAAAGTGTACGTGGTGGGACACCATTGGGGGGCGCTTATTGCGTGGTATTTGTGTTTGTTTAGACCGGACAGAGTCAAAGGTTTGGTCAACATGAGTGTTCTGTTTAATCCTAGGAATCCGAGGAGGAAGCCACTTGATAGTTTGAAGGCTTACTACGGCGAGGATTATTACGTTTGCAGATTTCAGGTTTTTTTTTTTCTCAGATTTCAATGATTATTACACAGTTGCTTTGATACTATATTGAATGTCCATTTAATTTTCCCGAAACTATTGGAGGCTGGTTCATTCCTCTGTTTCAATGCATCACTGGAATATTTTTGCTGACAAATTACATATTGCTTTGATGATATTGTAGGAGCCTGGAGAGATTGAGGCAGAGTTTGCCCAGATTGGTACTGAGACAGTTCTCAAAGAATTCTTTGCATATCGCAATCCAGGTCCACTTTACTTACCTAAAGGTAAAGGATTTGGGCATCCACCAGATGCTCAAATAACTCTGCCCTCTTGGTTGTCCGAGGAAGATATCAAATATTACACCAGCAAATTTGAGCAGAAAGGCTTCACTGGAGGAATCAACTATTACAGAAACATAGACCTGTATGTTATATATCGTTAACGATCAATCATTAACTTGACTTTGCCGATATAAGAGTTCAGATAAGGAGAGAATTCTGACCCAATTTGTGGTTTAATTCCTTTTGCTTTGAATTTCAGGAACTGGGAATTGACAGCACCGTGGACGGGGTGTCAAATAAAGGTACCTGTTAAGTTCATTGTGGGCGACCTTGACCTGACTTATAATGCTCCGGGGACTAAGGAATACATAAACAATGGAGGATTCAAAAGGGATGTTCCATTCTTGGAGGAAGTTGTTGTAATGGAAGGAGTTGGCCATTTCATCAATCAAGAAAAACCTGATGAGGTCAATAAGCACATATTTGACTTCTTTCAGAAGCACTTCTGATTATAGCTTTCGAATCTCTACATATAGATATCTGCTTGTCAGCACTGTGTTATAAAAACCGGAAGAGATGTTAGTGTAACTGTGCTCCGTGTCTTCTTGTTTAATGGCATTGGCTTGTGACTTTTCTATATATTGATAAACTAGTAATTAATTGCTTCTTTTACCTATTTCTTGATTCTTGTTTGAAACTCATAGGCTTGTATTAACATACCATTTCAGTAAATAATTTTAATTTTAATATATATATATATATATATATCATCTAAGCAGAAGATTAGATATTATGACTAATCATGACAATTAACTGTTCTTCAAACTGCTACATTATTACTGCTCATTTGTGTTGGAAAAACATATGGGCCGGGATTTTAAAATATTGGGCCCAGCCCGGGTGAACTTACTATAGCTCGGATTCAAGCCCGGGCCAGGCTTAGCCCTTGCCTGACCCAGACTTTACATCCGGGCTTCTAAAGCCCGGATTTTGAATATGATGATAAAATTGCAGCTGATTTCACGTGTGTTGAATTTTATCTCGAGTCAACAATGCCAACTCCGAACACCGCATTAATTATTGCTGCTCATTGAAAAACTTATTTATGGTGACTTTTGTGGAGTTAATTTGCTTGCCTGCTACTTTGCTTATGCCAAGCAATTAAATTCCAATTTGTCTTCTTATTAACTGGTCCTTCATTTGTATTCCTGTCTTCTCAATTTCTGCTAAGCAAGCAATAGCTGGCAGCAGCTTCCTCATTTGTCCGACAGTAAACAAGAAAGAAACCACCACTAACGGCCTCGTTTTGCCGGAAAAAAATGGAAGACATTCAGCACAGAATAGTTAACGTAAATGGCATTAACATGCATGTAGCAGAGAAAGGCGAAGGTCCTGTAATTCTCTTTCTCCACGGCTTTCCCGAACTGTGGTACTCCTGGCGTCACCAGATTACTGCTTTGGCTGCGCTCGGATACCGGGCCGTGGCTCCTGATTTACGTGGGTTCGGGGACACGGACGCGCCGGCTCCGATTAGGAGCTACTCATGTTTCCACGTGGTGGGGGACCTCGTCGGACTCCTCGACGCCGTGGCTGCAGACCAAGAGAAGGTGTTCGTGGTGGGACAGGATTGGGGTGCGCTTATTGCATGGTACTTGTGCTTATTTAGGCCCGATAGAGTCAAAGCTTTAGTCAACTTGAGTGTTGTTTTTGATCCTTTAAGTTCTGTGAAGAAGCCGATTGAGGCTTTGAGAGCATACTATGGCGACGATTATTACATATGCAGATTTCAGGTACTTGTTCTTTGATCAGAGCATCTAAATTTATCTCAAAGCCTCAACATATAAATCATCACATCACTCGTATAAAAAAAATACTAATTTTATCAGAAATTATTTGATGTTGTAGGAGCCTGGAGATATTGAAGCTGAGTTTGCCCAGATTGGTACTGAGACAGCTCTCAAGAAAATGATCTTCAAATTCGGCACTTTAGGTCCAGTTATCTTACCTAAAGGCAAAGAATTTGGACATCCTCCAGATGCTCCAATAACTTTGCCCTCTTGGTTGTCTGAAGAAGATATCAAATATTACACAAGCAAATTTGAGAAAACAGGCTTCACTGGAGGAGTTAACTATTACAGAAACATAGATCTGTATGTTAATAACTTCCTTTCCAATATTCTGCATATATGACCTTCTGCTTTGACATTCTTATTTGCTTTAATTTCTTTCATCGCAGGAACCGGGAACTGATGGCGCCGTGGGCCGGGAGTAAAATAGAGATTCCGGTTAAGTTCATTATAGGCGATCTGGATCTGACGTATCATATGCCAGGAACCAAAGAATACATTCATAATGGTGGATTCAAGAGAGACGTTCCATTGTTGGAGGAAGTAGTGATAATGGAAGGAGTTAGTCATTTCATCAATCAAGAAAAGGGTGATGAAATCAGCAAGCACATTTATGACTTCTTCCAGAAGTTCCGTTGAGCTCTCGCATCTCTATTACTTGCTTTCACCAAATAAAGAAGAATTAATATGCATATTTCTGCTTCTGATCACTGTTGTTATAATAAAATTGGCTTTGGCTGCCATGTTCGAATGTCCTAATGGCATTGGCTTGTAACATCTGTACTGTTGATTCCCCAAATAATTGATCAACCTTGTGGGGCTGTTTGCGTAGATAAATACTAGCTTAAACTTTCAGTCTAGTTCCAATACGATGCACATATGTGACATTTGACAGTAATGTATGAATCGGTATATAATTACTTGCTTCGCATAAAGAGCCAAGTCTGGAGCTAATTCTAAGCATCTAGCTCTCGGAAGGGGAACGGCAAAACAGGGGCTTCAGCGAAAAACTTGGCTCCATAGAAATTAGTTCTCGTCACTGTTGCTGCAAGTTCCATTGGAAAAAGTCTTCATTGGAGAAATTCTAAAATATATATGAATCATCGCATCATGTATATAATAAATCAATAACATTTTAATAAACAACCAATCCATTTTTCTTTTTAAAGGAAGTCTAACTTCACTACCGGCCAAAAATTTTGAGTTTTTAATTACCGTTGTCTAATTTTTGTGTTCGATTATAATTTTAATTTTAGTGAAAAAAATATATTTAAGGTCAATTTTCTAAGTTTCGAACAAACTTACCCTTATTTATTAGTTGGTTGTTAAATTTAAAATTTAAAATTTAATTATAATCTTTTTTATGTAAATTTTAAAAAAAATTAATAAAATTTTAAAAAAATAATTAAAAATCAATTTATAAGTAATTTAAGTATTAATTTATTTACTTTGATTATAATTTTTTTATTTAAATTTTAAAAATTTAGAAAACAAATCAACAAAAAAAAATAT
>JAXCLQ010000007.1:5027565-5048138 GCA_035584115.1 Cedrela odorata
GCTTGTGAACATTATGTTATAATAATTGGCTGGGATGTTATGTCTTCTTGTTTACCGGCGTTGGCTTGTGACTTGTCTATTTATGTTCAGAAACTCGTAGGACTCTATATTTTTTCGATATTTTTAATTTCATAATATAACAGAAAGTCTTAGTTTGGAAATAATAAGAAAAGAGAAAATTATACATTGGTGATAAATATAAATAATTATTAACAAATAAATAAACTAGATAAAAAATAATTAAATGATAATATTCTCCTTAATTTTTTATATACGTGGCTCCTGATTTACGTGGGTTTAGGGTCACCGAAGCGCCGGCTCCGGCGAGTATCTACACGTGTTTCCCCGTGGTGTCAAATCTTATTGAATGGTACTCGTGCTTGTTTAGACCTGATACAGTCAAAGCTTTAGTCAATTTGAGTGTTGTGTTTAATCCTAGGAATTCTATGAACAAGAATCCGATTGAGGCTTTGAGAGCTTACTATGGCGACGATTATTTCATATGCAGATTTCAGGAACTTGTTCTTTGATCAGAGCACCTTAATTTATCTGAAGAGTTTTTATTTTGTTTCCTGCAACATTTATTACTAGTTTAAATTATACATGAACTAAAATAGACAGTCTTGATCGATCATTCATTCATTGTAGAATCCCTTTTATCTTGAGATTAAACAGAAATGTGAGTGAAGTTAGATGCAGACATTGCATGCCATGGTGATAGTAATTTAGGTTAGTGGGGAGATTAAAAAAAGGCAAGCTTTAACGCAGTTTTGGAATATTCTAGTTCTAGGGTTTGCTTTCCATACACGCTCTCAGGATTGCTACTGAGACAGTTCTGAAGGTTCTTCTCTACCATGACGAATCAATTGACCTTGACATTCAGCACTCCAGGTCCCCTTATCCTACCTAAAGGTAAAGGATTCGGACATCCTTCAGATGCTCAAATAACTTTGCCCTCTTGGTTGTCTGAAAAAGATATCAAGTATATTACACAAGCAAATTTGAGAATAAAGGCTTCACTGAAGAAATATAAACCTGCATGTCAAAATTTCCTATCTATCCAAAATTCTGCGTATATTTGACCTTCTGCATTACTATTTACTACTCTTTTATTTCTTTTTCTTTTTTCTTTTTCCATCGCAGGAACTGGGGGAACTCACGGCGCCGTTTAAAATTATTGTTAAAAGGATTTTGAGCATCGGTTAAAATTTTGCCTGTACAAAAAGGCGCCGCCTCTATTGACTATATAATTTTTAATATAAAATAATGTTTGTCTATTTGAAAGTTATAATTTGTCAAACTTTGCACGCTCAAAGAAACTATTAATTACGTGGGGCACCTATCCCTCCTCCTTGTAAACATTTACAAAAACCAGAATGCATAAACGGGAAATAACTGTCACTTACACTTAAGAGATCAAAACATCAAACATGGAAGAAATACAACACAGAACAGTGAATGTGAACGGCATAAACATGCACGTAGCGGAGAAAGGCGAGGGTCCTGTAATTCTCTTCCTTCACGGCTTTCCAGAACTGTGGTACTCTTGGCGTCACCAGATCAATGCCTTGGCTTTACTCGGATACAGAGCCGTTGCGCCGGATTTACGTGGGTATGGAGATACGGAAGCCCCAGCTCCGGTGACTAGCTACACGTGCTTACACGTGGTGGGGGACATCATCGGACTCCTCGACGCCGTGGCGGCCGACCAGGAGAAGGTGTTCTTGGTGGGACATGATTGGGGTGCACTTATTGCATGGTACTTGTGTTTGTTTAGACCAGATAGAGTCAAAGCTTTGGTCAACTTGAGTGTTCCGTTTAATCCCAGAAATCCGAATTATGGGAAGCCAATCCAGGGTTTGAAAGCTTACTATGGCGAGGATTTATACGCCTGCAGATTTCAGGTTTTTGCTTCTTATTTGTCATTTCAGATTAAAATGAGAGTTTAATTCCTAACCATTCGTGAAACTTTATTCTATTGGCAGTTCGAACTTTCTCATAGTAAATGAAATGAACGAACTGGATTTGGTTCCACCGTACCAAGGATTAAAGTGAAATAAAAATGAAATGTTAGGGATGTTTGTAATATAGAGTCAAACTACTTAAAGAAAGTAAATTTTATAAGAGATTAGGGGTTAAAATGAAATTCGCCTGTTTAAATGTTTTTAGCCCATCCAACAAACGGATTATTTCATGACATTCATAGGAAAATGGGGAAATAGAAGCTGAGTTTGAGCAGATTGGTACTGAAACAGTTCTCAAGGAATTCTTTACACTTAGCAATCCGGCTCCACTTTACTTACCTAAGGGTAAAGGATTTGGGCATCCGCCAAATGCTGAAATCGCTTTGCCCTCTTGGTTGTCTGAGGAGAATATGAAGTATTACACCAGCAAATTTGAGAAGAAAGGATTTACTGGAGGAATCAACTATTACAGAAACATAGACCTGTATGTTCACAAATTTGAGAAGAAAGAATTTTTGACTGCGTTTCTGACTTATTTGTCTCTTCGATTGTTTATGTAATCTATCTTTCTCTTGTTTTCAGGAACTGGGAACTCACAGCACCATGGACTGGGGATAAAATAAAGGTGCCGGTGAAGTTCATCGCTGGAGAATTGGACATGGCCTATCATTTGGGAGGGAACAAGCAATACGTAGACACAGGTGGGTTCAAGAAGGATGTTCCATTATTGGAGGAAGTAGTTATAATGGAGGGAGTTGGCCACTTCATTAATCAAGTCAAGCCTGATGAGATCAATAAGCACATATATGACTTCTTCCAGAAGCACTTCTGATTTGCTTGTTTCCACTGTTAGTTACAATAAATTGGCAGGGATGTTCCCGTGCCTGTACTTTTGTTTTTCATAAACTAATAACCTAATGCCATTGGCCTGTAATTTCTACATGAAATTGAAAGCATTAGTAAACCTTTCCCCTGCTAAAATTGAATATGGTCAAGAACTGAATCTTCCATGTCTAAATTGAGAGGTGTTCCATAGGTTTAAACATGATCAAAAGTGTTACTAGAAACATTATTAATTTTCATCTCAATGGATTCTTAATAAAACTACTCTTAGAAAATCCTTGACCCAAATAATACATCCATCCCAGCATGAGTGCTGGATGGTTTGCTTTCACTGGCCTCAGCTATTTGAGTTGATACTGTAAGAAATGATATCTCCTGCTACAACAGTAAGCGTAGGCATCATATGCCCGGCCTTTGGCGTTTTTCAATATTGAAGTGAACATCCAGGAGGCCTGTTATTCCAGCTGTTATCTTTTGACCTGCTTTTACCGGGCCAACGCCTTGTGGAGTACCTAGACAAACAGAGTCGATGGAAAAATAAATCTAAAATTCAATCTGATTCTTAATGGATGTGGTCTTAATTTGGTTAAAAAGTACCACAAGTAGCATCAACTGTTGGAAGGAGAATAAAAAATAAAAGAACTGTAAACATGCTACGTGCTATGAAAACAGAAGCTACATATGCTTGGAAAACAGAAGACAAAAAAACATCAGAAGTCAACATAGAAAGCAAATATTACCCAGTAATTATCATTAATAAAGCAAAATATTCCAATATTATCTAGTAGTTATCATTAACAAAGCAAAATATTCCAAGAGCTCTCCCCTTCCTATACTCAAGAATCACCCAATAGGTAGGTTACTGTCAAAGAAAAAGAAAAATCTTATTCAAATAGGGATAAGGTAGCTTAGATAATTGTACACTGAAATCTGTGATGAAGTGACACTACTCCCTTCCCACCCCCAACTCTTTCTCTTGAGCTCTAAATGGAGTGATACTTCATGATAAGCTATGAGCCAAAACACTATGACCTCTTACGAATCAGTAATTAGTATTTTACAACTAAAATCGTGCATTTAAAAAAGAAAAAGGTCCCATGTATAGGAAATTAAAACCATAAACATGAGTATTCTCCACCAATGCACAAACAAAGTTCATTAACAAACTATGATATTTTCAACAAGCGAAGCACTTAACAAGGAAAAAAAGAAAAAAACTGTAATACCTGTTAATATTACATCTCCTTCAAAAAGTGTCATGATGGAACTTATGTGGCTGATGAGATATGGAAGCTTAAAAATCATATCCTTCGTGGAGCCCTTCTGTCTAATTTCACCATCTACCTGAGGTCAAAGACATTGGAAATTTAAAAACAAACTTAAAGCATTCACGAAAGACATGAAAAAACAAGTGAGTACAATGCAATGATTATAGAACCTTCAACCAAAGTTCCAAGTTGTCGGGATCAGGCACCACTGACTTTGGTAGCTGCAGATAATTTTACAGGTGTTAAGATTTGAGAATGATTACTAAATTTGAACTTAAACAAACTTCATAGAGAAAAGTACAGTAGATCATATGTCTAAATCCTCCTTTCCTCCTCTCCTTTTCCCCCCAATTATTTCCCATTTTTCTTATTTTCCTACACACCCTATCCCCAATGCCATTTTTATTGTTGTTGATGGATGCCAATCAACAAGTATAAAGAGTACACTGAATTATTTTAAATCCAATAATGGCTTCAAAATTAATGGGCGCATTATACAATGTCAGCAGAGACAAACATCAAAATGCTTCATATGAGTTCTTACAACAGAGCTAATTGGCGTGAAGGTGTCCTGCCCTTTAGCCACCGTCCACGGAAGACCTGCAGACTGACATATAGGACAAACGATAAATGGCAGTAAAAACACCAACAATGTTAAAAGTAAAAATATTTCGGACAACGATCAAGCAATACTTGATTCTCTGTTTAACAACAGCATAACACATGCACCCCAAAGGAATAAACCTTGTTATCTCATTGGCATAAATCCAAGATCAAATTCACTCCACAAATAGTTTTCTAAGAACTTGCTAAATCTTTGACAGATCAACAGAAGTTCACAATCATCCGCATGGATCATGACTAAAATGATTGAAAACCCAACTAGTTATGTTACAAAAAATTCAATTGATTGATTTTCAAAGACTTCATATAGACCAACTTATCCAATGCAATCATCTTACTTGAAAGCGAAGCCAATGGAAATTCATACCTTTGCAGAAGCTTGAATTTCTCTTGCGGTCATGTCAAGCGCCAGTGCATACCCTGAATACTCAAAAAAATCATTATCTAAACTCCAAAGAAAAAAAAAAAAAAGATTGTTATGTTTGAAAAAGGAAACCTCCGACATAATCCATGGCAGTTGTTTCAGACACATCTCGAGCTTTCTGTCCGATCACGACCGCAAGCTCCACCTCATGATCAAGCGATATCAGCGGGTGGGGAACCTCGATGGTCCCTCCATTTTCTAAGTAAGAAGACGTCGGTTTAAGAAACAAAACCGGCTCCTGATAACCAACAACATTTCCCAATTCTCATGATAAAGTAAATCCTTGTTTGCAGTTTGATTATTCATCGATCCGTGAAATAATAAATTCAAATCGAATATTACCTTCGGCACAGCGTTGCCGAGTTCTTTGGCGTGAGCTGCGTAGTTGCGGCCAACGGCGACGATCTTGGTTCCTGCTTGGAGGAGTTTTTGTACGCCAAAGGATACAGTCGCCATCGCTTAGCAATTCTAATGGAGCCAAAATTCGGGTCTGAGCTACCAAATCAGTTCGACTAGCCGAGTCAGCGAGAGTTGGTAGATCAATCAAACATCCATTAACATGTAAAAGTAAACCAAACATGCTCCGATGACATGTCGTCTAAGTGTAGACCGACGTACCGTCTCGAAGAGAGGCAAAGCAGAATAAGGGTAATAATGTTTAATTTTTCAGGTACTTCGGTCATTTCAATAGAAATAGGACCTTTTTGACATTAATGGAAAAACTATTATCTTATTTGTACAATAGTAATAAATAAGGATCCAAATGTGATTAGCAATTTCTCTCAAAATGTAACCGAAATACAGTCCATCTGAAACCAACATTTCGTTTAAAAGGTGTCGACATGTCCTCCAGAGTCAGGCGCCATTTCGTTCGTAATTCCTGTCTGCATATAACGAATCAAACTGTCGTTCAGAGCTATATAAGAATCCAAGCCTGAAATTTTGTCAAACTGCGCTTGTAATTAAGCTGCTGCTTCACTCTGCCGCTTTTCAATAGAAAGTGGCAAGAGACTGGGCTGAAACTGATCACCAGAAGCTTGAGATGATTGACTTATGTCCTTCACAAATTCTCCACTTTCATGGCCTCGGCGGGACCTGAAAATTTGGACTAAAGGACGTTAATCAAGCAAAATATAATGAAGCAAGCCCAGTAAAGCATGATTGTGTTTGAGTAATTACCACTGGCGAAAGTTGGAAGGTTGGCCGGTGAGCATGAAGGAGGTTGAACAACAGCCAGTGAAGTATGTTGTATCGTCCTCTGGTGAATTTGTTTTTGCCTGGATATGTGAACAAGCACAAGACAGGTATTCTGAAAAGAATATGAAACTAAAATGATATGTGGAAACAAAAAATTTAAGGATACTTACAGTTTGTTTTTGGGAACTTTGCACTTTGGATAGCTGAGAGTTCCCGACACCATGGTTTTTTCTCTCATTCACAAGAAGAATTGCACATTTGCAAGTAAAGAAAAGCAGCAGCAATCCAAGAAAAAACACCATAAGGAATTCAATGATGATGGCTGATCCTAGAGCTGCACCGAAAGGAAAAATAGAGGTGAGATGAATAAGCCCAAGTTAGATGGGAACATCTTAGAATCATAACAGTCACTTACTATGAGACAACAATGAATTCATTGGTCTCCTTCTGATCAAGTTTATGCTAGCCTGGGCAAATAAAGGTGCTGAGAATCTTTCTGCAGAGTCTGGACGACAACCAAAATGTCCCATATCGTTTAACTTCACTGACAAAATGTCATGTCTTCCACCCTGTACAAAGAGCAGAATCAGATTAAGATGAATGCTAACAAACTCCATACTGGCATTTTCCTAATTTGTAAGTTTCAATGGTTGATCCAGGATCATTAAGATTCTCTCTGCGATTCCCTACGATTCTGTTTTCTTCAGAGTTTATGGCTTTTCCCAGTTAATTGAAACGAAAAGAACTGATTGAGGTTTTTCACATAAGTGCAAACTATAGATGTGCAAAGAAGAATACATCAGCCACAGTAGCCTGAAGGCTTAGCTTGTAATTAACTTATCAATTAACAAGACAGCCATAATATCTTCTCGAACTTCAAAGCAGAAAAATCTTACTTGATAAAACAGTTGTTGCATAATACAGTTGCAGTCATTAATTGTTCCCCGGAACCTAACTCCACTAGCTTTGACCATGAAATGTTTTGAGATAGTAACATATGCCTGGAGAGGTTGCCATTGATAACTAGTCTTTAGCTTCAGTTCAGTTGAATTGATGAGCTCAGCTGGTAGACTGGTTATCAGTAATCCATCATTAACTTCCATGGAAAATGTGACTAAAAAGTGAGATGCACCGCCTGGCACATAATCCACCAGCAGAATATAAGGCCTCTAAGACAATAATACACAAGTAGTGTAAGCAGAATATGCCATAAATTAACAAAAAATTGTTCTTACACATACCTGGATAGTTAAAAGCGTCTGGATCCCCAATGGAGAAATTGAATTTGTTTACTTCTCTATCAAATATTTGTGACTCATCTCCATCACCCTTCAAAACAATGTATTCAGGAACTTGAATAAATGGAGGATCATTAACAGGATCTACGAAAACTGGAACAGCCAAATCATTTTTCCCGTTCATATTTCTGGCAGAGACTTGAATGGTATCCTCGCCATAAAAGTTCTCATTCCTGATTCAAAGGAAATAAAAAATCAAGTCACTGAAGATAAAAATATATGTCTGAAACAGCTTGAAATCATAGCGGAAGAGTTGTAATTCGGGAGGTAATACCCGAGATACTGAATTGACTGAAGGGCCAAATTGATTACTTCTACACTGCCCTCCAAGACCAATTCCCTCATGTCTCCTTCCCCAAACCTTACAGAAAGTCCACTCCACATTGGCTGCCAAAATTGTAATGGCACAGAAGACAAGAACACGGTCCCAGAACGGGCACTGAGAGTAACAGAGATGTTCTCCATCATTTCTGAATATCTGATCTCAAACCCAGGGAACCCGCTATAAAGAGAAAAAAACTATATAATGAAGCAAGCATCCTGGATAAACCTGACCAAATTAACACCTAAAAATATTCAGGATTAATAGTATCTTACCCAAATCTGGGACTTATAACATCTTCAGTTGCTTGCAATTGACTTGGAAAGGAAACAAACTGAGGTGGAATACTGAGGACAGAAATGTTCACAGCAGCAGTGGCAAGATTTCCATTGACATCAGCTATTGCATATGAAAAGGAATCATTTCCAATATAATTTTTGAAAGGGGAGTATCTGAAGATTTGCCCGTACTGCAGAACTGAACCATGACCAGGCTGAAAAAATATAATATATAGTAATGGGTCAGTTCCAAGCAAACTCATCTGCATAATAACTCTTTGATTTTGTACATCTCATAGCATTTATGCATATAAAACAGTCGCAACCATTTGACATCCTTCATATCTTACTTTTGAGAATTCAATAATGCTCACATTGTTGCCAGCAAAGTAGTCGTTAGCTAAAACATCAAAAGCAATTGATTCGTCCTCCCAAACAGACACTGTATCATCATAGGCTTTTGGAAAATATAGACCTAAAAGATCAGAAATTAGTCTTAACACAAAATATCAGATGTAAAATGTAGGGAAAGGTGAGAAATTCTAACTTACTGCTGTACACATTAACCAGATAAGGGCAAGGAGAGAAATGTGTGTTGTCATATGAGACACAAATTTGGTAGGTGCCAACATCCTTAGCCAGATAGTGACCACTGTATGATCCATCATTGTTATCCACAAACATCCAGCTTGAAAAACCAGACCCATTCATTGAAGTAATCTCCAGTTTCAGCCTTGACTGTTTCGACAGGATGGGATTAGAATATGTATCCAAGAGCTGTACCACTATTTCATGTTTAATCAGCTTTGGCACTTTAGGAGTAAACTTCACAACTCTTGAGAGAGATAAATTCACATCACCTGTGGCAAAAGTGACTAATCCATTAATGACAAAGGAACTGGAAAACTGAATCCAGCAATTTCTAATTTTCCCAATGCTGAAACTTAATCGAAATACAGAAAAGTCACGTTGAGTGAATAATAGTACCTGCTTTGACTTCCTTTGTGAATGGATACCCACCATTTAGCACAATATTTCCACAAAGTATAATAATTTTATAAATGCCACTCTTTTCAGGAGTATAAATAACATCAAAAGCACTGGCCTGAACTTTCAAGTTGCCGAAAGACTGGATTCAACAAAAAAGTATCACTTAAAGAATCTTTAACTATGACTGCTTAACATGTTTATACAAATGTATTTCTTACATTGTTGGTCCTGTCAACAGAAGGAGCTGGAGCAATTTCTATCTGGTCAATAGTACCATTAGTTGGTTCTCCAGTATACCAACTCCCTGTTTCAAAGATGCATTTTCCTTGTCAAAATTATGACTACAAATATTTGATGCAAAGGAAAGAATGAAATGGAGAGAGATTGCACATACCATTGTACATTTGAATGGGAAATATGCTTGGCCATACATAAGAGGAATCAATTTCCTGTACTATATGTACTTGAAGCCTTTCTACTTCGACCGGAGATGGATACTGGAAAATGTCATTCAAAAAAACTGAGAAATGAGCAATCTCCCCGGCAACAGAACCATTCAAACCAGACCCATTGACAACACTGCTTAATCCATTGCAATAACCTATTCAAATAAAACAGAAGATCTGAATTTCTTTGGAGAAAAAATATGGTCAAATCATATATGCACATTATGAAAAATCAATAATAGGATCTAGCAACAACATTAAACGGACCTACATAGACAGTATAAGCATATGGCATGTTGGAAATGCTTTTGTTATGCTTCATATCAGATATAATGAGCAAGAAGTTCCCTGATTCCTGTATGGTGAAAGAAAACAACTGAATTCCCGGAATGAATTCTTCAAAGTGCAAATCTGCTACAGGTATAGACAGATTTGTCTCTTTCTCAACTATATCAGCATCAAATGCATAAAATCCAGGAACAAGGTTCCCATATTGATCTAGCTGGTGTATAAATATTTCCATTTTGGAAAAAATCTGCCAGGCTGCCACTTCATATCTCCATTTGGCCACACAATTGGAAACATCTACAGGTCCTGATAAAGTCCAATTCAACATTTAATCATCAGGATAAAGATAAAACAAGACAAATATATTATGAGCTAGTAAAAGAAGCTACAGAACATCACCTGGCTTTACTTTGAACGGTAGTGGAGAGCCATTCATGGTTTGATTTCTGGCTTCTACATGCAATGATAAATTTTCAGCTGTCATCACAATAAATTCTACAATGATATAACCAACTTTATTCCAACCCATGTGTGTAATGTTTGGCATGCTTAAACTGGAACCATTTGCAAATGATGCAGATACTGTAAAATTAAAAGAACTTAGTTCTTCCCTTGTTGAAATGATATTGTTCCCAAAGGCATCTTTAGGAAGTATTAGAATTCTTGCTTTCGTCCCTGCTTCAAATTCATTGATGAGACCCATCCATGAAGCAACACAAGCTGATGGATATATTTGCCCTTCAATATAAAAATAGCAAGCATTGCTGTGATGATACCATGTGAAAGTACAATTTAATTACAGCCGTCAAACAAATATAAAAGAACAGTTCAGAATTCACTGAATAATCCTTATTGCTCTTGACCACTTAAGCTGTAATAAAATTTCCAAATTCAGTACAAAATAGCTTAAACTTCTGTTTATGATATTTCAGTTACCAATTTTTAATGAAACCAAAGACCCATTTGCTGACTGAAACAACAAAACAAAATGTCAAATCTGAGCTTCCTTCAATTATTATATTACTTTTCTTCATTAATTACGCATACAGCGTGATAAAATTGATTACTTCCAATCCCCAAAAAGCAAATATACCTGGTTCAACTATGAAATGGAGAGAAGAATCCAATACTTCAAAAGGGTCGTCAGTGATAATCAAATTGAACAAGCCAACCGTGATTGGGACGAACAAAATTCTCCAGTTGCTAGTATCCTCCCCAGTTTCTAGAAGAACACCAGATATGTAAGAACTATTTCCCATCTTGCCATTGATCGTAAGATTTGGATTAAAAGCACTTTTTTGAAGGGAAACATTCCCTTTGCTGTCAAAATTTCCTAGAACTTTTATCTTTATAATTGCAGTATCCCCGGCTTGGAATGTGTTCTTGTCATCCAACCAACTGAAAGCAAACTTGGGCACTGAAGATTTACCAGCAAGAAATTAACTATGTTACTCAATTTGGTTTAAAAGAGAATTGAAACGAAAAACAAACAAAATGTAATTACTTGCTAGTTCTGCAGCAGAGGCTGAGAAGGTGGAAGCCAATACTGTAATGAGTATGAACAAGAGAGCGAGAATTGCCATGATTGAGTTTTGAAGTGAATTAAACAAATGGATTTGATGTATTTACTAAGTGATCTTCTTGTGAAGAGCGGTTTTTTTTTTTTTTTTTGAGAATGATAGCTGCCGTTGGATTTTTAGAGCAGTTTGTGACGGTTTAAAACGGTTGGGACTATGGCGCTGTTGTTTATTTCATCACTCAGTAGTTCAAAAATCTAAACCTGCCTTTTTATAGGAAATTATGTAGGGCATAGAAAATGTTTTCATTTTTAGAATAAATAAAGATACGATTAAAAGGTTTCCCACGTTGAAACATGTATGTATACGGCTACCTGAGCAATGACCTGTAATAGTTCATGTCGTATTAGAAGCTATTTGTATTTGCCAAAGGATTGGTATCAAACATGAGTGGTTCCCTGTAAATCAGATATTATTGGCATTATTGCATTGAAGTTTTTCATCATATATGCAACAATTGTTATTTTCTGTGTAATTGACAGCATTCATAAATCAAAAGTATAAGCTGTCAGGCAAGGATGATGCGTGTCATCTGCTCGCCATTAAAGACCAGTCATCTCATGTGCAACATAAGCAACTCCGGGTTTTCGATGAACTGTTTCCACTCATTGCAAAATCTTGCCACAGTTGCTCCATCCAAAACTCTGTGATCTGCACCTATATTTACCTGAAACAGAAAATGCTGTCTCAGCCACGAACAAATTGCATCTACTACAATAAAGATTAGTATTGTACTCTTGTGGTCTGAATACTACAATATACTACAATATCAGGCTATGCTATAGTTCTACTTCTTTGTTGATGACAAATTGATCACCATTTTGTTCATCTATGATCAACACAAATTAAATACGATGATAAAATAAATGGAATAATGGATCATAACTTACAGTCATAGTGGATGCGGGGTACACATTTCCATCATCTGTAAATTGTGGAACTTTCTGAATTCGGCCCAACACAATGATTGCAACTTCAGGCAAGTTGAGAATGGGTGCACCAAACTTTCCACCAATTGCTCCAATATTGCTCAGAGTTATTGTTCCACCAGAAATATCTGCTGGGCTAAGCTTGTTATCCCTTGCTAATTGTTGCATTCGAGACAGTTCCTTTGTTATCTAAAAACACATAACAAGTATGTTCAAAAGGAGAGCACATGACAGTGCACATTACAAGATAAGTGGACAATGATGCTTGAGGAACAACTTGAAAAGAATGAGACAGAGGGAGAGGGAAGACACTCTGTAATTCTAATCTACACTTGAAGGCATTGAAATTATAAGCATTGTACGGAGCAACAGCAAGTTGCAAACTTCAAACATATAAATTCCAATCTAAACCCATTATTACATTTCCATATCCCTTATTGTCTATATTTTCATTCAGCACAGAGTTTTACCTTCATATTCTCATAAAAAACCATAAAAGAAAAATAGATGGTGGGATGATTAGACCAAGTGAAAACAGAAAGGTAAAACACAAAACATTAACAACCCAAAGCACATCAGTAAACTTGAAAACAATGCTCGCATTATTTCATTTTCCACTTAAAATTCTTCTTCGTGAAATGAAGAGGCAACACAAGAATATCAATGATACACTTCAATCATGGAAAAGAAGTATTTCCCCCACAAAAAAGGAAAAAGAAGAAAGGTACAGATGCAAAGTTCCAGATAACTAACCTGCAAGATGGAAAGGGACTGAACATTCTTTATGTTTGGTACAACTAAGCCATATGCAGTATCCATGGCAATTCCAATATTGTGGGAACCTATGACAATCAACAACAATTATTTCCAGAATTTGTAGAAAGTGAAGAAAGAGTACAAATGATAGTAAATTCACAAAATCGCATTGAATAACTGCTCTCCTGGGTTATATTCGCTGTGTACAGCACCCAATGTAAGTGTCAGAAAAAAAATCAATGTGCAGCGTCTACAAACTATAAGATTTTGATCTAAATAACTCCATTTAATTATCCTCACTGTCACTCAAAATATTATTGGATTTGAACCGTGAGCTCATTTTATTTTCTTGATAACCATTTGGAAATTATGGTGAGGAAATCCATTTATAACAGCCAGCATATACACTCAATTTTCAAGTAAACTGTGCATAATAAATTTATTTGCATAGGACCCCCAAATACTTCTTGCAGTAATCAGCTGTCTTAATAGAAAACATAAATTACATGACTGCCATGAAATACCACAGCTGTGAGGCTGCAATCGCACATAAATTTTTTTTGATCAGAATTTGATTTTTGTTGTGCTCATACATTAGATTAGAGCCAACAAATTTTGCAGTTCAAGCACAGAAAACCATTACTTGGATCATTGAAGGTTACCGTATACTCTACATCAACTACAAAGAATAAAATTATAAATCTTATATAGCACGCTGTAAAATATCGAAGCGGATAAAAGCACAATTAGCTGTAACCATGGATTGAGAAGTGAAAATTAAGAGAAGTAAAAATGTCATGTACTTGCTGCCAGAAAATAAAGTTATCACAATAGCACATGTGCATTGAAGCATAAAAACGCAGATATTGTGCTTATCTGAACATAAAGTGCATGACAGTAACAAGTACTGAGCTGTGATTTATCTACAAACCTTTAAGGATGACCTCAAGTGACTCCTCGTTAAAGCAACTGTTCACAAAGGGATATCTGCTCAAGGCCATTGAAAGTGACTTTATCAATAATGGAAGGAATGTATGCTTAATGTTTGGATCAGAATTATTATTTTGAAAAGATGATTTAAGCTCCACAATCGCATCACAGTTTATCTCTTCTACATAATGAAAATGTGGAACTTTTGCAGCCATGGACATTGTTTTGACCATTGCTCTCTGAAAGCCCCTGAGAAAAAAAAAATCATTGGTAAATTTCACTCCAAATCGTTAGGATAATTACCAACATATTCTACAATCTACAATTCTTCCTTAATTGCAACTAGAAAAATTCACACCATAATTATGGATGATATTAAATAAAATAAAATAAAAGTTATTCAGAGAAGACAGACCAGTCCAAAATACATGGACTGCATAAGAATATTACTGCAATTTTGCCAACAAAACAATCTTAAATAAACACGCTATTTAATAGAATGTGGAAAAAGATGTAAACCTAAAGAAATGGAACTTACAGTTATTGAAATTCAAGACATGTATACACCTAAAATGAACAAAATTTATAGGATTGATTAAATTGAAGAAATTACATGATTAGCAATATTGCAGATAATTAATGCCTCCTCCAACCCCCAATTTTATTTCCTAATAATAGAGTAGTCTTTGATCATGTATGTGTCCAGTATTACCTCAAAGGAACAGTCTTGTCTACTTCAGCTAATGTCTGCAAGTTGCTCTGTTCTTCTCCCAAAAGCTGCTCTCTAGAATCAGCACTTACAGAGGCAGATGAACCTTCAGCAATTCCTTTCTGAACAGCATATTTAAGAATATCTTCTTTCAATACTCTCCCATCTTTACCAGTTCCATGGACGTCATTTAAGTTTACTCTATATTGCTTGGCAAGATGCCGAACAGCGGGTGTGGACAGAATTCCACCTATCGTATCTTTATCTGGATAAGAACCTGGTAAGTTTGTGTTCTCTAAACCCGGTGGCTTTACACTTTCCAGAACATCTGGACTCGATGTTGGAATCAAAGATTCCTCGACAACCATCTTTAGAAGAGTTTCTCCAACCTGCAAATTAAAACTTGGAATTTAAAATTCCTTTTGACAGCACATAAGATAAGAAAGTTGATCAATGAATAATGTTCTGCATCTTTCTCCAGTTGTAGAAAACAGAATCTTCCTCAGACTTCAAAACGGTATCGGTGTGCACATGCAAATCAGTTTCTTCTTTATAAGACTACTTTCAAGTTGTGAAAGTTCTTATCTACTCGAGTCCTTGCAACACCTCAAATTCTATGAAATTTTTTACCTTGTTGCTACTTGAAATTTTATGAAATCATTTTGCTACTTAATAATCAATTATACAGTTAAGTACATAAAAGATATCTTAGTGAATTTTTATATGCATTTTCAATGACAGTATGCTTATTACTCAACATAATGACTAAATTCACCTTCACAATGTCCCCAGGAACATGGATAATTTGAGAAACTTTTCCTTTGTAACGACTTGTTATTTCAATTGTTGCTTTGTCACTTTGAACTTCACATAGCGGTTGAAACTCTTCAACTGTATCCCCCTGCCAGTGTTGTCATGTTAACATTTATGTGGACCTTTTAAAACAAATCACAAGTCATCAAGGAAATATATTGATAGACACAAGTTACACAACATTACAGATGATACATGTCTTTCCTAGATAAGACATACTCAGAAAAGTAATTCCAAGTACATATTCAACGTGGAATGGTACAAGAAACCAAGAATTCCTAGTATACAGTGGGCATATTCAAGCCCGAACATGGAAAAATCAACGCAACAGTTAGAACCAAAAACATCAAACAAATTTCTGAAGAGAGTTAAACATCTTTGATACATATTTCTTACACAAAAATTGCATCTTAGTAAGAATTATAGGAATTGTCATCAATAAACCATTGGAACATCACAGAACAATATAAAATTTAACATTCTATACGTATCCTAGGAAGATCACAGAAAACAAGACATAGTCAATTTGGAACGGGCAGGTTAAAGCATCTATAGTTTGGATGGAAACACTAATAAGAAAGCAAGAATTCACAAATTCAACTAAACTTTCGAGAAATGTTCAGATCAACAACTACGTGCAAGAGACAACTAGTGTCTATCACTTACCTCTTGTACAGACCATTTGAGAAGTTCACATTCAGCAATCCCTTCACCAGTTTGTGCTAATGGTACATCAACTATCCCACTTGCAGGAAGATCAGCCAAAGCATGACTTGAATAGCAACATCTACTAACCGTATAGGGACTCAACTACAGTATACATAAAAAGAAAATTAAAATTCACTTCTGTAACAATATTGTCTCCGAATGGAAGCTCTACTTTGTTTTTCCTTAAAATTGAACAAAGGCTAACAGTTGTGCCCCAAACCAACAGAACGAAACTGACAATAGATAACCATTTGAACACTATAATAGGAAAGCCCATTTTGGTCATAGCTGACCGAACATATAATAGTAATGTATTGATTGAGACACTATTAAAGAACACGAGGTTAACAACTAGTGAGGATGCTTAACTTCTGGAGTTATTTTACTATAGTTAATGAAAAAAGTCAATGAAGAACTAGTTCCTTTATTTAAAATCACAGTGTATGAAGAACCACTTTCAAATGCACGGTTATATTTTGATTCAAGAGTGCAACGCCAATGAAGAACCACCAAATCATTCAACCGAACAAAATATACTACACAACCCCAATAAATTATAATGTGTTTATCAATCGGAATGCGTTGAAAATTATGATATTTCTAATCATAGAGCCAAAATTTGAAATTCAACCTTGATATTTCTAATCACCTAACAATCTAACACCAACTACATATTAGAAAACCAGAATCAAGCAAAAACTACATCAAACATTAAGCAAAAGAAGACCGTTCAGTAAAAAATTGATAAATCAGAGGGGAGAAACCTTAATATGCTCAACACACTGAGCTCAACTTTAATTGGTTACCGAAACTCACGTTGACAACTTTATTAACCGAGTTAAACGACGACGACGAAGCGTGGCTGGAGAAAAATCCAAGAAGTGAAGGCTTTTGCAACGGCGACGGAGACGGAGTTGAGCTTCGAGAGTTGTACGGACTCAGTAATATCCTGCCGGAGCTCCAGCTTGAAGACCTCTTCTGCAAAATCCTTCTGCCGATCATCATTGCAGAGAGTCCGAAACGGTTCTTGCTATAGTCGTTTTTGGATTTCTTTTCGCGACAGAGAAAATGGAAAGGACGTTTGCTATGAATTTTGCGACTTTCACCGGAGAACTCGTCAGTGATAGTTTGTACAGCGTTTTAATAATCAATAATACCACGTGTACTGTTCTGATCATTAATATGGTGATAATCACATGTGAATCAATGTCACGTGTACTTCGTTGAATTCGTTGGTTCTGAGCTGGCAAGATTGAGTTAAGCAACTCAATCAGGGAGACGAGCTGAGTTGACGAAGTTGATCATATTGAGTTCTGTAAGCGATGTTACATGTTAAACATTCTTTTTCAGACTCATTGACCGGCCCATGATTGTGGGCTCTCATTTGAGCAAATTCCTTTCAATTGAGTGCTGACTAAACAAACCCACATAGATTCTCAACACACCCTCTAATAGCACCAATGGCAAAATGGAGTGCAACAACAACCCACAAAGAGAAGTGTTCAGCCCGTGATTATGATTATTAAACTTAAATCATACATAAGTTTGATTAAATAATTAAAGTTAATGACCTTAATGACCATTCATTCACATGCCATGCTTTAATGGCCCTCACGATCAGGTTTGGTAAGAGAAATCTTCTTTCTTTTGGGTTTTCAACCTAATTATGGAATGTTTAGTCAATTAATTAAGACAGAAAGCTATTAACTGATTAGTCAAAACCCATTAATTTCATAATACAGTGCTTTGTTTTTAAATATGAAACATAATCCAAAGATGATCAATGGCCGGTGTATACCTAAATTATTGAAAGTGTTGGAAGTGGGAGGTTATATTTAATGTTGTTATTGAATTGGGTATTGAAATGACTAATCATTGATAGACATATTATGATTGAATATTCAGTTGTTATGGAAACGATCCAAAAGGAATAAAACCAAATGGGAATAAGTATGTCTGTCCTTGATCAATTTGGACAATCTGGCTGTCTTCATTTGGAGCTCAATTATGGTAATAATTCAATTAGCAAAAAGATTAACCATTAACCACGACATGATCTAGAGAGCTGTAATAGATTATGACTAGTTTATAAATTAATGAGGACACCCTTGTAGCATTCTTGAATAATATTGTATATATTATGAAAGCAATGTTCTAATAACTCAATTATAATATAAGACATTTGGTCCCATTCAAATCAATTTCACATACCCAATCAATTGTGGGATTTATATATTATCATCTCCAATCATGAGATTGTTCCATCCATCTTTAACCTAATAACATATCTATACATATTACATCAACCAAATGTTTTATGTTCTTAAAGTAAGTTTGTAATTATAATATTTTTATTGAATTTTAAAAATATATTAAAAAAAACATTTAATAAATACTTTTAAAAAATACTTAAAAAGAAAAATTTTAACATTATAATTATAGATTTACTAAAAATTTATCTGCATACTATTACGGTGTTACTTTAAAATTCTGTATTTAAATTGATTGATTTTTATTATTATCTTATTAAGAGAGAAAATTGTCATCCATCTTTAAAAAAAAAATTCAAACTCAAATAAATTTCACATTTAAAACTAAATTTTCTATCCAATTAAGGAGATTGCTTAAATATTCACTTGTACTTGATAATTAATAATTTATTTTTATAATAAATATAATTTAAAAATTATAGAGTTTCAATCTCAAACTATGTCTTCAATAAATAGTGGAATTTGTTCAAATGTTATTGCTATTCAAGCACCCCATGCATCATGATGAAATTAACAACATAAATTATGCTCAATCTCTCCAAAAAAAAAAATATTATGGTCAAAAGGTGAATGGCAACGCACCAATATTTATATAATTAGACTGAAATAGATCAATATACGCCCCTAGAATTTTAGCATTATTGCGGTGATGAAGAGACCAAATAATGTGGATAATCTAGTTGATGGCATGGGGAGATTCTCTTCTCTCCACTATGATTTAGCAAATCGTAGGGACGTACAACAATCATAGTTAGGGTTTAAAATATGGGAAGGCATGTTGATTAAGTGGAATAAAAAGAATACTAGTGCTATATCTAATAAGAAATGTCAAATCCCATGGACAACCCACCAAGGATTATTACCCTAAGATCCACTAATTCTCTCCTTTTATCGAACTTGATTTTTAAATGTTTGGTAGATCACAAACCCTAAATTTTTTCATAGTTATTTAAAAAAAAACACAAATGATCATAATTAAAAATAAATATTATTAAATATTTTAATTAAAATTAAATAAAAATATAATCGTTACAAATATACCGTTTAATTTAATTTTAATTTTCATATTAATTTGCTTTTAAACAATCAAAAAGAGGGGATGCAAATGCAAGCAACGAACAATATTGATCAAAGTGGGACACGAAAGAAAGGCATGGATAAAATGTCAACACTAGCTAGCATATGGTGCAAGTTGAGATAGAAGTATAATTATTTGGCTATTTGCTTAAGCAATATATAATACTAAGACAGAGACTGGTCAGATAACAAGATCTGTTACATGATTGGTTATTAGTGAATTCTTACCTAGCAAAAGAATGAATTCAACTTTGCAAATGGAATTGATTTGATGGGAAATTGTATATATGAGCACTCTTTGTCACACATATGCGGGCAAAGTGAGCAAGAGTGTTTGTTGTTGTTCGTGTTCTTCCATACAAAACTTTTGGGACCAAATTGAAGACCACAGATAGCAAATTGATCATCGGTAATGAAATTGATGAGATTGATGGATGGGTATATACGGCATCTTTTCTGACCATAACAACTAGCTAACTTTGTTGTTGAATGTTAATGATGTTTGTTGAAATTAATAATATTGGTATTGGGGTTTTAGGAAGGAAGGTATAAAATCCCATCTCAGACACGACAGATATATAATTACAAGTGATTTGAAATGGAAATGTTTGTCCACAAGAGAAAGAGAAAGAGATTATTATGTAAAGAAAGTGGATGTAATAATTGCTGATAAAGATTAATTGATTTCCTTTAGTCATTTGGTATAACTAAATGCACATGCATGGTTTCTTCTAAGTGTAACAAGAAGAAGATAATCAATTTTCATACTTATTAGTGAGTGAGTAAGTGAGTGAGTAAGTGAGTGAGTGAGTGAGTGTGCGTGTTGATTCTTTACTTTCATTTGCCACAACCATAAACACTT
>JAXCLQ010000007.1:5067889-5078327 GCA_035584115.1 Cedrela odorata
CACCATAATTATAGATGATATAAAATAAAATAAAATAACTGTTCAGAGAAGACAGACCAATCCAAAATAGATGGACTGCATTAGAATATCACTGTAATTTCGCCATCAAAACAATCTATAAATTAATGGGCTATTTAATAGAACGTGGAAAAAGATGTAAACCTAAAGAAATAGAACTTACAATTATTGAAATTGCAGACATGTATGCACCTAAAATGAACAAAACTTAGAGGATTGATAAAATAGAAGAAATTCCGTGATTAGCGATATTGCAGATAATTATTGCCTCCTCCAACTCTGAACCCCCAATTTTATTTCATAATAAATAGGGCAGTGCTTGATCATGTATGTGTCCAGTATTACCTCAATGGAACTGTCTTGTCAACTTCAGCTAATGTATGCAAGTCGCTCTGTTCTTTGCCCAAAATCTCCTCTCTAGAATCAGCACTTACAGAGGCAGATTTACCTTCAACAATTCCTTTCTGAACAGCATATTTAAGAATATCTTCTTTTAAAACTCTCCCATCTTTACCAGTTCCCTGGACATCATTTAAGTTTATTCCATATTGCTTAGCAAGTTGCCGAACAGTAGGAGCGGATAGAATTCCACCTATTGTATCTTTATTCAGATTAGAACCTGGTAAGTTTCTGTTCTCTGAAGCCAGTGGCTTTACAGTTTCCAGAACATCGGAACTCGATGTTGGAACCAAAGATTCCTCGACAACCATCTTTAGAAGAGTTTCTCCAACCTGCAATTTTGATTTTATTAAAACTTGGATTTATAAACTCCTTTTTAGAGAGTAATATGACAGCACATAAGATAAGAAAGTTGATCCATGAATAATGTTCTGAATCCTTGTCCATTTCTAGAGAGCAGAATCTTCCACAGACTTTAAAATGGTAATGGTGTGCACACGCAAATCAGTTTTCTTCTTTGTAAGACTACTTTCAAGTTGTGAAATTCTCATCTACTTGAGTCCTTACCACACCAGAAATTCTACAAAACTTTTGACCTTTCTGCTACTTGAAATTTTATGAAATCATTTTGCTACTGAATAATCAATGATTCTAGGATGATGAAAGTGAAATTCTGCTGTTCATGACAATTCGCTCTTCCATATTCCAAGCTATCTCACCCTAACTATCTAAACTGTTAAGTACGTAACAAATATCTTAGTGAATTTTGATATGCATTTTTAATGACAGTACGCTTATAACTCAAAAATAATGACTAAATTCTGAATTTAAAAAATGACTAAATTCTGAACCAAACCCACCTTCACAATGTTTCCAGGAACATGAAGAATTTGAGCAACTTTTCCTTTGTAACGACTCGTTATTTCAATTGTTGCTTTGTCACTCTGAACTTCACATAGTGGTTGAAACTCTTCAACCGTATCCCCCTGCCAGTGTTGTCACGTTAACATTTATGTAGACCTTTTAAAACAAACCTCAAGTCATAAAGGAAATATATGTATAGACATATGAGTTACACAACAGTACAGATGATACACTTCTTTCCTAGATCACGGTACAAGATTTAATTCAATGTGGGCAAAGAAGCCTTGAATTCCTTGTATACAGTGGGCATATTTAAGCTCAAGCATGGAAAAATCAATGCAACAGTTAGAACCAAAAACATCAAACAAATTTCTGAAGAGAGTTAAACTTCTTTGATACGTATTTCCTAAACAAAAAATGCGTCTTAGTTGGTAAGAATCATGGGAATTTTCATCAATAAACCATTAGAACAACAGAGAACAACACAAAATTTTAAATTCTATATGTATCCTAGAAAGATCACAGAAATGTTGTCAATTTGAAATGGGCATAATAAAGCATCTATAGTTCGGATGAAAAAACAATAAGAAGAAAACAAAAACTCACTAATTCAACTAAGCTTTTGAGAAATGTTAACCGTTAAGATCAACAACTACGTGCAAGAGACAACTAGCATCTGTCACTTACCTCTTGTACAGACCATTTGAGAAGTTCACATTCAGCAATCCCTTCACCAGTTTGTGCTAATGGTACAGCAACTATCCCCCTTGCCCTAAGATCAGCCAAAGCATGACTTGAATAGCAACATCTACTAACCGCATAGGGAATCCTCAACTACAGTACACATTAAAAAAAAAAAATTCATTTCTACAACAATATTGTCTCTGAATGGAAGCTCTACAATGTTCTTCCTTAGAATAGAACAAAGGCTCATCAGTGTGCCCAAAACCAACAGAACGAAACTGACAATCGATAACCATTTGAATAATACAATAAGAGAACCCATATTTAAGAACACGAGGTTAACAACTAGTTAGGGTACTTAACTTCTGGAGTTATTTTACTGTAGTCAATAAAAAAAAAAGTCAATGAAGAACTAGTTCCTTTATTCAAAATCCCCGTGTGTGAAAACCCACTTTCAAGTCCACGGTTATATTTTGATCCAAGAGTGCAAGGCCAATGAAGAACCACCAAATCATTCAACCGATATGCATCGAAAATCATACTGTGTCATATTCTCTGTTAGAGAATTCTATCAATTCGGTATGCATTGAAAATTATGATATTTCTGATCACAGAGCCAAATTTTGAATTCAACCCTGCATATAATCACCCAACAATCTAACACTAACTACAGACCAAAAAACCAGAATTAAGCAAAAGAAACCGTTCACTAACAAAATATGCTGAACAGACTTAGCTCGAGCTAACTGGCTAACGAAACTCACGTTGATAACTTTAGTAACCGAGCAAAACGACGACGACAAAGCGTGGCTGTAGCAAAAACATAGAACTGAATTCTTTTGAACCGGCAACGGAGTTGGGCTTCGGGAGATATACGGACGCACGAATATCCCGATGGAGCTCCAGCTCGAACTCGAAGGCCTCTTCTGACAAATCCTTCTACCGATCATCATTGCAGAGAGTACGAAACGGTTCTTGTTATTGTCGTTTAGGGTTTATTTATTTTCTCTGAACAGAGGAAATGGAAAGGCGGTGTAGAAACTTCATCTGCTTGTTACGAATTTTAACACTTCCATTGGAGAATCCATCAATGGCAGTTTGTAAAGCTTTTTAACAATCAATAATATCAACATTAATTAATTAATTAATTTTTTATAATTCAAATTAATAAATGGAAATGTGCTTGGTAGACCTAATTAATAAATACAAAATGCCTGCAAGCGTTTAGTTTTGACGGGTAGAAGAAGGTATTCCATTCTAGACTTGAGAAATGTTATACTGCATTATAGTTCTAATAAACTAATAAACTTGGGCTATAATTTAAATTTATTTAGACTTTGGTCTAAAAATAAAAACTATGGCACTTTATCGCTGACTTTTGTTGACTTCGTTGATTCTCAGCTGGCAAGATTAAGTTAAGCAAGTTAATCAGAGAGAATCGATCGAGGATTATGACGTGTACCTGAGTTGGCCGAGGTGTAGTCACATGCTTAACATTCTTTGCAGATTCGTTGACCGGCCCATGATTGTGGGTTGAGGTAGCAAAGGGCCGACCCATGAAATTGAATATCATCAGGGTTTATGTACGCTTCGGTCCACGCGGGTCATGCCGGGCCGGTCTAAGTTCTGATAACTGTGTCAGGCTTGAGTCAGCCTATTAATTTTAAATATTTAAAAAAATAAATAAATTAAAAGTGTTAATTTTATTTTTTTAATGTATCAATTTGATTAATTATATATATATATATATTTTTTAATTTCTAACTTTAATGTAATAATATATTTTATTATATGTATCAATCTAGTCAAATTCATAATTTCATTTGAAATCTCTGATTTGAAGATATCAATTTTTTTTATGTATTGATCTTGTTCAAATTGTAATTTATTTCAAATTTTTTGACTTGAAAGTATCATTCTATTAGCACTCTACATATGGATCTCTTTTTTGTGTATCAATCCTCCAAACTCTATGTATCGATCTGTTAATAATAAAAAAAAATAAAATAATATTATACTATAAATAATAATAAAAAATATTAAATTAAATGGGTATGTAGATCACGAGCTGGCCTGGCCATGACAAACTCATAACTTTAGGCCCGATTTTGCCCTTCAATAGATTGGGTTACACTGTTCTAAGGTCGGACTGGCTTGACCTTTTGGAGATAACCCGACCCTTTTGCCATCTTTAATTGTGGGTTGTCATTTGAACACACTCCTTTCAAGAGGAGAGTTACACTAAATTCACCGCTCTCAGCTTCTCAACACAACCATGTACTATAGTCAGTATAAATTAAAAGTGCATTTAGTACTACCCTTATGTGGAGTAAAACGACGACCCACAAACAGAAGTATTCAGCCCGCATGATTATGGGCTGTTAGTTGGCAAATACCTTTACAGGGACTGAAACAAAGGGCCGTGATAGGGCAGCCCAGCCGACACATGGTCATTGATATGTGCATGTAACTGACCTTAAATCATGCATAAAGTTTGATTAAATAATTAAAGTTGACGACTTTAATGATCATTCGCATGCCGTTCTTTAATGATCCCTTTTTGCAAAATCACGATCGGGTTTGGTACGAGAAATCTTCTTTCTTTTAGATTTTCAACCTAATTATGGGTTGTTTAGTCAATTAATTTATAATTAATTAAGACAGAAAGCTATTAACTCATTAGTCAAACCCATTTCATAATACAGTGCTTTGTTTTTAAATATGAAACATAATCCAAAAGATTACCAATTGTCAGTGATGGATGTGATGCCCAATATTCACTTTTTCTTTTAACCCATTAATTATTATAAAAATAAATAAAAACATAATTATATTATATATTAATCAATTTTTAATATCGACATTTATATGTAGAGTTATTAATAATTTTTATAAATTTTTAAAAATGATAAGTTAAAAATATTAAGATATTAAAGAATAAGTTCGAGAATTTTTTAAAATAATAAATAAGAACACGCTTAAATATTTTTAACTTATTAAATTGTTGAAAGTTATAAATTGGGAGGGTATATGTTTGTGTTGAATTGGGTATTGAAATGACTAACCATTGATGAATTATGAATGATTATAAAAATGATCCAAAGGGAATAAGACCAAATGGGAATAAGTATGTCTGTCCTTGATCAATTTGGACAATCTGGCTGTCTTCATGTGGAGCTCAATTATGGTAATAATTCAATTAGAAAATAGGTTAACCACGACATGATCTAGAGAGCTGTAATAGATTATGACTACTTTATAAATTAATGACGACCCTTCTAGTATTCGAACAAACATTCTTGAATAATATATGTATTATGAAAGCAATGTTCTAATAACTCAATTATAATACAAGACATTTGGTCCCATTCAAATCAATTTCATACCCAATTAATTGTGGGATTAGATATTATCAACTCCAATCATGAGATCGTTACATCCATCTTTAAACTAATAAAATATCTATAAATATTAAATCTAATATTTTATGTTTTAAAATATAATTAGAACTGTTATATTTTGTCAAAATTTAAATATATTTTTTTAATATTAACGTCGAGAATCTGTTAAAAGTTTATATGCATATTTTTTATAACACAATAAAAAATATTTTTAAATTAATCAATTTTTATTCTCGATATTATTAAAGGAGAAAATTGTTTCAATGCTTATAAAAAATTTAAATCAAAATGAACTTCACGTTTAAAATGAGTTTGTTGTTCGGTACTTATATTTGATAATTAATAATATTATTATATAATAGATGTGAATTAAAAAAAATGATAAAACTTTTATTTCAAACATATCTTTAATAAATAGCCAAATTTGTTCAATGGTTATTGCTTTTCAAGCACCCATGCATCATGTTGAAATTAACAACATAAATTATGCTCAATCTCTCAAAACAAACTATGGTCAAAAGGTGAATGGCAGGCACCAATATTTATATGTAATTTGACTGAAATTAGATCTATATATGCTCCTAGGCCTAGTAATATATTCGCTTTATTAATTATAGTGTGAAGAGACCAAATAATGTGGACGATCTAGTTGATGGCATGGAGGAGATTCTCTTCTCTCCACTATGATTTTGCAAATCGTAGGGATATATACTACAATCATATTTAGGGTTTAAAATATGGGAAAGCATGTTGACTAAGTGGAGCAAAAGAAAATTAGTGCTATATCTAGCAAGAAATGTCAAATCCCATGGATCCCCCACCCAAGGATTATTACCCTAAGATCTACTAAATCTCTCTTTATCCAACTTGGTTTTTTTGACTTGCATACATTGATGTTGGTAGATCACAAACTTTCCATAAGTATTTTAATAAATACTTTATGATAAATAAAAATAAATGTTATTAAATGTTCTAATTATAACAATCTGTTACAAACATATCCTTTGCTTTATTTAATTTTCATATTTGCCCTCAACAATAAAAAAGAGGGGATGCAAATGCAAGCAACCAACGATGTTTATATAAGTGGGACATGTAAGAAAGCCAAAGGCATGGATAAAATGTCAACACTAGCATATGGTGCAAATTGAGAGAGAGTATTATTTGGTTATTTGCTTAAGCAATATAATACTAAGACTGGGATTGAGATTGATCAGATAACAAGATCTGTTATATGATTAGTTATTAGCGAATTCTTACCTATCAGAAAAATGAATTCAGCTTTGCAAATGGAATTGATTTGATGGAAAATCATATATATGAGTACTCCTTGTCACGCAATGAGGGGAAAGTGATCAGAAAGAGTGTTTGTTGTTAGTGTTCTTCCATACATAACTCTTGGGACCAAAGCTAGCAAATTCAAAAGAAAAAACTCGTCATCGGTAATAAAATTATGATAACCAATTACATTAATGAAATTGATGATGTGATTATTGGTGTTGGATGGTATATATGGCATCTTTTCTGGCCATAATAGCAATTAACAACTAACTAGCTTTGTTGTTGTTGAGTTAAAGTTGATGATGTTTGTTGAAGTTAATAATATTGGCATTGGGTTATTAGGAAGGAAGCTGGTATAAAATCCCATCTCAGACACGACAGATATGTAATTATAAAGTGATTTGAAATTGAAATGGGAATTGTTTGTACCCAAGAGAAAGAGAAGGAGATTATTATGGAATGAGAGTGGGTGTAATAATTGCTAATAAAGATTAATTGATTCCCTTTAGTCATTTGGTATAACTAAGTGCACATGCATGGTTTCATCTAAGTGTGACAAGAAGAAGATAATTAATTTGCATACTCATTAGAGTGTGTGTGTGTGTGTGTGTGTGTGTGTGTGTGTGTGTGTTGATTCTTTGCTTTCATTTGCCATAAACATAAAACACTTGGAGAGAGAGACAACTAAGCTTATCATAACCTGAAGAAATATAAATTTACATGTAATTTGTATTTAAGAAACTAATCTACAGCTTTCTCTAGAAGAAGTATCAAGTCTTAAAGGGACTGCACGCATCTTTTGACAAGAGAAGTAACCACAGAGAAACGACAATACCTTGTTAGCTACAATAGACTGAGTATTCTACTTTTTAACCTGAACCCATTAATGCCTTAGCTGCTTTTGACAAAGTAATCCAACATTTTGAACAAGTGATCTCATGTATATTTTCATTGCAAATCGATGAAGAGAGAGATGGAATTGTTCTAGGACGAAATTAAGCTAAGAAAGAAAATTAAAAAAGAATGATATAGAAAGGAAGCTGGCTGTAGTTGCTTTAAAAGACAAGGTGCGTGCTACAATTGAAAACGTGAAAGGTTTTAGGTCCAATTGTTTTGGATCCATCGAAGATACTTGAGGAAAAACATGTGAATTTTTTTTTTAAAAAAGAAAATTAAGAATTAAAACTAGAAAGACTACTTACTCTCTTGCTTCTAATACAAACTAAAATTTTAAACTTCTGTTTGTGACGTTGACATGAAGCCATAATCCTGTGATTATTCACTTCAAAGGCCCTAGTGATAATGGACTTTGAAAAGCTGACTTGATACCAACAATTAACGGATGAATATGTTATCAAGATCCCAATGAGAATCTTGCAAACCTCGATTCATTTTTTATTGATTGTAATGAACAATTATTATGTGCAATACAACCTTAGAATTTGAATGAGATATACCAAGCTTATATATCTACGATTTGAAATCAACTCTTGTGCTAATAAGGGCATCAGCACTTATGACTTGTTATGCATACCGCAGTAGCCAAAGTAAAAAAGATTAAAAAGCACATTAATAGTTTGTATAATTAGATCATTAATTAAAAGAGACGTTAAATATAATTAAAAACAATAATTATAATAAAGGATAAGTCGCCATTGTCCCCACGTGAAGATAGACAGTTTCAGGTAATATAACATTCGAGGTTTGATGTTTTCAAGTGGATATCTTCTTATTTTTTGAGGAAAATGACAAATTATGATTGGAACAGTAGGGGTTTGGAAACTAGCCCCTTTTCAGTAATATCACACGGTTAAATTATGGTTAATTTATGTTCATTTTGTACGCTCCAATAATATTTATTTATACATCAGTTTACATTGAGCTTATATATGTGGATCGATAAGCAAAGCAATGCCATAGCTCCAACCCCGCCTCCTTATTCTGACCTTATAAAAGTCTTTTCTTACATTTCTCTCACTCGCTTTTCCTCTCTCGCTCTCTCGAACTCCCTACAGCTTTCCAATTTGCTTCGGCTCTAGAACTCGAGACATAAAGCATGACTGCAGCTGAGAAATCCCCCAAGCATCCCACAATGCCAGAGGTAGAAAATCTTATAAACTAGAACAATCTCCCCTTTTCTTCTTTATTTTCTCTTCGTTTCTCTTATGCTATTATTATTATTATTGAATTTCCTAGGTGGTGGAAGAGCTAAAAAGAACAACTGACATAGGTTTTCCGATAGCAGCCATGAGCTTGGTGAATTATCTCAAAAACATGGTTCTAGTTGTCTGCATGGGAAGATTAGGAAGTCTTGAGCTCGCTGGCGGGGCTCTAGCCATCGGCTTCACCAACATCACCGGCTACTCTGTCCTCTCGGGGCTAGCCATGGGTATGGAGCCGCTTTGCGGCCAGGGTTTTGGTTCAAGAAATCTATCCTTAGTTTCCCTCACTTTACGTAGAACAATTCTCATGTTACTACTTGCTTCAATACCTATTGGTTTGTTATGGTTTAACCTTGAACCTCTCATGCTTTGTCTCCGTCAAAAACCAGATATAACAAGAGTTGCTAGCCTTTACTGTCGTTTTGCCATCCCTGACCTCATTGCGAATAGCTTCCTTCACCCTTTACGTATCTATTTGCGTAGTAAAGGCACTACATGGCCATTACTGTGGTGCACTTTAATCTCTATTGTTTTTCACTTTCCAATCATCAATTTTTTAACTTTCACACTTCGTTTTGGAGTCCCTGGGATAGCCATTTCCAACATCATCACCAATTTTAACACCCTCTTCATCCTTCTATGTTACATGTTCTGTACTCGTGCCTGCGAGGAATCATTGTCAGCACCATTAACATCTCAACCTTTTTCTGCAACACTTTCTTTAACAAGTTTAGGTGAAGAATGGAGAATTCTACTTCAACTCGCCATACCAAGTTGTTTGGCAGTTTGTTTAGAGTGGTGGTGGTACGAATTCATGACAATTTTAGCCGGGTATTTACCCAACCCTCGAGTTGCTCTTGCGACGTCAGCTCTAGTAATACAAACTACATCTCTTATGTACACAATGCCGACGGCTCTTAGTGCATCTGTTTCGACCCGAGTAGGAAACGAACTCGGGGCCGGACGGCCGCACAAAGCGCGTTTGGCAACAGTGGTAGCCATAGGATTAGCGTTATTAGTTTCAGTGCTCGGCTTGTTAGGGACAACTCTTGGGAGAGAAGCATGGGGAAGAGTTTTTACCAACGATATTGAAGTTTTAGAGTTGACAAAGACTGTTTTGCCCATTATTGGATTATGTGAGCTAGCGAATTGTCCACAAACCACAAGTTGTGGGATTCTTAGAGGAAGCGCTAGGCCAGGTATCGGAGCAACTGTAAACTTTTACTCATTTTATTTGGTGGGTGCGCCATTGGCTATAGTTTTAGCCTTTGTTTGGAAACTAGGCTTTGTGGGTCTTTGTTATGGGCTTCTGGGTGCTCAAATTGCATGTGCAATGTCAATTTTAACTGTGGTTTTCAAGACAGATTGGGAAAGAGAATCGTCAAAAGCCGCCGACTTGGTGGGCAAGAGTGACAATTACATAGCATTTGCACATGCAGACCAAACAGTCAAATGTGAAGAAGGACTTGTTGCTGTTGGGTTTCTTAAAAAACCTGGGATTGAAAACTGAAAATAGAGACTTCCATTGACGAGGAACAGACATACACTCCAAAGCCATACGGCATTATTAACAGGACAAATTCAAACAACGACTCTTATTATTATTATTATTATTATTATTATTATTAT
>JAXCLQ010000007.1:5078427-5105025 GCA_035584115.1 Cedrela odorata
TTATTATTATTATTATTATTATTATTATTATTATCCAACTCATTTAATGTACGACTTTGGTTTTGTCTTTTTCTTATATATTTGTCCCTTCACTATTCTCCACACACCCTACCCCTTGCACTTAGTCGATCGATCCAACGTTGGATTGTTAGACATATATTGTTTTCTTTTTTCCCAACGTTGCATCGTGAAATATATCATCATTGCCGTAATGGCATTGAGCTCATATGTAGTAATGTACACTTCTTGATTTCTTTCATATATAGCAATATCATATATCTGACATGCCCCGTATGTAGAGGCTCATGTGTATATGTATGTATGTCTTAGAAAACTTATAATACAATAGCATAAAATTAACATTTCCCACATGTTTTTCATACACATGTGGATGCATGTGCATGTATGAGAAGGTTTAATCATGTGCCCAGCACATGAAGCTAAGCACACACATGCATGCAAATCCCATATATATCAACAAGAGCAAAAACCCTATAGTCTAATGCCTCAAAATTGGAAAAATTCAATCTAGTCCTATTCTATGAATTACAATAACCTCATGGCATGCTATGGCATTCCCCACATGACATGACATTACATAAGTATAAGCCAGCCCTAAAGCTTCACGTAATACCAAATGAAATTACTACAGCTATTTTGGGGCTATTCGGCATTCAATTCCGTGCTCCATTTTATTTTCTACGTAATAACTTTTCGCCACCGATTTCCATTGAAATTTAACATATAGAAACTCTGAAGGTTGAAAATGCTACCTACATACATCCTCCAGCTCATTCTCAGTTGAATCCAGCTCCCATATCCAAGAACATTGCGGGTCTACTTTACCGTGTTTGATTCCTTTGTATGAATTATATTACATTAAAAAGATTAGCCTGAGAATGGGTGTTGACGAGAAAATTAAACCCTACTAAATTTCTCTTCTGTTGTACAATTTTGAATCATTGTGTTATACGGTCGATCCAGTCCAACATTTCAGCTATGTTCATGAATCAAAACGACATAAGAACTTGGCCTAAAGTCTCGTCGTTTATTCAAACTTCAGAGTGAAATTCTACTGTCGATGAAACTAAACAACGATATACAACCAACTCCCTCACCCCACCTCCCATTTTTTTCTTTTGTTTTCTAGCGATCGAGTACTGGTCTGTAGGAAAACTTTATTATACGATGGGTTGGTAGTTGGTACTCAAATATCAAGTTCATTCTGGCCTCTAAGTACTCTTTTTATATATTGACATGATTGTGTGATCATGGGAATTACTTTGTCCAATCTATATATTTCTCTTGAAATGATTGTCCTATACATATCTAGTCCTTTTGGGGTCTGTAAACAACTAAGAAAAAAGGACATCATTCATTTTCTATAGTCAAGAAATTAAATTTCCAAAATTAAAATTTACATCATATCGATGATCAAATAGAATTGCAGGTTTTTTTAACTGAACTATTCTTGTTAACGTGTGCTTTAAAGAATAGGCTCTCGTTGTCAGAAAGTGGGCCGCAACATGAACAAAGGAAAGCTAACACAGATGAAATTAGATGCGATATGAACAGGATTGCAGATAACAGGTTACTGTCATAAACAACCAGAAGCAAGCTCACATTCAGAACTTGCCAAACGACCAAGCTTGAGTCTAGCTAAGAATTGAAGGATATAAAATAGTCACATCAGAGAGATAACGTGATAGTGTTTCCATTCTGGTAACAAATGGACCACCAGATACGCAAATCAAAATTTGATTATTGCATGTTCATGACGTAGTGTGCATGACTTCCGAAAGTGACAGTTTATACTTCAAAATATATATAACGCCTGCAAGCAAAGAGTGTTGGCACAACACAATTAGTTAATTTTTTTCAATTTCAAGATTACACCGTATCACAAAAGGATAATTTGGTATCATTGTAGCTTTTTTAAAAGTGATTATTCAGAATCAGTTTTTTGAAAAAGTGCTTTAATCTTTACTTTTGAAAGCTATTTCAAGCAGAATAAGTTGATTTAGTTCATAAAGAAGATATGAACAGACGAAACTTTATGTTTAACTTTTGAAAGGGAGAGCTTTTATTATGATCATACGCTATGTATGCTCCCTCAATTGAAGAATGTCCTGGGTTTGAACTTTGATCAACTTATTGAACCCTAGCTAGTTATATATTTTCAAACCCACTTTCTATACTTTTGGCTTTATAGTAAAAAGAAAAGACAAACCAGTGTCCCATCAACTGGCAATGTTTACCATTACAGTGTGCGGTAATGTCTGTCAATTTTCAGTTTGTGCCATTCTCTCATAGGAAAAGGACGAAGATCAGTTTTTTTCACCGAAATAAGTCCAAAATACTTAGCGTTATGATGCAACCATCAATGATTAGACATCATTTAATTAAATTACTGTACGGATGGCGTGAAATATTCGTTGTTCTCTTGAGCTCTACCACTTCTCAGTCACTCTTCATCTACAATACGTTGGAATAATTTTTTTTTGGTATACTTATTATCACCAACTTGCGAAAGGACTACAATGTGCTCGACAGGAATCCGAAACAGTGGTTCAGAAACGACCAAAAGAATACAATACCCACTTGGTGCATTTTAAAGCTTTTTGCTCTCAAAAAAGAAGCTCAGTCGTACTTCCTGTAGGCACAACCTTATTTCAACTGCTTAATTGGAAAGTTGGCTCAAGATTATGTCATTACATAGGTAAAACTTATTGGCTGAGTGAAAAGTCCAACAAATTCAGCCTTCTAGCTTGTTCTAATATGTAATGAGGAGTCCCATCCTATACTTAACTTTGTCATTTCATGCATATATATATATATATATAGGCAGATGCCTGTCCAATTCGAGGTCCCTTTCCTCTATCCTATATTGAGTTATCTGATAAGACGTTGGGAACTAAATATGGTAGGCAATATAAGAACAAAGAGCCGCACGCAACAAGAGAAATCCATCACATTGACCTAACCTTTATGGGTTAGCTCTTATCGGCCCACCAGGCCGATTTTCTGAAAACCAAAACCATACATCAAGCAAGCTTGGCCCAATATCAAAACCTCAGGTCTTGATTCTTTTGAAGAGCTACAAAATTTCTCAGGATTGATTGGGCTTTTGGTTCTGTAAAATCTCCCTATGTGTCATGAATGATGGGACTAAAATGAAAAAGGAATCAAATGTCACAGTCGCAGGAGAATAGAATTCAGAAACAAGCTGGCGAAAATTGTCGAACTGATGTGGATTTGCATATTGCTAATGGAGATATTTAAGCTACCCAACAAGAATAATACAGTGCAATAATGGAGGAGGATACAACATCAAATCATGAAATTTATCACTTAATTTCGAAATAACACATTATTAAATAAATAAAAATTACAAAGATGTCCTCATGGAATTTATTCCTAAGACAACAAAAGCTGCTTTAGTTTAATTACTAATTACTTTTGAATTTGTCCAAATTAGACATCTACATCACTATTAGAGTTTGTTCCCAGATCCCAATCTTCTGTTCCCTTATTAGTTCCAACGCAAGTATTTTACAAAAATTCTTTGCCTATTAGTCACAATCACCAAAGCACTTTCGTTGAAGGAATTCAGGATTTCACTTTGAATTTTAAAACTTCCAGCCAAACATGTCCTAGCTTTGTGCCAAGCCATGTCAATTTCGTTTTCACTAGGTAACCCCACTGTCTATGATTGTTCATTTGTGAACATGGACCAACTACTCTTCTTAATATTATCTTCAATCAAATCAGACGACTCAGGTGTCTGGACCTACCAATTAACCCTTCATCTCATTGGTTTTCTACAAGATAATTAATTGATTTTTACTTAAATACATAATAAATATTAAAGATAATGACCAAACTTCTGTTTGATCAATCCCCTCGAACCCACACACAGTTTCAAAGTTATTAATTCTTTATTCAAATCCCAAAATCTGAACTCTCTTCTAATTAATATTCACAGCTCTCATCAACCAAACCCATAGGTACAAATTCCCCTCTCTTTCTCTCTTTATTATATTAGCCGAATACGGAAAAAGTAATTAATTAATTAATTAAACAAGGATTAATAATTATTAAATGGCATTAATTAACAGAGAGATTAATTGGCTGGGAGTGGTGGGGCTGGTGCATGACACCTGTAAACAGAGGCGCCGGCTATGATTCTGACTTTTTGTATTAAGAATCCGTGTACACTCAGTTCTGACAAGTGTAAGTAAGTACGAATATTATTATGAAGCAAGTGCTGTAGAAGTGACACGTCGTCCTGCTCTAAAATTGTACCACCTGTAAAACAAAACAAAAAGCACCACCTGTGTCCTGTACGTGCTTGTTCCTTACCTCCATATTTAACGTTCATCGATGCATATCCAATCTCTTTCATCAGCTACGACTTCACTTGCTCGTGTAAAGAGATGAGTTTTACTTGCGCATTTCATCGAACACTTTTCGCTCTTTCATTGATGAAGCTGATTTGCTAGCAGTTAATTCTATTTCATTTTGTAAATTCATGCTAGTCCCTTTCTGCTCACTACCTCCCAACCAAAACCCTTCAATCCCATGTTTCAAATATTATACCCTTGCCCTTATTCTTGTGAATAAGCGGTACGACGAGAGCATTGAGATGTATAAATTGGACGAAAAGAGTATATTATACGTGTATGTACAATGACATATATCGGATGATAAGCATTAATAAAGAGTATATTATACCCTTTTTCTCGTCGATCGATGCTTTCCAATGGGCAAAAACTTGCAGAGAAAGTGTTGGGTGTTGATAGGTTAACGAATTCAGCGGTCGATTGGAGAACAAAAGCTTGCATTAATCCTCCAATATTTAAACATGCGTGCATGAGATGAGTTGCCTTACTTCCCATAATATATATCAACAAGACTATGCATTAAGATGAAGTGATAAGAAGATAAGCAATTTGCTTAATAATCAATTGACAATACTATCAAAACATGAGTATTTGATTTCGATAGCTAGACTTTTGCGGACTTATTCTAACTTATTAGAGAAATAATCGATTATCTTAATATATTCAAAATTATTTTAAATATAATATAATCATTTAATTAATGAATAGAGAGAAAATTACAGATTAGATAATTCATTACATCATTATAACGATTTGAATCTCTTAAATTTTATTTATTTTTTATTAATTAAATATTTTATCATATCACTGTAACGATAATATAAAACTGTTCTACTGAAGACATTTTTTATATATTATAATCGTGTAAATCATTTCATGTCTAAAATAAATAATGGTACAAATTAAAGTGGATATGTATTATGAAGGACAAGAATAGATATGTATTAATAAGAAAGTAATTTTTATTGGATAATGTATTGTACGAATACATAGTAGACAGGATTTTGGATAAATATTCTAAATATTAATTGAAAAAAGCGCTTATAAATAAGCACTTATATGGGTATGTATTAATAAGAAATTGGGCTACCCAAAGACATTCTTCATATATTGTAATTATGCACACCATTCCATACTTGTGTATTAATAACTAATAAGGATGAGAATGGATATGTATTAATAAGAAAGTAATTTTTATTGGATAATGTATTGTACGAATACGTAGTAGACAGGATTTTGGATAAATATTCTAAATATTAATCGGAAAAAGCGCTTATAAATAAGCACTTACATGGAAACGTATGTTATTCTTCAATAGCAGTCGGAAGAAATTGCCGTATTTTGAGCTATTTCTTACGAGAGTGGTCACCAGTCCATCCAAACAAACACCATACCTAAAAAAAGATAAAAAAGAAGGCCGTGTTTAGTATGCGATTGAGAATGCAACTGGGTCTCGTCTTCCAGTTATTCCACCATTAAAATGGGAAATGGGAAATTCGAGAAATAAGGTACAGTGAAAGAGGAGAAAACAAAAGCAGAAAATTAAATTAAAAAAAAAAAAACAGAAAATGAAATGGAAACTAAAAGAAAGGGGGTACGTGGCAGTTAACAAGCACTAGAAGTCAAATCGTTCGCTAAGCTAATCGTCCTTATTACTGCAACTTCATAACTGGTGGGACCCAAGTGTAGTACTATTCTCTTTCTTTCTCTTCTATTTATTTTTCTCAAATTTGCAGTAGCCAGAGCTACCAGTGACAAAACCCCTCCACCACCAATACAGAGAGGGAGAGAGTTACAGAGAAGGAAAATAAATAAAGAGAGAGAAAAGAAAAGAAAATAGAGAATGAGAGATGGTGGGGTTAAGTATAGTATTAGAAAACCAGAAGATTAATGGTGGTTTTAACAAGAAAAGCCCTCAAGTTATCAACAAAGCGACCATGATTATTATCAGTAAACCTCCTTTCTCTTCGTTTTCTCCTTCATCTAGTACGAATTCTCAGTTGGCTTTCCCAGTTCCTACTTTTCTTCAGCATTGTTTTCTCTGCAGACAGACTCTTCTGCAAGGCAAAGACATCTACATGTACAAGTAAGCACTTTGTTTGCTTTTGAAGGTTTGAAGTTTCTAGATCTTCAAAACCCAGAAGTTATTTTGTATGGCGTTTCATTTTTTGTGTTAAAGTTTGTATTTTTTTGTGGCTGTTTTTGCATGTATTTGCAGAGGGGATAGGGCTTTTTGTAGCGTGGAGTGCAGGTGCAGACAAATATTTATGGACGAAGAAGAGAGTTTAAAGAAAGAAAACTGTTCATTGGCTGCTATGAAACCAAGCACTAGTTCTTCTGCTTCAGCTTCAGCATATCGTCACCGTAAAGGAACCAGAAACCGAGCAGGTCATGGCTTCGTGTACTGAAGGAAGAAGAAGAAGAACTGCAAAAAGAAAGGAAAAAAATGGTTATTTTTCAAATGTATCCCAGTTTTACCCTTGCATAATTTTGTAATGATTATCTTGTATTTTATCGTTTTGCTCCACCGTTTGAAGACAAGAAGCCATTTAACTGTTTAGCCCCACGTATCTATGGGATTTGAATCGTCTTCCCGTTTCCCAGAAACTCTGGGATTTTTGGTTCAAGAGCATTTACGGTATTATGTTTATATTGCATGGGTCTTAAACATGATTAATTTATTAACTTTTTGTATTAGATTTCGGTAAGCTGATTTAAAAGTTTTAAGGCTCATGAGAGTTATCGTGTTCTTGGGACAAGAAAAGAAACGGCGTTGGTGTTGGGTTGCTTCGCTTGTTCTGTTCCCAGATCACAGTGTCACAGAACTGATGCGTATTTTAGTGGAATCGTATAGGGAATGTCTAGGTTACGCACTAAGGGAGGCATATAGATACTGGTAATGTTAGTGGAGAACATTTCTCTCCTTTTTCCAGTAGAAGTGAAGATCATATCAAATTTATAGTCAAGGGTCTTTTAAGTTTTATATATTTCTAAAAAAGCCCCTCCCTTTTTTCACTTTATTACTAAACGACCATACAAGGTGGGTCAAGATAATAATACCGTAGATGTTTTTGACAAATGAACTAATAACCTGGAAATTGAAGGGGCCTTGTTGAAATGTGAAAATAATTTTGCCCTTCAAAAATCGATTGGTATAATTGGATGATATATGGTCATTCACATTCACTTGTTACCATTTGGTCCCCTTTTCTATTGGTTTTGTAAATATGACTTTGTTTCATAAGATTTTCATTGTGAGTATTCATTCTGACAATGATAGAGCGATGTGGGGATTTAGGGTAATGCTTGAGATTAGAAGAAGTGTTGTGTTCTTGAATGTAAAAAGCTTATGGAATGAAAACAATAGGTGTGGAGTATAAGTGATTGGGTAATTGACAAACATTAATAGTCACTTGTCTGAGTTGTCTGTCTTCACTATAATTCAGGAATGTGAGTAAGGTTTTGTTTGGTATCAAATATATTTAGCTGTTTAAATTTTAAAACACAATAGTTTGAGACAAATCTAGGTAGATTCCACAGGGTGAGCATTCTCCTTGCAATTATGAAACGTTGTTATATCAATTATTCATGATGGTGGTAGGTCGAGAAATGATGTGCATAATATGAACGATGATGATGGGAATTGAGAATACTTACTAGTAATGCAGAACAAAGCAACACAGACAAAGTTCCAAGGTGCCAACCCAATAAAGGGAAAGGAATTCGCCACTTGTGCTCAAGAACAATTTCTTGTAGCCATTAACTTTCATGACTTTAGAAATTTATACTTGGAATCTGATATCACAAGGTGCATGGTGTTAAGATTGTGATTAAGCTTCACAAAGCCAAAGATTCTTATAGCGAGAATCTAATTTTGTGATCGTTTTGAGAAGCTAGTGTGCTCGGGTAGTTTGCCGATGGCTGTGAAATCCTGGAATGGCTGTTGGCTTCATTCAAACTTCTCTTTTGCACTCCAAATTTTACAACATATTTTAAGAAACGCAGTTGGATTTGGTAATAGTAGGAAAAACCAAGCAAGGAAAGTTGACTGGAGTGTACTGGTTTCTAGTTTTTCCCTTCGGCCTTACAAGTGACAAACGTCCCATCGAATAGTTCTGGTTGCTGTGACAAAAACAAGGGCTGCAATGGTAGCAGTAAAGATTCTTTGATTTGAACAATGCCTGTTGAATCTTGTCGTGTTTATGAGTTAACAAAACTACTACTGTGCTCGCAGCAAACTGGCCTATCCATTTACTTTAAAGAGTGTGTTTGAAATTAACTACTGAAATTGACGTGCTATGGAATTACTGTGCATTGAATATAAACCAAAAAAAAAAAGTAAGCGATCAGTTAATAAAATTAACCTTCCAAAATTATGTAGAAGCTTAGCAGTACCAAAGGGACCCTTGGTATATTTGAAAACAGGCATAAGGCAAACATAAGCTCAAGACGTCAAAGGAGAAAAGACTCGAAACCCTCCATGAAGTTCGACTTCAAAACAGAAATTTGTAACAATTACCAAGTGAAACACAACGAATACTATCAACTAGAAGACGACAACGCACATCCATTTGAAGTTTCAAAGACAGTTCCAAGTGAATTCAAATATACAACTTAGGAAGAGTCCCCATGTAGAGGTTTCACTTGCCAGCAGGTTTCAATTACTACATACAGACACTATTTATAGCAGAATTAACATAAACTCATCATCTGAACCATAATCTGCCAACTTTCTTGACATTTACCATCATTGCTAACCAGATTTGAATAGCAAAACTGCTTTCTGATCCAAATAGAAATAAACAAAGTGGTTTGTTTCATGAGTCACATACGAACCTGTGCAGAAAACCAATAAAAAAATGTCAGTCCAACTTTTACACAGAATTAAACAAAATTGCAACTTGTCTTCGACTAAAACAGTACTTCTTGCTAAAGCATCAAGTTCAAAGCAATTTCTGTTCTTAAGAAAAATAAAACAGGAAGAATGTGCTTTCTTGTAAAACTGAGGAAGATGATGGAACACTAATGTGTTGTGTCAACCAGAGGAACCAAGCTAAAAAGAGGTGGGAATGCTTTCAAAATTCAAGATTATGTTCAGACATGCCATAAAATAGGTCAGTTGGGGAAGCAAATGAAAGCATATGTCTGCAGCAAGGATCCTTCTACAAGTCTGGCAGCTGAACATAGGGAATTGAAAAAGGATGGCAGATAGTCTTTGAGGATTGCAGGACATTCATAGCACAATCTTGAACAAGCAAGGTACCGCACAATACAACAGAATATATTGCGTTTATGATCAGGATCAAATTGAAGTGGAAGGAATGATGGATCCCGAACCAAACTGTAATTGTTTACTATCCCTCAAAATGACAGCCAAAAAGGATGACCATGGATGAACATAAAGCTTTTGATGAGGTTTTCCAACCTTTACCAACGTGTTATTTGCTCACCAATATATTTTAATAGTATAACAGTTTCTCTTATCATATAGAATAACATAATTTTCTACTCAATAGAATTATAATCTAATACTTTGTGAGTATATGATTTTCATGGTATAATCTCTGTTTCATATTTATAATCGTGTTTTTCTTACAAAAATCAGATATTTAACTCTAGCAAAAATGGGCAATTCAGAACTAGAGGAAAATTAATTCTAAGTCGGTCATAACACCAACCAGAAAATTGCGTTTGAGAAGCAGCTTACTGCCTTTTCCAGATACAATAAGCAAATACATAGCTTGTGTTTTCAACAACAGTAATGTCACAAATGACAATAATCGTTCTTTTCTAGTTAACAACATAAACAAACAACAACCTTTTCTAGTTACTTAAGAAAATAGTGTAATCAAGTTGAACCAAAACCCAAAGAAATGTGTAATCCTCGAGAGTATCAAGTTGAACCAAAACCCAAAAGCAGTTTAATTAGCATGCTAACTATGTTCGAGGACTATGAACTTCAGCAGATTCATCTCGGATTCCATGACAAAACTACCACAAGTTCTTAACTTTCGTATAACATACAGACTCATAGAAGATGCTACCTCCCAATTAAGATGACTTCATTCAAACTTAGATATTCCATTAGTCACGAATACTTATGGATTTTACAATAGGGTAATACCAATGTCAAACTAAAAATAAAGACATATCATATCATCCTTAAGCCTCTCTAGCATTATCAATGATATGATCAATAATCAGTCGTAAAAGGAATATCATTGGGACAGTCAACCCCAGGAGTTATCATTAAGATTTTTCAGTATGCAGTTGTAATAGGAAATCATGCATTTTTTAATTGAACCTCCATTCTCCAACCACCATGGCTGTCCACAATATCAGACCCAATTCCTGACTTGAAAATTAACATAAATATTATGCTACACTTGTTCGAATAAAAGTCACAAGTATAATCCATAAGTGTGAATATATACCAATTCGTCGTCTCACATAACTGTGACTTTTCTAGTATCACCGGAAGGAAAGAATTGAAAACTAAAGTCCTACAGTTCAAGTTATCACTTTCGACAAAATTATCAGTTTTAAATCATTGGACTTTCCATCATGCCAGATGGTTCAAGTTGTTAACCTCCCCTTGTAAGTGACTAATCAAATAACCTAAAATCTAAATTTATCCATTCAAACTTAGTCATGGCTGCACAAACCTTGATCCATCCCTAGAATAGCTTCGTACCTAAATTCCCCAAGATTAAACCTATTATCATACAGCTACACATGAGGTCACAATTTTGCATCACTCCGTCAACTATTGCGTAAATAGACACAGCCACAATTTCATTTTACTGGATAGAAACTAAGAGGGTTAAAACATAAAAGAATTATATGTAAGTCGATATCCAACCCATCAAACTAAGAAAGGGGAAACTAAAGTTGCTGCATCTAGCCATCTACCAAACAAATACAAACAAATGCATAAAGTTAGCCTAGATCCATCCCATTTTAACTATACCATAAAACTAAACAAACAAAATTTTTACTAAAATCTCTTCACTAACAGATATATCATCAAATCCGAACAAATCCGAACAAATCCAAAAGAATAAACAGAACCCAAGAAGGAAAAGATTGAAAAAAAAAAAAAAAGTAAAAACGAACAACATGGGATTACCAAAATTGCTGCCAACGATGCAGTGCCAAGTAGGTCCGTGCTTCTTATCAAATTCCTTTTTTATTCGCTCAGCTACATCCTTCTCTACACTGTTCTTCTCAAATGCCTACTCAAAAAAGTTATCATAAAGACAGCCCATAAACACCCGAGAAAGATAATCAAGCCAAATCATGGAAACAGAAGCTCGGTAAATGAAAAACTTAAACAAAAAAAACAGAGAGAGTAAGCTAACTGCGATGGCGACATCAACAGCCTCCTTTTGCAGGTCCTCTTTCATGTCGGCGCTCTTGATGATGACTCTTTTTCCAGATTGAGACACCGCAACAGTCAGTTTTCGTTCATCGGAGTTGGTTTTGACGACCAGAGCTCCGGTGACGTTTTTCTTACTGTCTTCACTCATGGTGTTTGTTTATTTGTCTAAATGAATGACTTTTTTTTTTCTTTTTGTATTTAGTTGTGGTATAGAGAGCAGAACACTCACACAAAATAACACGGCAGGTACTGTGTCTCTGTCTATCTCTTAATGTTTTAGTCCTTTAGATTTCTTCGTTTTACTGGTTGGTCGTTCTCAGTTTGTTGACTGCTAGTGAGTTGTGATTGTGGCCAGGGGCTACTGACTAGTGAGTTTTCACTTTTTCACTGGAGCAACAAATCTTTAGACGACGTCGTTTACTTATCTTGTCATATTTTTTTAAAAAGACACCTTTAATTATTTTTAAATATCCTTATTAAAATTTTAAATATTTTTAAATTTTACACAAATTATATTTAAAAATATTATAATTTAAAATTAAATTCATATTTAACCTCTATGCATATTAAAATTTTAATGAACAAAATTACTTAAAATGGTATTAAAAAAAAAAGAATTTAAATATTGTTCTGAGTCAATATTCAAAAGGGATATTTCAGTACAATTAATAACTTGAAGCATCAAATTGTATGGCCACAACAACTTTAGTTGAAGCATCAATTCTTGCTTTCTTTTCACTCTAGGTATTTTGAGTGTATGTTCAAACTAGTTGAGGAGATGCAAACTAGCCTTTTGTTCACAGTAATTCAACTGCACACAGCACTTGTATAGTAAGAAAGACTAGAAATAATAATAAAAATAAAAATTGGAAGCTACTTTGTACAAGAATATCCAGCTTCCCATGGCAATACATGCTACACTTCATCATCAGAATCCTGCACCACTCTACTCCTCTTCAATTTTTTGGCAATGGGAGCAGCATTTTCATTTTCACCATCAGATTCGCAATCCTCAGCAGACACAGGACTATTTGACAATGGTGATAAAACCTTGTCTGATTCATTTCCATCATCATCTTTAGAGTTTTCACCTGATCCATCTCCACCCTCAGCAGCATCATTATGGTTAGCTTCATGAGCATCTTCTTCCCTAACGGGCTCCAATATTTTGAAATCCCGGGTAGTGCTACGCTTGGCATGCCTCAACAAGTTGATTTTGCTTGCCTTGCTGAGTTGGATGAGATATTTTTCATAATCTTCTATTTGGAAGATCAGGTCCGGGATGCATTTATTCTCCCTTTTAATCTTGTTGATGATACCTTTACTACTAGCATTTTCTTGTTGGCCCTGCAAGTCAGTGAAATGCAACAGGTAAACAAGGAATGTTTGCAAAACTGTATGCAAAATACTAATTTGATTAGAAACAATGCCCTAATGTATCCAAGTTCTTACTCTTTGCATCTCTGCCACAAAGTTGTATAGAGGAATTGTGAGCTGCTTGCAAGTTAGTTCTACAAGCTTCTGGAATTGAAGACTCGGTAAAAGTTGTTTGCAGCCCTTGGTAGCAATCTTAAGCTTTGACATCTGAGCTAAATGCTTGTAAAGCCTGGTAGCGAATCTGAGAAAATGCTCTGCTTGAGGGTCTGCATATTTTAAGTCAAACAAAATGCACGCATTCAGAAAGTATAACAGATGAAATAGATTTATCGATATGCAGAAACCATAAGCTTACCCTTAAGGCTCGTCAAAACAAAAGAAGATAACATTTTGACCAGTGCCTCAGTCCTTGAATAAAAGTTTTCCTCAAATGTTAGTCCAGAAAGAAGTTCTCCATTCAGATTAGCATGAATGCTTTTTTGAGTAACTACAGAGAACATCTTCAGTTTTTTAATGGCCCAATCCATATCAATTATGACTGCCTCGGTTAATTGCAGTATGCAAGATGTAATAGTAGTACTCGTTGACTGGTTTATGAGAGGGTATAATTCAGACACCTCTAATGAATCGCTGCTCTCTGATCCAGTAACCTTCAACAACTCCTCAGCCATGGCTTGAGCCACAAATAAATCATTTGGAGGTGAGCTTAAGCAGATGGCAAGTTTAACCACATTTTTCGCAACATTGGTGTTGGTTATGCTATTGCTTTTGCAGAAACCCACAGCCCAGGTTCCATGAGAATGCTTCCATTTGCAAGGTAATTTACACCCAATGATCAACAATATATCACAAAGAATCTGAAAAAGAAAATATAGCTATTGAAGACTTTATCTTAAGATAAATATATTTTAGTGAAACAGCTGAAATTTGCTTAAAAATTGCACACAATGAGAATGGGGCAGGTAATAATGCATTTACCTCAACTTCACGGAAAAATGAAAGACCAAGGAGCTCATAGATTAATGGCTTCAAAAGTTTCTCAATGATCAATTCTTTGCTTCTCACATGTTGATCATCAATCCGTGAGGCTTCTTCACCTTCATAATCCAAACCACATTCAAGCTTGCAGAATGACAACAATCTTTCTAGCAAGAGAGTCAATTGTGAGTTCTGCAAACTAATTGTTATCAATTCTCTTAAGCAAATTAAGGCTAGAGGGAGATGTTCTTTTCTGCCTTCAACACCTTTTCTTCCTTTACTTTCCCTTTTCTTCTGATCTGTGGATTTTGGCCCAGACTTAAGCATAAAAATTAATTTAAGCAATGGCGGCCCCAGTATCTTAATGTCCCCATAAATCAACGTCTTTAATGGATCTTCCTTTCCAACAACAGTGGAAGATTTTATATGACAAAGGATAGCATCCAAGACAAAAGAAATAATCTTAGACCAACATTTTAATGTCTTGGCTGAGGATGACTGACCATGTTTCTGGGAAGTTGTAACAATATTAGAGCATTCAATATGGTATAGTTTCAGTGCTGTTTGCAGTAACTGAAAGATGCTTGAAGTTGCCAGAAAAGGAATTCGCTCTTGAGTGCAGTTGCTGTTGCATGAATCAGGGATATTGGGTGTCTCATGAGCAGCAGCCCGTACATTCGCTCTTCTAATAGCATTGCTCTGCCTTGAGGTACCGGAATCCTTTTCTATTGAGCCGTGAAGATCAACAAATCCAATTAGCTCCTTTTCAAGATCCCCCTTCTTTGCATCTGTTGCTTTTTCCAAGTCATTTGCAATAGTATTTAACACCACTTCAACGATCCCTAATAAAATCAAAGAACAGCATTTTCTTTTCTCTTCTGCAAGAGATGTAGAGCTTTCTTCCTGGACCTGACCAAGAATGTCTGATCTAACACGAAGAAAAATAGAAATTAGTAAAAATTAAGATTGGGAGTCCAACCAACCTATTAAGGATCAGGAGCATACAATCTTCTTTAAAAATGAAATCCATAAAATTCAGAAGACTTTTTGTGATTCTTGTTTCGAATTGCTTAATGTTCCACCAAACAAGGACGCCCGTGACAAAGAAATTTCCAGAAAAAATAATAGAGGGAAAACCTTACAACCTTCCAAATTTGCATTTCTTAGAAACTTCCGGATCTCCAGTAAAGCTGAAGAAAATGATTCACCAGACGAATTTCTGCCCTCCTGCAGTTTTCACTTCTGTGATGTGAGTGGGACTTCAAATCTAATCATCCTTTTTCATAATAAAATGAACTACTTCATGTGCTAGGAATAACAATACCTCGTTCTCTTGTGAAAGGGAGAAACCAAAACAAGTCCATGAAGAATCCGAGGGACGACTTTTGCCATGTGGCTGGAGGACTAAAATCAAAGACACACAATATAGAAGACAATCCAAAGGCTCATCAATAAAAGCTCTTCCACTTTCTGATTTAACACAACGAGCAACCCCAAGTTGAACATCTGAATCCTACCAAAAAGTGCTCTGATGTCAATACAGAATTTGGTCATTGATATACACATTAACTAATATGGAAGATGTATCAAGTGACACACATGATTTTTCCTACCATAACAGCTGATAAAATAAGTAACAAAAATTTAATATGAAGTTCAAATGAGGTAGCATGAAGCAACAAATACTCACCTTTCTGTAAAAACAGAGGAAGTGAGGCAAGAGAAAATCAAGGACGGGTTTTCCGATTGATGGGTCCACCAAGATAAGCTTCACAAGCCCTCGATAAACGATCTCCTTGACTTTTGCCTAAACACACGAACCCAACAGCTTTAACATGGTTCAATAACTCAGAATCAAAAGCATGATTGACAAAGAAGAAACCTGCTGATAAAGACATCTCTGCAGCAAGGCACTCAGCTCTTGAAAGAGACCCCCTCCGGTGATGCGAGGTATCTCTTGCTGGCTGCAACTCGCTTGGCTTGATGAATCTTCAAGAGAAAAAGAGCCATCTGTCTTAAATTGCTTTTCTGCCAGTATGAGATCAATAATGGCATTTGTTGCAGCAAGACGAACTGCTTCTTCTCGTCTAAACATGGCCTTACGCACCACCAAAATCGTGTAATCCTGCAGCAGCAGGTGAAACAAGTAGAAAATACTGATATCACAGGTATGAGTTTCTTTCTTTATTAAACTAAACTTGAGAAGATATTTACCTGAAGATCACGACTGAACTTGATCAGAGGCAAAAGTGCAGTAACAAGATAAGTGGCAACCTTGCCATGCATGAAAGTGAAATAATCCAATAATTCCTTCAGACGGGAAACAAGTTCCACCATCAGGTAAGGATAACTTTGAACTAGATGGCCTATCAGTCTGCACATGAAATATTAATACCGCTGATAACCACAAATCAAGTAGAAAGTTGACAATTGTCAAGACACAATTACCTTATGATTGACATACTCTGTTCTGGCTTTAAAGACAGGACTCGAAACTTGCATTGCTCAATAATCTGCAACATATTGACGCAACCAATTCTAATTACATACGGCAACCAAACATAACAATGATTAAATACAAAATGGCTTCCAAATCAGACAAAAGATTGAGAGAATGCCTTCACCAGATGACAAGTGCATTGCAAAATATGCAAGGATATTATTATATAGTAGAAGGGAATGCAATCAATCATAAATAACTAAAAGAATTACAAATTTCCGTGGGTTGATAAGCTGTAACAATATATATTACTTATTTTTGGCTGTTTTAGCAAAACATTTTCAATTATTACTAAAAGAAATCAGCAGTCAACAGTTGTACCAACCTCATTTCTTGTCATATCATGCACCTCAAATAGATTTTTCAGTATCTGAATACCAAGCTCCTCAATTCCCAACAGATCATTTGAGTTGCAGGGCTCTTCTACTGACTCTAACAATATAAAGCCAAACTGAACAATACTAGGCACAATATGCTCCCTTCCATAGTTGCTCTCATTTACCTAATGACCAATAACAGAGCATTTTATTTAGATCTAAAACATCTCATTTATATTTTGCATGGAACTGACAGTGAGAACATGCACAGAAGATAGATATAGAGCAAAAGATTATTACAGCTCTTAAGACGGCCTTCTCCACTAGTTTCACACTCTGCAGATATTCTTCCTTAAAATCATTGGGTAGCCACATACAATCTCTGAAAGAGAAGCAATAAGTCACAAAGAAATTAACCTTATCAAAATCAAGAACACAAAACACAACACATGCCCTGCATTCTAAGTTCTAAACTGTGAACTACAAGGTAATAAAGCTGAACGAATATGAATCTCTCCTACAACGCTTCTATCATGAGAGTGAATATAAACTCTCCTCTAATGGCAGTACTCGGCTGCCTATAATAAGAGGCTACAGTATACATCAATGATTGAAGTCCTAAATGCCCTCTTGCTCTAATAATAGCAAATAAACTAAGAATGAACGACTAACTGATCCACTATTAACATTTTCCAAATACTATGTAAAACACATACAGAATCAATTAGCAGAACCATTGGATAAGAACCAATGCGGAAATATCTAGTAGTACTACTTATCCATGTTTTTACTGCCAAACTCAAATCTAAATAAAAATGTAAAATTCTAGAATCATTTATTACTTGGAAAACTTGTAATCACGATAAGCAGTCAGCAGAGCCGTTTTCAAAATCCCCATGGCAGTCTCACTGAACTTCCTAACCCTTCCAACAGACAACAACACGGCAACTGTAAAATGATTAAAAGCTCGAAGATCCGACTTCACAAGTCTCATAACCTCTTGTCCCAATGAAGGATCCTGTTTCACTGCAAAATTCACGTGAAGCAACGCAGTTCCTTCAACTTGCCTAACAATTGAAGTCACTTTTGAACCCATTTTTGAACCAAAAAAACATACAATCCCTTCAATAACCTCCCTCTTATTAAACCCTTTTGACGCCAAAACTAACAACTGGTACACAAGCGAAGGCAAGTCTTGCAAGTCCACAATTTTCATTCCCTTAAACACTTTCTCCAAAAACTCTCTACACCTCCCCTTGTCAATGAAGCCCAACTCCCTCGCAATCGAAACCAATTTGACTAACAAACCTTTTGACCAATCGCAATCAAGAATACGATCAAACACTGAATTCACATAATCGCCACTTCTCTCACTCTCTCTAACCAAATCAAAACACTTAGGCAAAAGATCGAGCATTTGGGCGTCATCCAAACTCACAATTCGTGACATATCCGATACAATTAAGTCCGCAATTGTTTTTATTTCATTAATCGGGACGTAATTCAAGAGGCTATTAAAGAAACGGATAGTTTTGAGAGAATTTGAGTCACCTGGGATTTTGAGCGAAGTGAAGAGTTGGGTGTAAGTGAGGAGAATAGAAGATAGGAGAGAAGAAAGAGAAGGAGTCTCGGGAGAGAGAGAGATTAATGAGAGAAGAGAAAATGTATATTCAGATATTGCGAGAGAAGGAGATTGAGAAGAGGAACGAGAATGGAGAAAAGAAATTAGGGTTTGATGGGATTCTGGACAAAGAAGATATGGCGGCACGGAAACGGTGTTGATTTGGTGGTGGGTTTGGGCTAGGCGGATGATGTCCACATCGGTTAGCGGCGGAGGTTCCGTGGTGGTGGTCATGGCGGTGATTCTTGCAGCTTCCCGTCTCTCTCTCTCTCTTTTAAATATGTTCTGTAAATAGGAAGCTTCAAAGAGCGGGAATTTTGGACTTCTACTTTTGCGCGGGAAACATTAAATTAACAATATTAAATAATTGTATTAATACGTGACAAAAATTAGTTCCTTTTATTTGCTATTCCACTTCACCTTTTTTTTTTTTTTAATTTTCCTTCATTCTTTCCCGCGAAACAAACAAGCGTATTTAGGTGAAATAGTAGAACCGATAGGCCGTTAAATCGATAACATCGTTATGTGTGAACGTTGGAAGTATCGAACAACCCATTCCTGGGCATGTCATGTCATCCCTGCTAAGGCACACGAGTCCTCTACATTTCGTCAAAATTATAGCCAATCAATACAAGACACGTGGATTTGGTATGTCGGATCGTTTCGATCGGGCCAGCCTCTATAAAATATCATATCCATTACGTGACCCGCCGTTCCAGAAACACTATCATATTGCGAACTTCGAGAAAATTAGATATACCTTCGTTTACTCGCGAACTGAATGCGTGGACTACACTTCCCTGTCTACCCCGCCTTAATTTAGTCCAAAATTTAATTCGTATCATTTTAAATAAATAGTTATCAATTTGGATTGTTTAGTTTCCCGATTTGGATATACTTCTATTTTTTTATAATTTTTTTTTGTAATTTCATTTTCTCGATAAAATTTATTATAATCTATCAAACTTTTAATATTTTAATAGCTTATTTAATATATTTTTTGAATTTTTAAACGTCAACACATATGCTATCAAAAAATTTACTATATTTTTTTAACAAAATTTTTAAATGTACCTATATATTATTTATCACAAATTTCATCAATAATCGGACACTAATACTTGATTTTAAAGAACAAAACTAATTTTTTCAAGACTTATAAAAATAATTGAGCGTAAATAAATCATATTATTTAATTTAATTTCATGTTTTAAATTTTTAAAAAATATATTAAAAATAAAAAAGTGTTAATGAGATTAAAGAAAAATAAAAATAAAAATTCTTTCAATGTTAATAGATTTTAAGAAAAATCACCCCATAACACAATTTTTCAGGTGATAATAAAAATTTAAATAAGTAAAAATTTTAAATATATTAATTTAATTCAGTTTTTGAAATTTATACCAAGTTTAAATTATAAATTAAATTAATAATTATCTATTTAATTTTTTAAAATTAAATCAATAAATTTTAAAATCTATCCTAACCATGAATGACGGTCCCTATGGCCTTATCCATAATTCTAACGAGAATCTTAACTCCGTTAAGAGTAAAGAAAAAACACTCTCACCAACCTACATGCTATTAATTATTTTTTAAAATTAAAAATGAAAATAGTTGCGCGAAAATAATTGATGGGTGCGTGTGGTCACTTCCCGGCAGCTAGAGTGGGATGAATTCAGCCATCATAAACGTAAGAAAAAAAAGTTACTAATAATCCTACTCGAGTTGCCTTATCAAAACTCATCAAAGAGACTACGACGTTACTCAATCCATAAACACACGACACCTTCGATCAAACCCCATTTACAATCCAACGACAAACGATCCCTTCAAATTTTCCCATTAATACAACCAACCCAAAACAAAACTTAAAAGAGAGAAAAATCAGATCAAATTCGTAGCAGAATATACGCATGGCTAGCCGCACCAAGGGAAGAACAACTTTGGAGGTCGGAGCTGATGGGGTTGCTCTCATTACCCTCATCAACCCTCCTGTCAATTCTCTTTCTTTTGATGGTAACTTTTTTTCATATTCTTCTTTTTTAATGGTAGATCTTACTTATTTATGTGTTTTTGAATGATACCCAGGTTAATTTTTTATTTATTTATTGTTGGTGGGTTTCTCTTATTATTATATATTTTGTTCCTTGTGTACCCATTTGATATTTTTATCTTGTGGGGTTATTGCTTTTGTTGTTTGGTAGTGTGAATATGTGCTCAGTGGTGATTTGATGTGAGTAACTTGATTTCAGCGAGACAGAATTTGTAAAAGAGCGGTAAAAATGCGCGGATCGTTTTGACGATCAAAATTTTATTTTTACTTTGGGGAAATTCCCTTATTTTTTTGCTTGATAACTCAAGTGGAGTTGTGTTATACTGTGTTGATAATGATTTCACTTGATAATAGCAATAATTTTGTTTGAGGCTGGAATTCTGTCTTTGGTTTTGGATTGTAATTGATGCACTTCACAGTTAAAAAAAAAAAAAAAAACTTAGAACTGTAGTTCAGGCGATTGATTAGAACTGAATCCCGTTTGGACTGTATAAAATTTCCAACCAATTAATTTCCTGTAATTTTGTCTATTTGACATTAGTTTGGACAACTGTTAGTCCCTTGAATCATCTGGACTGGCCTTTTGAGAATCATGGTTATTAATATTTTTGAATGAACACTGTATTTCTAATAATTGTGATAAATTGTTTAATGCGTCTCTCTCTATTCAGTGTTAAACAGCTTGAAAGAGAATTATGAACAGGCCTTACGTAGAGATGATGTCAAGGCAATTGTTGTTACAGGTGAGTCGTAAAAGTACTACTTATTTTTAGGACTTTCTGCTGATATCAATATCTCTCTAGCACTGCCAATGAATGTGATGTGAACTTATTAACATCTTATGTCATGTTGCAGGCGCTAAGGGTAAATTTTCTGGTGGCTTTGATATTACTGCATTTGATGGAGTTCGAGAAGGAAAGAGTATGTTCTGTTTCACACATCTATATTTGGTAATACACCTCATGACCTTCAATAATGTTCCCTTTACTTTTTCAGAGGACCTACCCCCAGCTGGTTTTATATCAATAGACATTCTAACTGACACTCTAGAAGGTACGCACCACATTTTGAAGGTTCTCTGCTCAAGCTGTACTTCTCTAGATTAGCTATATAATTTTTAATTTTCCAGGTGCAAGAAAACCTTCAGTTGCTGCCATTGATGGGCTTGCCTTGGGCGGAGGGTTGGAGGTTGCAATGGTATGTTTCAATGAATCTTTTGGACTAGTGGCCGTTCTACTTAATTTTGTTAGATGATCTTTTGGTTTTGTCTGCAGGCCTGTCATGCACGGATATCAACCTCTTATGCACAATTAGGCCTTCCTGAACTTCAACTTGGAGTTATTCCTGGATTTGGAGGTATGACTATTTGTTGGATGGGATAATTATGTTGTTTTTCATCTTTATTTGTGAGATGGCTTAATCAGATCTTGCTTAAAGTTCGTAAAACCATGGTAGATAGACAGGATATTGAGGAATGGTGGTGTGTGTGGTTCTCGTAGATGAGTTTGGCTGTCAGAAACTGAAGGATACTGTAGCATTGTATAGAAATCTGAGGTTTGCTGATGCATTGAATGTTTTGTTTATGGATCCAAAATGACCCGGATACTTATGAGAAGAACTAGGGTTTCTGCTTGAAGGTTTTCATTTCATTTTTTGTTGTAGAATTCAATTGAATTCTACCGTAATACTTTCAACATTCAATTCAATGTCCAACCTATTAAATGGACGCAGGGAAGGTGAATTGGGACTAGTATTTTTGTAAGTAATGTGAGATTCTGGTTCTTTGTTCTGTGAACCTAATTAGTCAAAAATACTTATGATTGTTTCTATATCTAAGAAAGAAATAGCCCAGATCCTCTAGTCTGGGAATGAAGCTTCGTTGAGTCAAGTTATATCTTGTATAATTTTAGACAACGGAAACCTTGTTTTGTTCATGTGAGCCTAATGCTACTAAACATGTGCATATGCACACTCATACAGGCATTGGTATTTTTGATCTAGCAACATTATTATCATAGGCTTTATGATGCATTGTTTAATGCTACAATGATTACTTCTTTTGTAAAACTCTTTAGCCACATATATCTAATTGAAAGATGCGGCAATTATACTTTTGTTAGGATCATTAAGTAAAATTAGCACGTGCTAGAATTTGTCGATTAATAAAAGAACTATATCTACAGTTGACAGATGAAGTTCTTAGACAATCTAATCTGACTTGTTGGTTCAAGTCTAGAGCCAATATTAGGATATAAGGTTTTATGTCATTGGGTTTGGAGCAAAACCAACATCCACTGAACAATGACGGATACATGATCTTGAAAATTACGAATTACGATCTCTTAAATAGTTGCCCAAGATCATTTACAAAGTTATTAAGTGATCTACAATTGTATGATGTTGATATGATTTATTGGCATTGTTTAATGTTGCTTGATAATTAGTGGATTTCTTTGCTATCGTCACTCATGCTCCTGAATTGGTTCAGGAACACAGCGACTTCCTCGTCTTGTTGGCCTTGCAAAGTCCCTTGAAATGATTCTGGTATGTTTTGGCTGATTCATTTTCTTTCTTGAATTATTGTTTGGGATATTTCAACATTATTGCTGTAAAATTTTCATAAATCCATCTGTCTTTGTCTTCCTCTACCATGCATCATCTAAGTAGACATCAAAACCAGTTAAAGGGGAGGAAGCTCTTGCTTTGGGTCTTGTGGATGCTATTGTTCCACCTGATCAACTGGTAAACATTGCACGTCAGTGGGCCCTCGATATCTATGAGCGCCGAAAACCATGGGTTGCTACTGTATACAAAACTGACAAGATAGAGCCCCTCGGGGAAGCAAGGGAAATCTTCAAGTTTGCGAGGGCTCAGGCCAGGAAGCAGGCTCCAAACCTTAAACACCCCATTGTTTGCATTGATGTTATTGAAGCGGGTATTGTGTCTGGTCCACGGGCTGGACTTCTGAAGGTCCTTATCTATCTCCATCATTCTTCTGCTTCCTTTCAGTTACAGCTACATGCAATTGTGTGATGACATTTTTTTTATTGGCAGGAAGCTGAAGCTTTCCAAGAACTTGTTCCTTCTGATACCGCCAAAAGCTTGATCCATATCTTCTTTGCTCAACGAGGAACCTCCAAGGTTTATATTAATTTTACTGCTTGAGTTTTTTGTTGTTCATCTGTAATTCATAAGTAATTAATCTTTATTATATTCGAGTTCCAATCTTGTTTCAGTCTAAGTGGTCCTATTGTTGATGTCTTAACCTTTTAACTTTTCTAACACTCATCTCTTACCAATGGATAGGTTCCTGGGGTAACTGATCTTGGTTTGGTACCAAGACGAATGAAAAAGGTTGCTATTCTTGGTGGAGGGTTAATGGGCTCTGGAATAGCTACTGCATTGATTCTCAGTAATTATCCTGTTATCCTGAAAGAAGTAAATGACAAGTTCCTGCAGGCTGGGATTGGAAGAGTCAGAGGTGAGGGTTGCCTTGTGTATCCTTGTATTTTACTGTCATATAACCGATTTCCGTTTAATATTTCACAAGTCATATGTTTGCGGGATAACATTTTTTCATCCTTTTTGTTTTCCTTTTTTTTTTCTGTGTTCAGCCAATCTGCAAAGCCACGTCAAGAAAGGAAAAATGAGTCAAGAAAAGTTTGAAAAAACCATGTCTCTTCTTAGGGGAGTTCTTGACTATGAAAGCTTTAAAGATGTGGACATGGTCATAGAGGTAGTTTGATATACATGTTGATTTACCGTACTCTTTCTAATTGTTTATTATCCAAAAGTGTGAGGAATCTAGTCTTTATTATTTGTTTTTGATGTTTTGGAACAGGCTGTTATTGAAAATGTTTCTTTGAAGCAACAAATTTTTGCTGATCTTGAAAAATATTGTCCACCACATTGCATACTTGCTAGTAACACTTCCACAATTGACTTGAACTTGATTGGTGGGAGGACCAAGTCCAAGGATCGGATTGTTGGTGCCCATTTCTTTAGGTATTATCCATTGTAGAGTTGCCATTCTTCTCTCTTCTGCCTTATTACTTTGACTCAAAAGTTGACTTATGCTTCTGATGTAGTCCGGCTCATGTCATGCCACTGCTGGAAATTGTCCGTACCAAGCAGACTTCTCCCCAAGTAATTGTGGACTTACTAGATGTCGGGAAAAAGATAAAAAAGACACCAGTTGTAGTTGGTAATTGCACAGGCTTCGCTGTCAACAGGATGTTCTTCCCTTACACACAGGCTGCTATTTTGCTTGTTGAACGAGGTACAGATCTCTATCTGATTGATAGAGCAATTGCCAAATTTGGCATGCCAATGGGCCCATTCAGGTATGTAATATGTGCAAAAAATGATTTGTTATTTTGTTGTCGCTGCTACTTTGAAAAAATCTGATATCACCTTGTATGGCTTCAATATTTTTATGCAGATTGGTTGACCTTGTTGGTTTTGGGGTGGCAATTGCTACTGGCATGCAATTTATTGAGAATTTCCCCGAGCGCACCTACAAATCAATGCTTATCCCAATTATGCAAGAGGACAAGAGAGCAGGTTGAATTTAGTTGTTGAACTGCTGGCTGTTTACAATTTCACCAACTTCTGTTTAATTTCTGAGTGGATCTCTAAGTCTCTATTATGAACTACTACTTTCAGGTGAAACTACTCGCAAAGGTTTCTACTTGTATGATGATAAACGAAAAGCAAGCCCAGATCCTGAACTAAAGAAATACATTGAGAAGGCTAGGAGCATCTCTGGTTTTACCATTGACCCCAAGGTCTCTCTCGCTCTTTATAACTTTGTAGCTCTAATGTCCTACCAGTTTACTCTTCTTAGGGCTTGTAATTATATCTAATACTAAAGCATTAACCACAAAATATTGAAATCATGAAAAAATGGCCAAAAGTATGATATTAACAATGTAATATAGAAGTCTCTCACACATTTTGTGGGATTGTATTTTTGATTCAGATAACAAAATTGTCGGAGAAGGACATTGTGGAGATGATATTCTTCCCGGTGGTGAATGAGGCCTGTCGAGTCTTTGCTGAAGGTATCGCAGTCAAAGCAGCAGACCTTGACATTTCTTCTGTCATGGGCATGGGTTTTCCACCTTACAGGTGTGTAGTCTTTTACTCATTGCAGGTTCTTTCTTCCTCAACTCCAGTTCTTGCTTTAACAACATGCTGCAATTTTGAACAGGGGAGGAATCATGTTCTGGGCTGACTCTCTCGGATCTAAGTACATTTATTCAAGATTGGAGGAATGGACAAGGATGTATGGAGAATTTTTCAAGCCTTGCGCTTTCTTGGCTGAAAGAGCTGCCAAGGGAGCTACTCTGGTGAGAAATTGAAACTATTATCTTCCAGCATATTATTAGAATGATTCAGATCTATTATACTATGCATCCTGAGATATTTTTTTAGGATCCTGCCCTGCGTGTTGGGCAGCTAGACCAATACAATATGTCGTGAATTGGCTTAGATACGACCCCTTACAGCAAGCAAAATGTCAATAAATGGGTCACTGGATGAGTTTGATCGGGGGCATGAATTACACAAATTAGATCATTTAAAGGGGGAGGGGGGTTATGAGTTTTGATCTCCTGATCATGAAACTACATATCACAGATTAATAACAGCTGGGCTCTTATTAATGTTTTTGCTTAGATTTTATAATCTGACAACCTTTCTTGCTCTTGCCTGCTCTTTTATAATTTTTGTTTGTCCATTACAGAGTGCTCCTGTGGAACAAGCAATGTCAAGAATATAAGACAAAACTTAGCTTGTTGCTTTGTTGGTTCAGATGTTTTACTTCCTAGATGAGATGGCTCAGCAGGATCCAAATAAATGTATGGCATAATAAATTGATGTTTAGTAATAACTTTGAAAACTATGTATAAACATCCCAAAAGTCCTATAGGCAGTCTAAAGGATAAATTATATTATTCTTACT
>JAXCLQ010000007.1:5105125-5115515 GCA_035584115.1 Cedrela odorata
AGGATAAATTATATTATTCTTACTGTTACAACTTCACTTTAGTTTTTTTTATTTTCCGCCTTATGTCATGTCCAGTGTTTATTGTTTTAATTAGTAAAATAATTAATTAATTAATTAAATCGCGAAGAAAAGTGGATGTCTTAACATATAATTACACCGGTGAATTGAAATAATCCCGTGTCCTTTATAATATTTGCTTAAAGAAAACTTACTAATGTGTCACTGAATTTGATTTTCAGATCCTGTAATCCTTTTCTATCTGGATAACTCTGAAAAGGGTGACAGCTAAACAAGAAAGAAGATACACAGCTCAATTATATTAACCAGTTAATGATCATATTGTGCTTAACAATTCCAATAAACCCAAAATCAAAAAGAGTTCAAAAATTTGGAAATATAGAAAGCATAGTGTTGTGAATCACGTTGCTGAGTAGAGGACAGTGGCCTACAACAATTGATTTAAAAAATAATAATATTGTTTCTAGCAACATAATACCCTCCACTACTTTTTGCCTATGAGAAAATTAAAACCTGAAGAGAGCAACATATAATTACAAACACTCCGGAATTGCTTTTTTCAAGCTTCCCCATCTACTACTTCCTCCCAAACACATCCCATATCCTTTCAATTCTAGATATGGAAGATTTGTGCTTCTATGTCGGAGTTATAGGTGATATAACTTTTTCCATCTTTGTATATACAGCGTTATTTTGATATGTTTGGCCAATTTTATCATGTTTTTGTTTTCTTATTTCAGGCAACATTAGCTCAGTGCTTATGTTTCTTCTTCTTTTCATCCAAATCTTCTTAAACAGTTTCCTTTAGAAGGAGATCGAGATCTGGCAAATTCACCAAATTTTATCTGTGAATGCAGTGGAACGTTCAGGAGAATTATAAAGCATCGATCCACCGAAGATTTTCAAAGCCTTCCCTATATTTGTACCTTGTTGAACTCATCCTTGTGGACTTATTACGGCATCACAAAAACCTGGAGGATATCTTGTTCACACTGTAAATGGTTTCGGCATTCTAGTTGAAGCTATTTACGTAACCTTATTTCTCATTCACGCTCCAACCAGAGCTATCAGGGTTTGTTAATTTTTCTCTCATCGTTCTTATATAGTTTTCAGTAAATTTTCTTCAGCTGCGTAAATATTTGTGCCGTGTGATTTCAGAGTAAAACTGCTGAATTTTTCGGCTTCCTGGATGCTGGATTTGGGTTTTGTGGCGACAGCAATTCTGGTGACTCGGCTGGCATTTGAAGGAGAAGCACGAATTGATGCCATAGGGTTTATGTGTGCTGGACTCAATATTATTATGTATGCATCACCTCTATCTGCCATGGTAATTATTAAGACTTAATTATCTTTTTATATACAATATTTTTGATTTGGTTCGTAATCAATAATACATTGTTTAGTTACATTGTTCGTAATTAATGGAAATTACATTGTGATTTGCATGAGCATGCACTGCAGACCCAATGTGTAATACCTCAGTGTTACGGTCTAACTAAACAATACAATTATCCATTAATGGGCATAGCTACAGTAAAGTTGCCCAATAGAGGAATAAGTTTCTCGACCAAAATTTCGGACAAAACACAAAACAGAATAGAATCGAACACAGTACACAACTTGAGTTTCAGATTTTTATATTAGGCTGATCAACAAAAACAAGCATAGCTGGATGAGATTGAGAGCTGCCATTGTTCAAAGCTCATGCTCAACAGTCCATGCAAATAAACAAAGGAATAAAGACATTAATTAATAAATCATCATTAATTAAATTAACTTTGTATTTATTCAAGAATGGTCATGTGGTTGTGCCCCAAAACTGTACATGCTTCCATTCCCTAAGCTAAAATCTTGTCTTCATCTGTTGTTAAGGTCCCATAATCACAAATTTAAGCAGACTGGCACTATATTATTATAATCTACAGATCCATAAGACCTGTTTAATATATAATCTATAATTCAACTTCAACACGTCAGCATACTTAACAAAGATGCAATTCTCAACAAATTTGGATCCTGCTAGTCACGGTATTAATGTCTAATGTTTAGCATTTAATAAAGCTGTACAAGCAATTTATTAAATAAAAGAATTGCACACCGGACACAGTCTGTTCTGCAATCTGAAGAGTAAAAGAACGATAGCGATACAATGAAAAGAATCAACAGCCATGATGGGACTTTGAAAAAATGGTATGTTTATCTGATGTAATGAAAGTGACAGAAAGACAGCCCAGAGGGGGTAAACAGACGAGACGTTGAACTAAAATCCAATGGATGGGGGCACATCACAGTGTACTCTTTGTTTCTAATCTTGTGGTGTTAGATTACAGTGAAGCCTTGAATACAGCATAGTACACAGTACACAGTCACAGACACTTAGCGTTCAAAAGGGAGTTAACAAGGGAAGAGCCGAAGGAGATTGAAAAGAGGAAGAAAGCAAAGCTGAAGGATGTATAGTTACTGTATTCATTGTTGTGGTGAATGCATTAGGATCATGCTGGTGTATCCATTTTTACATTATTCTGTATGATTAATTACTAGTTTTTACTGAGTACATATTGTCATTTTCTCTTGGAATTGCAGAAGTCAATTGAATCTTCTACCCCGATGATTCTTGTGATCAATAAAATAGACTGTGCTCCAATGGCTACCTCTGACTGGGTCAATAAAAATGGCAATGCTTTCAGTAAATATGTTTTTACCTGTGCTGTCACTGGTCAAGGAATACAAGACTTGGAAACAGCCGTCACACAGATTGTGGGTCTCAACCGGATTCCTGCTGGAGGACGGAGATGGGCAGTGAACCAGGTTAGCCACCTTTTAATGTTAATTCATTGTTTTCCCTGTATGTATGCCACGTTCCATGCATCGGCAATTGCATATGTAGCTCAGATTTAGTAGTCTATGAATATGCTGAGTTGCAAATGCTGATGCCACCATTGCTACCTTTTCCTACATTAAATTTTTGTTCAACAAAAACAGGGTCGGCTGAGACTGACTCGAATCATGACCTGCTACTGATTCTGATTGCTATATGTGTTATAATTTTTCAGAGACAATGAGAGCAGCTTGTGAGGACCAAGGAGGCACTTGTAAGGTTGAAATCATCAATAGAGGAAGAAAGGCCTCTAGATTTTTGGACTATTGACTTGAGGAATGCTGCATTAGCTCTCGGGCAGACAAGTGGAGAAGACATCTCTGAAGAGATTCTGTCCAACATTTTTGCCAAGTTCTGTATCGGTAAATAGATCATATTTGTCGCGTTACCTTTATCTTACAATGTAAAGCACAAGATTTTGTTTATTACTCCCCAAAATTTCACCAGTGAGTTTTTCTCATAGGAGTGTCCTAAAGTACTCTTGACAATGTTAATTATGTATCTGGATGGAAATACCATGAATGGTTTTTGGACGGCAATGGATAGTAGGACAGTGGAGAAGAGAAATGGGAGGGCTTAAACGATCTGAAAGACAAACCCAGAAAGTACAAACAAAAAGCTTTATATAACTTCAGTGTGGTGGTTCAAGTGGGCGTGGAATTTTGAAAGCAAAATGTGTTTCAACGTCAAAAGAGTGTTAACAAGGGAAGAGCTGGAGGAGATTGAAAAGAGGAAGGAATTTTGAAAGCAAAATGTTTAGTTGGACTGTAATCAATATTACAGTCTAACTAAACAATACATTGTTCGTAATCAATAGAAATTGCATTGTGATTTGCATGAGCATGCATCGCAGCACCCTACAATAGCACAATGTGCAATACCTCATTGTTACAGTCTGACTAAACAATAAAATTATCCATTAATGGGCATGGCTACAGTACAATTGGCCCAACAGAGGAATGTATTTCTCGACCAAAATTTCGGACAAAACACAAAACAGAGTAGAATCGAACACAGTACACAACTTGAGTTTCAGATCAGGCCCATGGATGAAAGGATTCCTAATATTTCCTTCACCTTTTTATATTAGGCTGATCAACAAAAACAAGCATAGCTGGATGAGATTGAGAGCTGCCATTGTTCAATGCTCATGCTCATGCTCAACAGTCCATGCAAATAAACAAAGGAATAATGACATTAATTAAATTAACTTTATATTTATACAAGAATGGTCGTGTGGTTGTGCCCCAAAACTGTACATGCTTCCATTCCCTAAGCTAAGATCTTGTCTTTATCTGTTGTTAAGGTCCCATAATCACAAATTTAAGCAGACTGGCACTATATTATTATAATCTACAGATCCATAAAACCTGTTTAATATATAATCTATAATTCAACTTCAGCACTTCAGCATACTTAACAAAGATGCAATTCTCAACAAATTTGGATCCGGCTACATCTTCTATGTTAATTGAATCACGGTATTAATGTCTAATGTTTAGCATTTAATAAAGCAGTACATGCAATTTATTAAATAAAAGAATTGCAGACCTCCGGACACAGTCTGTTCTGCAATCTGAAGAGTGTATTGATTGGATGAAATCATACGACAAGAAAGAACGATAGCGATGCAATGAAAAGATTCAACGGCCATGATGGGACTTTGAGAAAAAGGTAGATTTATCTGATGTAATGAAAGTGACAGAAAGACAGCCCAGAGGAGGTAAACAGACTAGACGATGAACTAAAATCCAATGGATGGGGAGACATCACAGTGTACTCTTCGTTTCTAATCTTGTGGTGTTATATTACAGTAAGAATTACAAACAACCGTACCCCACCGCTTCCACGTTCCGTTTTTAATAACGAAAAAGTCCACGTAACTTCACGGGGTGTCCCATAAGACAAAACATATGATGATCTCTATGTATGTTAAAATTCCAACGGTGGAGATTGCAAGATAAGATCCGTATCTCGGAGTACCATCTGAGGGCTAATATTTTATCGCTCTCTTTTTCCTTGTTGGCTTGGATTGAGATAATTTCGTTGATAGATTAAAGATGGAGGTTCAGTCAACACAACCATCAGTTCAGGGGGCAGGGTCGGGTCGGGTTTGGGGTCCTCCATCAACCATTGAAGCCAACCAGGTGCAGCACCTATGGCTCCACTACGCTCTCCAATTATAAGCTCAAGTTATCACTACACCTGGACAAAATAAAAAAAACATCCTTTAAATATATATATATATATTTCAAGGACTTATTAATAATAAAAAATTAATTAACTAATTAATTAAAAAAAACAAATAATTAATTAGCTAACTTGTAGCTTCAACTACTAATACCCTTCACATTAAAAGTTTCACCAACTACTTGTAATCTCTTGGGAGTAATAATTTAACTATCTCCTGTTTAATTAATTAGCCCAATTTTGTAGCTCACTCGCTAGATGGAGTCAGTAGCAAATACAACAAAGCCTTGAATACAGTACAGTACACAGTCACACACGCTTAGCGTTCAAAACAAGGAGCCAAAGCCCTTGAATATATATATATACAGATATATATTTATATATGACCATAATAAAATATTAGATTTTAATCTAATCTAATGGCTGGCAGAGAAGGAAGGAATCTATTGCAGGAAGCTTTTCTTCTTCAGTCTTCCCATTCATTCTAACATGGGAATTGATGATAATGAAATTATAATAATGAAATAAAAGCAAACTCAGAATGGCTTTGCTCTGAAGGGGCAGTCTCTTGTATGTGTGAGTGGATTATTGTGTTTGTGTCCTTGGCAAAGGCAAGATAAGTCTGAAAATGTTCGGGTTTTGCTTTGTCTTGTTATGCAAATATATGTATAAATAATTCATACAGTTTCTTTTAAAAAATTGTAGGGTTAAGACAGTCTTCCACGTGCTCCTGGGGACTCTCTCTTCCACGAATGAGTGCTCCGAGTCTACTCCCATTACTTCATAACTTCAATGCCGATATATTATTTGTTTATTTATTTAAAATTTTAGTTTCTACTCAAATGCATCCTCTGACCATCTGTTACCCTTCTTTTGTTTGCATCTTCCCTTCCCATCTCACTTTCTTTCTCTCTGTCTTTGTCTATCACTCTCTCTAACACGCACACACACAAACACACAGAGCGAAACAACGACTGCTGAAAAGCATTCAAGGGTAATGATCAGAAAAAATCAACTGGGAAAAAAAAATACAGATTTTAATTAGCTAGCATCAAAAGCTTGATTTTTGTTAATGGAGGGAATCAAAGGAGGAGGAAGAGTTGGTGTTGGTGATAATCATCAGCAAGAAGATATGGGAGATGGTATGCAATGTAGTGACCATCCTTTTAGAAATAACCCAGGCGGGATCTGTGCTTTTTGCCTTCAGGAAAAGCTTGGCAAGTTAGTTTCTTCTTCATTTCCTTTGCCAATTCGGGGTTCTTCCTCTTCTTCTCCTTCTCCTTCTTTTAGATCTGATATTGGTGTTGGTAGTGGTTGTGTTGCTAGCAATGGTGTTACTGGTACTACTGCTTCTGTGAATTCTCTTTCTCTCTCAGTTCGTCCTACTTCGACAAAAAGTAGAAATGATAATGGCAATGACCGCCATTATCAAGAACATTTTACTAAGCGGGCCAGGATCCCTTTTCTTTTGGCCAAGAAGAAGAAGAAAATCATGCTGGCATCATCAGATCGTGCAGCTGATATTGTTTTCAAGAGAAGCAAGTCCACTACAACTCCTAGGAGGGGACATTTCTTGGATGCTACTGATGATGCTGAGGTGTTTAGTCCTAGAAAAAGAAGTGGGTTTTGGTCATTTCTTTACCACTCTTCAACTTCAAGGTCAAACACTGCAAAGAAAATGGAAAAGATCACAACTTTATCGGCTACAACAACAGCAACAGCAAATGGGTCTCATGTGAAGGCGAGGGACAGATATCTGGGATCTTCCTTGTCAAAGAAAAGTGACATTGTGATAGAGGAAGACGATGATAGTCCCAACAGTCAAGCAACTGCTTCAGCTTCAGCTTCATCTTTTGAGCGCAAAGTTTCAAGATCCAGATCTGTTGGTTGTGGAAGCAGGAGTTTTTCTGGTGATTTCTTTGAGAGAATCTCAACTGGGTTTGGAGATTGCACTCTTAGGAGAGTGGAGTCTCATAGAGAAGGCAAACCAAAAGTCAATACTGCTTCTTCTCATATGAAAGAAAGAGTCAAATGTGGTGGCATTTTTGGTGGGTTTATCATGACTTCTTCATCTTCTTCATCTTCTTCCTCTTCTTATTGGGTTTCATCTTCTGCTGAAGATCATGTCAATGGAAAATCATCAGCATCTGGGGTTTCTGCAGCTGGACCACTTGCCCATGGAAGAAGTAAAAGCTGGGGTTGGGCTTTTGCTAGTCCCATGAGAGCTTTCAGCAAACCCTCTTCTTCTAAGGATGGCAAAAGAGATCACATCATCAGAGAATCTGCAAATAAGAGCACAACTCCAAATTTGACTGCCATTCCTTCATTGTTGGCTGTGAGAGGCTAAACATCATCATATAAAACAGTTTGGGGTCTTTGGGTATACATTACATTTGGATAATTACCTGTTTATCTTTGTTGTTCTTAGATAAGTTCATCATCTGTAATAGTGCTACAAACTCCTTTTTCTCCTTTGTTTTATCTGCAAATTTGTAATCTTTTTAGATATTTTCCTGGTCTTTCACCATTTTTTGGTGGCTTCAGATCAGCTTGTTGGAATCCTACCAGAACCCATGTGAATCTTGCCTGCACTGTGGCATGAACTGGATAGTACTGTTGAAGGAGAAGAGAAATGTTTGACTAGTATTAATTATTATTATGTATTCTCTCTTTTGTTGTGATTTGCGGGGGGGTTTAGTGATGAATCTGCATTCTTTATTTAATCTTTCTGGTGTTCATTTGTAAGTTATATCATGGATGTTTATGCCAAAGAAATGTGTTTAATTTTCTAATATTTTCTAGCTAAAATTTTACTCAAGGCACATGTACACACGTTTGTTGGTTTTAGACACGTTGGGAGTTCTGGCCAAAAATCCCTAAAACCGTTTGTATTTTGTTCTAATACGAATCAAAGTTGGAGAAATCTGCTTCACATGATTGGTGCAGCTAAGAACACCTAAGACTATTTGACATCTGCGAGCATGGTCCATAGGCCAAATTCATTTGGAAATAGAGCTTCTTCACCATAGAAGGTATAATGTAACTGTACTAAGAAGCAGGCTACTTGTAGTTATCAACTGTACCAATCTGTCGGCATTTATATGAATACAGATCCAAGATTACTTATTTCTACCTTGCAATTTAATGGAATATAGGCTGTCAGTGACTTTGGAAATTGTCAGTAAAATTTAAGACCGTAAATAATCAAACACTATTCCTTCACTCAATTTGAATATGGGTACTCAGACATGATCGGTATTATACACAATTCATTCTGTTAAAGATTCTTAATACTCATTTTGATTGTGGTTGTACTTACGAAGAAGAGTAAAGAAAATACAAGTTAAGTTCAGGTTGAAGTAAGGCTAGAAGGAAGAAAAAAATGAAAGGGACGGGAGAGTTAAGAGGAAGTACACAAAAGCAAAGAGACAGGAGAAAAGCTGCTTACGGCGGGGCACGGTGATATTGGCATAGCAGGTAACAATATTCATTGGTGGACCCATTTGGAGATCCACTTTTTAATCCACAATATAATTACAATACCCAGCCCTGAGATTTTTTTTTTTTTTTATGTGATAAGGATGCTTGCTTGCTTTCTTTTTCTTAGATTCTCTGGTATTGGGAAGGTGCAATATGCAAAGGCAGATCTCCTTTACCACATTACCACCTTTTTCAACCAAAAAGACATTGATATGATATTAAGCATATCTATTATACTGTGGGGGTGTGGGCATGCAAAAATTAGAATGTTATGTATGTAGTATTATAACTTATAATCAACTTCATTATCATTTTGGCTTGTTGATTTGGGACATCTACATTACATTGTTTTGTCCCATCCATAATTTTCACATGCCCTCCTTATCTCGACTACTATGAAATGAAAGAGACGTCGTTTTTGCTCTATTACTGTGAATCACAATAATTAATGACTTGCATTGAAGTAGTCTAACGAGTTCAGGTTGGGCCAAGGTCAAGTCTAATTGTTCAATTTAGTATCGGGCCCGACCGACCGCAGAACACTTATCGTGCTTTGACATAAACTAGGAGTCTAGAACCGGCAGACCATGTTGGTCCAAAAATGGACCTTTTTTGAACCTCTTCATTTCACTTGTTAGTTACTCCACAATGTATGGTTAATCATTTTAATAGTATACAATTGATTCGATTGACGGCATAGAATTCCTGCTCTGTTTGGTGGGTCGAACTTATCATCAACCATGGGCTAGTCCAACGTAGTTTATAGTGCTACTATGCGCACTCCATCTGTATTCTTTTTAGCACCTTTTTCTTTTTTTAACAAAAATTATAAATAAAATGATTTAAGTGTATTCGATCTCGGCATTAGTAAAGTATTCAGATGCGTTAGGATTTAAGGGAATTTATTTAAATACGCACGTATAGTTAAACGGTACTTAGACAATAAAATACCATATATATATATATATTTATATATAGACCTAAGTACATGATATTGTTTCTCTTTTATTTTCAAAATAATTATAAATAATGTAAGGACTAGATTGAAAAAATTTTAAAATTTAAGGGGTTAAAATATAAAATTATCATAAGTTAAGGAAAAAGTATAAATAATAAAAATATGGGGTCAACATTAAATTAATTATATTATATTATGTCCCAATGAAGTGTATTACTAAGTTAACCCAAGATATTTTTAAGTTAAACTAATATAGTTAGACAAACACAAATTCAAATTAAATAAATTTAAACCCAAATACATTTAATTCAAAATAAACCAATTTTCTTTATAAATTCTCTACACAATCTTCACCCTCCACTTGTCATAAACTCCACCCTTCATGTGTTACCTTATTAGCCAATTTAGATGATGTTTGGATAAGGATAAACAATAACCAAAATAAGTGAAAAATGAGGTGGCAATCATATTAGCCATTGGATTAGGTTAAGTAATTCAATGTTTTAAGTTTTCAAATTGAGACAAAATTTGGACAAAAGAAATGGCAAAATGTGAGCTAAGAAGAAAAAGAGAAAACAATCCCAAATTTTTATATTTTTAACTTTATTAATTTTTAGACTTTTTTTTTTTTTTTTTTTACCTTTGTTTAGAGGAAAACCAAAAGCCAAAATAAGAGAAATAAGAGAATAGGGCAACGTGAATGAAGGGAAAAAAATAAGAGACAAAACGTGAAGTGATTGGGAAGAGCTTAGTCGTGAGTTGTGGGAGGAAAAGTGAGGCCGATCAAGCAAGGAAGAGAAGGGGTAAACCAGGTGAAGAAGAGAAGAGGCCGACCAACTGAGAAAAGAGAGAGAGAGAGAGAGAGA
>JAXCLQ010000007.1:5124511-5140662 GCA_035584115.1 Cedrela odorata
TTGTAGGCAAATCCGGTTTGAATTGACCATAATTTGCCAGCTTCTTCATGCCAAGTTCAAGAGAGTGAAAATGAAAACAAGTTAACAGGAGAGAGGCTTTTGGGAAAAAGCTACAGTTGAGAGGTACACAGATGTCTGAAATCTGTAAGATGAATTTTTCTATATTTGTAAATGCTTCATCTCATTCTATATGGCATAACACAGTAAGAAGCCATATGAACATCAAAAAAGATGTTGATTCTTAATAGCAACTGCATACAAGGAACGAATCTCACATACATACTAGCCAAGCTTATAATTAAAGCAAATTGCACATCAATAAAATAATAAGGACAACATCCTCGTTACATGGATGAAAACAACCAAAATAAATGAATTCAATATTTAACCTAATATTGTAATAAAGCAAACAAAAACGAAGGCTTTTCAAATTGCAAAAAATTTCATGTTGTCAACTTACAAAAGGTACAAAAAGAGCAATCCTAACCAAATGATAAAGATATTGACAATCCCACCACACAGATTCAAAAATTTCATGTTGTCAACTTCCAAAAGGTACAAAAAGAGCAATCCTCACCAAACGATAAAGATATTGATAATCCCACCACACAGATTCTACAGGACAAAAATAAAAACCCAGACCCAGAGTTTTAATCTTCCTCCTCACCCTCGTTCTCTGCAATGTTGAAGTATCTCAATTCATAGATATTGCGGTCCTTGTTGGAGGCAATCACACGAAGCCAATCACGCACATTGTGCTTCTTCAAATACTTCTTTGTCAAGTACTTAAGGTACCTACAAGGGGGCCAAACCACACACATTGCTCGAGTCAATCAATAACGAAATGCAACAGAATAAGTGTGTCTATCAAGCGTTTTCAAGTATTCTCCTCCTAGAATAAGTGAATTTTTGGCTCTGGACATGCAGAAATCAAAGAACAACAATCTGGGTCATTTGTTTTCCAACCTCAAATTACTTTATACTATTAAGCCAAACACTACAAAATACAATCAACTATGTTTAGGTGTTTCTAAACCAACTCTCCAGACCCTTTTCTATATTGAAAAAAAAAATTATTCAGTCTACTAAAGCCAAAACTATATAAGACCAAAAAAAAAAAGCATTTGGCAATATGAAAGTGCTTTTAAACAAAGTACCTTTTAGAGAAGGCGGAGTCAGAGGTAACGGTGATCTTGGTTTTGTCACGAGTGACGGTAATGGTGTCACCGAGAGCGCCGGCTTTGCCGCCAACTTTGATGCGCTCTTGGAGGAACTTTTCGAGTGAGGCAATGTCCATGATCTTATCCTCCACCGGCTTAGCACAGTCGATCGTAAAAGTTGCTCCTTTCTTCTTACCCTTGGCCCCACCGGCCGCTCCGGTTGCTCCTCTGCTCATTTTCACCTACAATTGAATCTCTGCAAGTGCATTAACAATAAATTAAATACCCGAATTAAGAGCGAAACGAAGAGAGAAGAGAGGCAAGGACCTGCTTGCCTGAAAGGTAGGGTTTTGGTGCGCCGCTGATACTGGGAGTAGGTTAGGGTTTATTTGTAATGACAGGCCGAATTTCGGAAGGGCCGAGGCCCATAAACTTGATTTATAGAATTGAATTTGGGCCGATCCAGTAAAGTCTTGGAAGTCGGTCCAATTTAATTATTTTATCTGAAAATATATATTTTTTTAATTAAATTTATTTTTATTTCGTTGTTTATTCAACTGGAGTGGAGTGTCTGTCATACCATTAAAATATGTTTACAAGTAATTTTATTTATTTTATATTTTAAACTAAATAATATTTATTTATTTTATATTTTAAGAAAATAAATTTTCAAAATGTTATTCAGCAAAATGAATGATAATTTTCTGAACAAGTCAAAAATTCTGGAATAAAGATATCAGTAGCAGGTGGTGTTACCAAGAGGAAAAACAAAAACATTACAAATAAATGCCCAACCAAGCAATGTTTTCTTCTCCATCTAACAAAAATAGTTCCCAGCAATTGTCTCCCTTCCCACATCTCACTGCTACTCTCGCCGTCCTACTGGCTTTTCTTCTTTGTTTTCTTCAATTTACCAGATTCTCACTGTAAGGGGGGTGAGACAGGGACATCAAGGGTTGTTCCAGCTTGGATCTGGCCCCACCCAATAAGACGCCAGTGCTTCTCCACTCGCCGACTGAGTGCAATCTTCTCCCCCTTACTGGTGCACACTGGAGATGTAAGTTGCAGTTTTGCCAAGTCGTTCTTTACAGCAATAACCCTAGCACCCGTTGACATGGACCCTATGTTCAACATTAGAATCTCTCCTTTTGTAAGTTTTGAGACCTTTCCCTGCCTTTCTGAACCCTTTGTCCTCACACCCAAAAGCCGGCGCAACAGAAAGAAGTTCACCTACAACACCAAGCATCAAAATGTTCGGCATAAATCAGACACTCCTCATCACATCAGAATCTTTTTTACCAACCACAAATTCCTAAGAGATTAGAGATCTATTTTCTACAGCAGGCAAACAAACAGATAAGTTGACACATCAACAGCCATGAAAGTTTTTTGCAGGCTCAAATTCTTACCTCAAGCTCAACGAAAACTTCAGGGAGCGACCCAACCTCCCCAAGAACCTGACCCACCAATCTATCGGCTCGTGTCAAAGTAGGGTCCATGGTTGTACCAACCCCAATCAGACCACCAGGCACTGCAAATTGCAGCTCATTTTGCTCAGCATACAATGACACTATTCTAGAATATATAGGAGTGCATTTGATGTTCCCACTCTCATCTTTAACAACAATACCAGGACGAACTTCGATAAATTGGTTTAACCTCAAAACACCCTGTAAAGAAACACACAGAAATTAATCAGTTCGGGAAAAGAAAAAAAAGTACGTTCAAGTTCAACCAACCAGCGGCAGCAACCAACAATCACAAAAATCTAGGGATGGAATCTTCGTGACAACTTATCTATTATGAGAATTATATCACCAATATATTTACTAGATGTATTAATAGATTATATATACTTAACTCGATGCCTTGTTTGTTTTTTAAAATTATAATTTTATCACGTATATTGTAGTTCACAAATCAAGCATCTTCAGCCTATGAACAAGCATGGCCAGTCAGTAGAATGACTCAACAAACTGAGTCCTGAAAAAGAAACATACCCTAAGGATACTTCCACCCGCCACACCACCTCTTATGTCATCAACCTCGAATCCAGGCTTATTCACATCGAAAGACCGAATTACAATCATATTTGGTGGATCAATGAAGTTCCTCTCCGGAATGGGGATTTTTTTCACAATATATTCACATACAACGTCAATATTGTACTTCAGCTGTGCAGATATTGGAACCACTGGTGCACCATCGGCAACAGTTCCCTGATACAAAAGAATTTTAAGCAATGAATTTTTCTTGAATGGTAGTTGAATATTGCACCAACAAATGACGTGTTCCACGTACAAACAGAAATTTTAGAGATATTTGTTCAACAAGAACAGTCTGAAAACAATTAACCTGGATAAATTTCTGAATGGCTTCATGTTGGTTGATCGCAACATTTTCCTGAATGAGATCAACTTTGTTTTGAAGAATTATGATATGTTGTAGACGCATGATTTCAACAGCAGCCAGATGCTCAGAAGTTTGTGGTTGAGGACAGCTTTCATTGGCAGCTATCAGAAGCAATGCTCCATCCATAATTGCGGCTCCATTAAGCATTGTAGCCATGAGAATGTCATGACCCTATGAAAAGAAAGAAGAACAAAACTTCCTTATCAGAATAAACCAACCCCAGATAATTTGCAAAGACAAGGGCTATGCAACTAACAAATACAAGTGGAGAAGATATAAGATAATTGACCTTTTGTACTTGTTTTCCAAGACTATTACTTAAAAAGTGGAATAGTAGGTTCAAGAACCTCACAAAGGACATACAAAGCAAATTTGACAGGTATTACTACTGGATGGCCCTTTCAATGAAGAAATTATTTTAAGTATCCCCAGAATAATTTCCACTAATTGAACAGAGCCAAGCCGGTTGATCAAAGCACACAAACAGTAACAGTAACTTTTCTTTTGTTTTGGAAAAATATATAATACACAAATACCCCACTGAGCAAAGAACATATCATGAAAATCATGGATTAATCAAATCCTAATACCAGTCATATAGTATAATCAAACATTTTTTTTACTTACCGGACAATCTACAAAAGAGACGTGCCTAAGCAATTTCATCCTGCTGTTCTCAAACCCAAGCACATCACACAGAGGACTATCTTCCTTTCCACTTCCATACGCCCTTAAAAAAAAGTACTTTACATGTTAACATGAAATGCCAGAAAATGATGTGACAGCCAAATTGCATCTGTTATATGCCACCTACTTATAGCACATTGGTCGAGGGCACCGATCATCTTCACATTTGTATATCTTTGCATTTGCATACCCAAGTTTGATGGTAATGTTACGCTCCAACTCATTTTTAAAACGAACAGTCTACAAATAAAAGGCAAAAAAAATTATGGAAAACCATTAGATTATGCATGCAAACAACTTGCCAGGAAAATTAAGGAATATATACTATCTACTGTTTTCTTAGTCACTGCAGAATTTGAAACTAAACACAAAATGAAGGCAGTGAAATTTCATAAAAGGGAACCGTATGTATCAACATAACTATGTCTTCATCAATACACAATAAGCATAGCATAGAGCATGCCACTCAAAGGAAAGTTACAAGCAGTAAAAACTGAAAAGCCAGTAACCTGAACGCCAGAAATTGCCTTCACAACAGTTGATTTTCCATGCGCCACATGACCTATAGTGCCTGAAAAAATAAATCAAACCACTGACATCAATTTCAAATCTTAAATAAAACCAAGAAATCTACAACAATTGTCATGACCTGTGAACGCAAAAGGCAGTCTAAGGATTTCTCAGGCATGAAAGAACATTACCTATATTTATAGTAGCCTGACGAGAAATGACTTCAGGAGAAAGAGGATGCAACTTTGTTACATCCAGTTTACTCAAGTCTTGCTCCATCAAACCCTTTCGCGACATCTTGGCAGTCCCTTAAAAATTTCCCTTCTAATTATTTCTGTAGCTACTCGAAATGTTTCAAGCTCGAACCACTGAAAGGCCAAGAACTGCATCAATTACAACGTATAATAGTATTACTTTTTACTCAATCACCATACAAATAAAAAAGGTAATTAAAAACATAAGAAAATACCTTTTTTTATCTAATAAAGCCAAAAAGAACCTAAAAAGAAAAACCCTAATGAGCCGAAATCTCAATTAGATTCATAGAAACGCTAAATTCAACAATAAAACAATATCGAAGTTATCCAAAGGGAGCAAAAAACAAACAAAACAAAACGCTAACAAATGAAATTACGGAATAAAATCGGAGTGGTGAAATTGCACACTATCCAAATTGAACTAAGACATTAGAAAATGTAAGAATCACCAACTATAACTATGAAGAACACAAAGAATTCGCGTAGAATTAGCAGGTGATAAATGAAGATCAGAAGGAAATAGAAGCGGACGAACCTGATTGAACGCAGAGCTAGCCGGCCGGGAAACGAAAGAGATTAGTATCGTCTGAGGTTTAACGCAATGAAGTGAGAAGTTAGGTTATAGGGATTCGACTATCTTAATTTTGGGATACTATTGAGGGTAATTTAGTAATTTGACTTACGAAACGCACCGTGTTGGGTTGTTACTTGCCTTGGGCCTTGTTTGGCATGCCAATTATGAAGCGTATTTTTTCTTTTATAAATAAGAAAATACATGCAAAATTCTTAGACATATAATTTTTAATTAGTCGAAGTGATCATAAGATTTCACTTTTATTGTATTTGTACAATTATAATTGCAAGTATTTCTTTAAAAAAGTAATGTCACATTATTTACATAATTATTTTTAATTTTGAAAAATAAATAATACCGATATTTGTGTAAAATATCTTATATTTATATACTAATAAAATTACACGAGCAGTCGTATAATATAATAATATTACATAATTAATCTATCGCTTAGAATTAAACTATAAAAGTATAAACATTTCTCATTCCTTCAAGTATTTTTGTATTGAATCCTATGCATATGGAAAATGAAAAGTCGAAGCAAGCTTCCCCACAAATCATGGAAACAATTTCACCAATATTTTATAATCATTAGCTTTATATAATATCTTATAATCATTAGCTTTATATTTGATATTTGAAATTTTTATGTTTAATATCGAGTTGAATTTATTTCATTCAACACGATACAAATATGAGTTGAATTTATTTCATTTGACAAGTTGAATTTATTTCATTCAACACGATACAAATATGATATGATAACGAAAATTATCACTAAACATTACTTACAATATAATAAAACAATGTTTTGGAACGAAACCAACAATTGAATAGAAATAACCTACGTCACAAAAATCTCTCCAAGAATTATTTCCAGAAGGGATTGCTTCAACATTCTGCAGCTGCTAATTTATTGCAACACGGATTAATAATACTAATAGAGAGATTAGATAGATAGCTACTGAAGAAAATTTCTCTCAAACTCTACCTTTACATTAGCTAATTTGTACCCATAATCCGTGGAAATTTAGGCAGAGTACAGTGAGGAAGAAGTGGTGGCACCTTCCTTTTGGTCACCAAAAATACGCTGCCGGAAGTCGGCAACCATACGAGGAAGTCCCTTGCGGAGAGTCACGGTTGGCTCCCAGAAAAGAAGCCGTTTAGCTTTTGTAATGTCTGGCTTCCTTTTATGTGGATCATCCTCTGTGTTTGGTCTGAACTCTATCTTTGCTTTTGGGTCTATTATCTCTTGCACAACCTGCAGGAAAATTACTAGGCTTAATATGAAATCTCAAACTTCATAAAGATTGTAAAAGTTTCATTACATTAATGGGAAGTGTACCTCAGCTAGCTCAAGCATGGTAAATTCACCAGGGTTGCCGAGATTAAAAGGACCGACATGATTGCCTTCCATTAGGCGCATTAGACCCTCAACCTGTAGATTTTGCAAACAGAAACCTAATACCCACAGTATAGTTTGTCTAAGTCTCGTGTTCCCCATAAATAATGTGTACTGTGAGCATGCTTATAATCTAGAGGACATGACAGCCACCAGCCTTCCCCACAGAACTACGGACAGAAATAAATGGTTAACACATTCACACGTTGACGGATCAATTATCCTCATACAAGCAAAACCAAAAATGTCTAGTACCCAAGCATTTTACTGGGTTTTTACCTATCTGCAAACCATTTACGAATGGGAAAGAAAAATATTAAGTGAAGGTTTGCCATATTCAAAGATTTATTACTTGCATGTTTTATCTTGCTTACTTCTCCTTCAGAATTCTCACAACCACTCGTTCTTATTAATCATACTGATAAAACTTAACACACAGCACTAGAAAATGACACGACAAAAGCCCCAAATAAGCACGGATTGACAAATACTTTTCGATAACCGAGAGAACAGATGTACAATATTGCCAAGTGATAGCTAGATTCTGTGACATGCAATTATTAGCAAATTATAAAATTATGAAAAACTTGGGCAATTACCAGATCTGAAACGTATTGGAAACTTCTTGTTTGTTTTCCATCGCCATAAACAGTCAATGGCTCCTTCCTCAATGCCTGCATATAAAATTATCAGACCATGCATGGCTGATAGGGAAAAAGTTAGTGCAAATTCAAACAGGAAAATGACTCACTTGGGCAACGAAATTGCTAACCACACGACCATCATCAATGCACATACGTGGTCCATAAGTGTTAAAAATCCTAGCAATCCTCACCTGCAACAGAAAATTACATAAATACATTAATTACGTTATTAAATAACATGGTAATTTACATTAAAATTTGCGTTAATATATTATTATTATTAATTTATAGCACAACCTCAATTCCGAGTCCTCTGTGGTAGTCCATGGTCAAGGTCTCTGCGGTGCGCTTCCCCTCGTCATAACAGCTCCGCACACCTGCCGACGACATGACGACAGGTCAATCAATCAAAGTGGGGTCACACAGTCAAATCTAATCGGAAAGCAGCCGACGTGTGAAGAAATCAAACGGTAGAGAAGGATTTACTCACCAATGGGGTTGACATTTCCCCAGTAGGTCTCAACTTGAGGATGCTGTAAAGGATCACCGTACACTTCACTGGTGCTGGTTAACAAGAACCGGGCGCCAACTCTTTTTGCCAGTCCTAGCATGTTGAGTGTCCCCGCCACATTCGTTTTGTGCAACCACCACAACAAATAACGGTCAAGGAATTCACACAAAATACAGAATAATATTATATTATTTGTTTATGAATTTTCTTGTTTAGATGCAATCGATGAAGAAGAAAGAGACGAAATGTGATAAAAAGGATATGATGGTTTTGACGGGATTGAATTTGTAATGGACAGGCGAGGCGGGACAAGCGAGATGGTAGATCTGATCAACTTCAAGAAGAATTGGTTCGACGACGTCGTGTCTAATGAGCTCGAACCGAGGGTTTCCGAAATGGTGAACCAAGTTATCTTTTTTCCCGGTAAAGAAATTATCCACGACGATCACGCTATCGCCTCTCTCCATCAGACGGTCCACGAGGTGACTTCCCACGAACCCGGCCCCACCAGTGACCAGAATCCTCAAGCTCTTTCTTTTCAGACCTAATGGCATTTTGCCACCCACATTTACGTGACGATCGAACTCCTTTTCATGGCGAGTTTGGTAGAGGACTCGGCGGCGAGTCAGGTGAGTCGATTCCGACGCAGGAAACGGGTTGATGATTTGATGGTGATGCGGCGGTGGTGGGGATGATATGGGAAATCTGTTGAAAAAGAGAGTAGAAATGGCGATTCCGACGAAGAGAAATATGAGTCGCTGTGAACGAAGCATGTACTGAACTGGGCTTGTAAATTTCTTAAGAGATTTCGAATGCTTTCGTGATGAATTAAGAGCGACAGTTTCTTGTGTTTGGTTTGTTTGGCTTCTACGGATCAACTCATGAGAATCCATTTTATATCCCTCTCTGCAGAATGCTATAGTTCAGAATTTCGCGAGAAAATTTTGAAAGCGAAAGAGTTGAACTTTTGTAAGGGAATAGAGAACTTTGAAAGTTGAGAGAGAGAGTTGAGAGGAAAGACAGGCCATTTATCTGCAGTGACCGGTACGGTAGTAGTGTTTATGCATGAAATTTCGTCGCTTAATCCTTCATAATTGGCCCGTGGTTGACGCTGCCCTTATGGTTTAGCATTTATGGTGCCAGCTTTTATGCAATTGCTGTTTGCTTTACTTGCTACAACGAGAAATTAAAAGGTTGTGACTTGTGACGTGAACTTGGTAAGCAATCATCTATGATCCATGACGTGTGTGCAAGAATACGTCTTGTATAATACACATTATTTTAAGCAGTACATCTTCGGCATGAATTTGAAACTGTATGGCTATAATGAATTGTAATTAGTATTTAATACTATGAGTTCTCATTGCTATGTCGGCTAGATATCAACATCGGAGGTATGGATGGCATTACTTAGACATATCCTGCTAATATCATACACAAATTTTCATAGTACAAGTCGCAGTCGGCCAGAACTTGATAATCATCAACGTTTGCTGGTTAGCATCTACAAAGAGGAAACCATAATATGATATGCGTATCAGTCACTTGTAATTGTCACGAAGATTACTCTTATGTCAAATACCGAACTGGGCTGGAAACGAAGGAAAAAATATGCAGGTGAAAATTTCAATTCCTTGGTCCGTCCACCAATGATAATGCCTAATTTCCTTAATTAAGTCAATGACTGCACTAATACTAGGGCGTTGGTTGCGAACCGAGTTGCTATTTTGTCTCGGAAGCAGAGGTTTTATTAACATTGGATTTATTGGTAATGGAAATGTTTCACTTGCTTGAGAAATGTAAAGATATTCCATGCTAAAAAATAATTGTGTTCCGGGGAACTGAACATAAAAGTTTTGGCTCAAAAATCAGCCCCTCAACCAATTATGTATGCAACAACAATACTTTCTACCGCCTTAAAGAAGTTACTAGATCATATGAAAAGAGTAAGCTTGTCCAATGAGTTTTTAATATTGACTTACTATTCGATACTTCAGCCAAATTTCTGACTTGTTTGTTCCCGGTTTCAGCAAAATAACTGAGAGACATCCTATTTTCCTGGTGCAGATCAGATTTTCATTCTGTGTCCATTCATGATGAAGTTAAAAAAGATAATAATAATAATCAGTTTGCGTTGAAGTGGTGTACACACATTATGTAGCTAAATTAATTTCAGATAATACCAAAACTTTGTGAAACAGAATGATACATCACCAATCCAAGCAGCAAGACAACAGATAGATGACACTAGAACCGCCGGATATCTTTTGGAGGCTTAAAGTTGAGGGGGTGAGTTTCCGGGGTGGCTGTTTCGTCTTCTTTCCACATTTTGATCGTCTTGTCAGCTTCGCATGTAACAAGCCTTGAACCAGTTACATCATAGGAGAGAGCATATATACCAGCTTCACTATCCAATGAACCTGGGACAGAGAAATCATTCAGCATTAACTTTTCCCCATTCTCAAATCAGGCTGACCAACAAAAGTATAATAATGGTTAAATGGATACACAAAACAGAGTGAACTGGATATATACCAGGCTGTACAATCGTTTGGTCTTGCTGGAAATTGTGGCCACTCTTCCAATCCCAGAACCACAAACTCCCGTTGTCACCTTCAATTACATATGAGAAAACAATTAGAAACATAAAATAAATGGAATCCAATCCAAGAGAAACTGCCAATTTCATCTCATAAAGAAGCTTGTCCCATTCACTCCATGCACAAAATTGAGCAAATAAGGGTGCAAAGTGGACAACATAGAAGAAATCCAATAAAGAAAATTTCCTATCCACAATGTCTGGCCCCAATATCATTTAGATCGAACTCTGATCATTGCAGAACCAAATCAAAGGCATATTGTAGCAAGTACGCACCTCCTGTAGCCAACACACCCTCCTCGTTGACAGCCATTGCATTAATTATAGTTTTCTGCTGTGAGCTGCTCAAAAGAACAGAGAGTTCACATATCAAGTTAAGTGGACTCACTGAACAAATAAAGTAATTCTACAATATAGAACAAACACAGAGAGATATTTGAACAATGCAGATAATAGGCATGCATTATCATGATTTACCTAGTTCATTCACTAGGCGCCATAAATTCAAACTGGTGTCTAAAGGTAAGATTAAGATAAACAACTAATCTCAATGCAAATGTAAGAACTAAGAAGCAACAAAAGGATCTAATTTCCCACGGGATGCAAAGAAATACCCTATGGTTCCATACACAAATTTCTTGTCAAGTTCTGAGCTCGATTATCAGAAAAAACTTTTGACCTATTTTCTGCAAAAAGTCCAGAAAAGTGCTTATATCCTATTACGGCATTTTCTCATCACTGCAAATTTGTTTCAGTGACACATCCCAGGAGTTCATTACCAAAACCCTATACATTCTAGGAAGCTTACAGTTTTAAAGTCTATCACAAGGAGTGAAATAAACAAGAATAATTTATGAACAATAAAGGCATATATAATAAATTTAGCAGCAGAACAGCTTCTTTATCCGAGTAAACAAGTCGAGCAGATAACTAAATAAAAACTACTAGTAATTCAATTATTCACTTCACGGGACAGTCATCTGTCACAATTTCACTAAAGAAATAGCAACCAAAAAATAAGGAAAAGAATAAAAGGACAACCTAAGTATAAATAAAGGGACAGAAAACAAATCTCATCAAGCATTCCATACTGAAAATACAGATCGTTTGAGAACTTACAGCATGTTGTGTAAAAATTCTCCCCTTGGAAGGTTAAATTTCTTAATATTTTCAGCTGACACAGATGCAAAGCAATGCCTGGAATAAGATAGAGAAAATGTTAAATAAAAATGAAGATGCCACATATAATTTACAAAAGTACAATATGATCAATCATGACTCCATTGTTTCGTATAAAGCAAACAACATGTCTCAGAACATACTCTGTCGGATGCAATGCCATTGCTCGCACAGATTTCTTATGGTGTGTGAGAGTTAACATTGTTTTTCCTACAAGACAGGAAGAAGTGCATATGTTAATTATTGTGCCAAAAAAAGAGGAGCATTAATTACTAAAAAACAAAACAAAATAAAATAAAATAACATCAATTACCATATCTAAGATCCCAGAACTTAATGGTCGAGTCGTGTGAGCCAGTAACAACCTGTGGATCCTGGATACAAAAGAAACAGTTCAGGTTAAGTAACAAAATCTTATTGCTAGTTGAATCATAGAAAGAATAGATTACAAAATAAGAGCACCCTATGTTCTCCCTTCTGTAACGAACGATAAATTGCAATCATCCAAAAACTCCAGTCTTCACTTTGATGATCAATCAATATTTCAATCCTTTTGGACATCGCCATGACAAATGTTTAGTGTCTTTCCATGACATTTGATTATGTAAAGCAGAAGGGTTCAGTTATAACTAATCAGCAACTTCACAATCTCTAGCATGCGTATGCAAATTCCTTGAAAACCAAGTCTAAGCCACATAAATAAATAGGAAATCTCAACAAAGAAATCAAAGAAAAAACAGCTAATAGAATAGAAAAACAAAATCCCAAAAGTATTTAAGACAACAGCCAGAAATAAGGAAGCACTTATTTTACATCAAAGCATTCCTTTTTTTAATGAAAAAAAATGAACTTGTGTAAGACAAGCGCTGCACAAGACAAATAGAATGTCCAAGAACAAAAAGTATCCATACCGTAGGTCGAGTAAAAACTGAGCAGACTGTATTCTCATGCCCAGACAGTGCAAAAATTTGCATCTTTGTACGAATATCCCAAACCTGAAAAAAAAACATTATAACATCAAAACATTATAATCATTTTTCATACACCAAATTCAACCTAAAACTATACAGTCAATCTACCGAGCAACTAATTGCACCCACAACAAAACCGCAGAAGATGATTTCTAGATGTAATTTATACCCGACAAACAGAATCGCGTCCCCCAGTTAGTAATAAGTCAATTGTGGGATGAACACCCAAGCAGTAGACACCACTTAGATGACCATGATAAGATCGAATAACCTGCACAGAAAATTACAAATTTCAACATCAAAATCACTTGCATATAGTTCAGAAAAGTTAAATTAGCTATAAAACTTGAGGTCCCGACCTTATTTTGTTCAAGGTCCCAACATTTAACTTGTTTGTCATCACCGGCCGAGAACATATAAGTATGTTTGTTGCTGACAGCAAGGCCTGCAAAAATTTGAAAAAAAAAAAAAGTACTCTCAATTTTAATCTTTGATTAGCAGAATCATAGCCGAAGTATATGAGGTAATGGAAATTTATGCCACCACTAATGATTATTAGAAACTGACCTCGTACTTGTTCAATATGTCCTGTCAATGTGAGCTTTAGAGTTCCTTTTGCTACATCCCATATCTGGTCAACCAAACCAGAGACAAGGAAACTGTTATTCCAGAACATCAAGCCAGATGAGACAATTATTGCAGTGTCAAGCTCCAAAAATTCTCAACTTTTCAACTGTTTTACAACAAGTAACAGTAGAAATTATTTATCCAGTCTCATATGCAAACTACATTAGCCTTACAAACCAATGAAATTCATCTCCTTTTTGACCCAATAAAATAGAAAGATGTATGAAAATGATCAGAGCATATGTTGTGAGAAAGAACAAATTAGCGAAACAACAATCCACCGGCAACCACAACACTGAGATAGGTTATACAAATCAGTGAAACAACCCCAATAACTATCACACAATGTAATCAAAGAAAATTATGGAAGCCAACAGAGGTATAGTAGATTTTCAGAAGTCATACATTGAAATAAATATTAAAACTTATACCTTAATTGTGCGATCTGCAGAGCCAGTGCAGAACCATGTATTACTTGGATCAAATGCAATGGATCTTACCCATCCCAAATGGCCACTAATAACCTACAAAATAAAATCAACTCAAGCAATATCAGATAACACATCATGTTGGCAAGTGATAGGTATGCAGAAAATGCACACAAGCACATATGCATGCACACAAAGAAACAAATAAAACACAAGAAGTTTAGCATCAAACTAACAAACTCGATGAAGAGATTAAACAGGAAAGAAATGAAAGCCATTCCTGCACAGTCAATCAGGCAATAGTCAATTCAGTGGCAACAATGGATAAGAAAATGAAAATATTTAAGAAATATAAATGAAATCCCATGTTTGCTTAACTAAAATTAAGATATCTATGAATACGCAATGGCATTTATTATTTCTTTCTCTTAATCAAATTTATATTGCAGTCAGAGCTCATCAGCCTGACCAGTAAATCAACCATTCACAACAGTTAACTACTGCATTCTACCTCTGAAATAACAGAAAAGTAAGGGCGTGAAAGCATGTATCATGCACCTGTGTGGATCAACTTTTCCAGTTTCATATTGGTACTAAAAGCAGCCAAGAGAACGATCAAATAAAATTTTAACCGCTTAGGGAAACCATAATTTATAGTCACTCCACAGTCTGACAAGAACTATAATTTGGCTCTATCAAACTTTTTCTTTTGGGATGGAATTTGGCTCTACTAAACACTAAAGATTGCATTTTAATTTTAGAGCAGATGAAAGTTCCGTCACTAGATAAATGTGTGGTTTCCTAAAATTTTACAAGAACAATTATCACCAGAAAAGAAACCACTTACATCAAACAACTTGCATGTGGCCAACAATAAAAAAGGTAGTAAACGAATTCTTACCCTGTAGCACTTCCATGGAGGATGCCATACAGGACGTGGCCATTTGCTTGGGATTCTTTCCATTATAGCAGAAGTGGAGAAATTCCTATGGAAAGCCAAAAAAAATCCTTTTAAGGTAGAAATTGCTCAACTATCCAAGGTAGCATCATCATGGAAAATTGTAATAAATATGAATTGTTTCTGTTGCTCATATATCATAATAGCAGAATGAGGGGAAGCACATAAGAGGAGAAAATGAAAACCTGTCAGATGATGCAGAAGTAGAAACAACTGCAGTGCTCTTGCCTGGAAGACCAACATTATTTCTGCCAGAAACACAATATTGATTAGCACCAAAGGCGGTATTATCTTGGAGTAAATAGGGTAGTAATATAGGCACGGTAAACTAAAGAGGTAATTTATAAAATATACCCCTAAAGCAAAGCAAACCTAACTGCTATAAGACAATGTGAGATAGTTTGATCATAAGAGCCAGTACACTCAGAACAGTTGGGATAAGATGCATACATAAGAAAATTAACAGCACTGAAAGAGAATACTCACGGGCCCTTAGGTTGCAGAGTTGGAGCAACAACCAAAGCATTTTGAGCCCCTGATTTTTGAGCATCGCCAGAACCCTCAAGCCCTGCAATATAGTAAATGCAATATTCCAAGCAAAGATTTAAAGCATGTCAAAAATGAAGATAAATAACACTCAAAGAAAACTTATTCTACTGAAACAATACATTGGAACTTTCTGGTTATATCAAATAAAAATCATACCAGGAAGAGCAACTGCGTGGGAAGACCCTGGTAGTTGATCAGTGGCAGATGAATTAACTTGGCGTGCAGGCTGACTTGTACTTTTGATACCTCCATACTCAACACTTATCTATAAATTAAATCAAAATCCAATTTAACTATACCGAGCAAGCTAAAACCCTATCTAAATATTTGAAAACAATAGTCAAATTTTACTAGAAATTATCTACCACCAATCATAAGTATGAGCAATCCGCACCTGATCAGCTATATATAGGCTAAAGAAATTAAACTAACCTTGTGGCCAATGCGAATTTTTTTACTGCGCCACCACAAAAAAGAAACGGTAAGTTCCAATGCGTATTGCGAAAACGATGACACAAACCGTAAACGAAGAAATGAAAACGAAAAAAAGTTTAGTACTGAATGGTGACCTCTCAGGATCAGGAGGAGCTAAGTGGCTATGAGTAAGGCTAAAGAGATCGAGAGCTCGCTTTAGGGATTTGAGACTAAGCTTCTTCAGTGATTGTGGCTCCACGGGCTCCAAC
>JAXCLQ010000007.1:5140762-5178590 GCA_035584115.1 Cedrela odorata
CGAGATTAAAAGGACCGACATGATTGCCTTCCATTAGGCGCATTAGACCCTCAACCTGTAGATTTTGCAAACAGAAATCAACAGTATATTTTGTCTAAGTCTTGTGTTCACCATAATTATTGTGTATTGTGAGCATGCATATAATCTAGAGGACATGACAGCCAATAGCCTTCCCCGCAGAACTAAAGACCCAAATAAATGGTTAACACATTCACACGTTTACAGATCAGTTATTCTTAGAGTTATACAAGTAAACCAAAACTGTCTTGTTGCCAAGCATTTTACTGTGCTCTTTCCGACCTACAAGCCATTTACAAGTGGGAAAGAAAATTATTCAGTGAATGCTTTTGCCATATTCAAAGATTTACGTGGATTTTATGTGCATGTTTTACTGGTTTTTTTTGACAAACTAGCCCATTTAACAAGTTCATACTTATTTACGGTGAGAAGTAAAAATAAAATTTAATCTCAGTTAAAATATTAATTTTTAGACCAAATTACTCTTTGTATAATATTTAATTTATAATCTTTATCAAATATTTAGAATTTTGATGTTTAGCCAAAATTATCTATTAAATGTCGAGAATTTTAACATTTGTCCAATAATTTTTATCAAATATCAAGATTCTCGATATTTGGTTAAAAAATTTTATTATACGTCGAAAATCTTAACATTTGACAAGAATTTCTATCAAATATCGAAAATCTCGATATTTTAAATATCAAGATCTTTTACGTTTGGTTAAGAATTTCTATCAAATATCGAAATTTTTTATGTTTGATTGATTTTTTTTATCAAATATCAAAATTCTCGACGTTAGATAGAGATTATAAACCAAATATTATATAAAGAATAATTTGGTCCAAAAATCAATATTTTGATTGAGATAAAGTTTTCTTTCTACCTTTATCTATAAATAAGTATGAATTTGATAAATAAGCTATTTTGTCCAAAAAAAAAACCCAGTATGAATTTGATAAATAGACTATTTTGTCAAAAAAAAAAAAAACCTATGTTTTACCCTGCTTACTTCACCTCCAGTGTATGCTAAGTTTTCACAACTACTCTTTTCTTATTAATGATTATACAGTTTTTCACTTGGTTGGCAATTCTTTCAGCACGTCAACCATAATAGTATCAGGCTTTGTTTGAGATCAATGTGTTTTGACTTTGAAGCTGTAATTGTGTGCGGGAAATAAGCAATTCCGACTAAAAATTAGTGCATACCAAACATACTTTCATAGCAGAAACACTACAATCCCAGTCTAAGCCTTACACACAGCACTAGAAAAATGACACACAAAGTGACCAAACAATTGCAGGGACTGACAAATCCTTTTCAATAACACAGAGTAAACATGTAGAAACCTCATCATGAAGAACTATCAATGATCGACGTTAGATTTGTTCATATTGACAAGTGATATCTATATTCGGTGACATTAAATTATTAGCAAAGTATATGATTGATGAAAAACATAGGCAATTACCAGATCTGAAACGTATTGGAAACTCCTTGTTTGTTTTCCATCGCCATAAACAGTCAATGGTTCCTTCCTCAATGCCTGCATAAAATTATCACATTACATTTAAAACATGGATGGCTAATAGGGGAAGAAGGTTAGAGCAAATTCAAATGGGAAAATTACTCACTTGGGCAACGAAATTACTAACCACACGACCATCATCAATGCACATACGTGGTCCATAAGTGTTAAAAATCCTAGCAATCCTCACCTGCAACAGAAGATTACATCCAATAACATGGTAATTTACATTTACAAAAAATTGCGTTAACATTTTATTATTAATTTATAACACAACCTCAATTCCGAGTCCTCTGTGATAGTCCATCGTCAAGGTCTCTGCGGTGCGCTTCCCCTCATCATAACAGCTCCGCACACCTGCCGACGACCACGACGACAGGTAAGTGGGTCCCACACTCAAATCTATTCGGACTGCAGTCGACGTGTGAAGAAATCAAACGGTAGGAATAGATTTACTCACCGATGGGATTGACATTTCCCCAGTAGGTCTCGGCTTGAGGATGCTCTAAGGGATCACCGTACACTTCACTGGTGCTGGTTAACAAGAACCGTGCGCCAACTCTTTTTGCCAGTCCTAGCATGTTGAGTGTCCCCGCCACATTCGTTTTGTGCACCCACCGCACCCATTAACGGTCAAGGAATTCAACAAAATACAGACGTAAAAAAAATGATTTTATAGTATTATTTGTTTACGGATTTTCTTGTTTAGATGCTGTGGATGAAGAAGAAAATGACGAATGGTGATGAAAAGGATATGATGGTCTTGACGGGATTGAATTTGTAATGAACAGGCGAGGCAGGGCAAGCGAGATGGTAGATCTGATCAACTTCAAGAAGAATTGGCTCCACGACGTCGTGTCTAATGAGCTCAAACCGCGGGTTTCCGAAATGGTGAACTAAGTTATCTTTTTTCCCGGTAAAGAAATTATCCACGACGATCACGCTATCGCCTCTCTCCATCAGACGGTCCACGAGATGGCTTCCCACGAACCCGGCCCCACCGGTTACCAGAATCCTCGTGCTCTTTCTTTTCAGACCTAATGGCATTTTGCTACCCACATTTACGTCACGATCGAACTCCTTTTCATGGTGAGTCTCGTAGAGGACCCGGCGGGGAGTCAGGTGAGTTGATTCCGACGTGGGAAACGGGTTGATAATTTGAGGGTGATGTGGTGGTGGTGGTGGGGACGATATGGGAAATCTGTTGAAAAAGAGAGTAGATATGGCAATTCCGACGAAGAGAAATATGAGTCTCTGTGAACGAAGCATGTACTGAACTGGGTTTGTAAATTTTTTAAGAGATTTCAAATGCTTTCTTGATGAATTAAGAGCAACAGGTTCTGGTGTTTGGTTTGTTTGACTTCTATGGATCAACTCACAAGAATCCATTTTCTACCCCTCTCTGCAGAATGTTATATTTCAGATTTTCTCGAGAAAATTTTGAAAGCCAAAGAGTAGAGCTTTTGTAAAGGAATGGAGAACTTCCAATGTTGAGAGAGAGTGTGTTAAGAGGAAAGATAGGCCATTTGTTTGCAATGGCCGGTACAGTAATAGTGTTCATGCATGAAATTTCGCCGCTTAACCCTTCATATTTGGCCCGCGGCAGGCGCTGCTCTATTGGCTTAGCATTAATGGTGCCAACTTATATGCAATTGTTACTTGTGACGTGAACTTGGTAAGCAATTAGATATGGTCAACTGGTGAACAAGAATATGGGTTGTATGCTACGCATTATTTCAAGCAGTATGTGGTTATTGCGTATTATGATTAGTACTAATACTATGAGTCCTCGCACTCTGTCGGCGAGATATCAACATAGGAAGTATGGATAGCATTGCTTCATCCTATCCTGACACTTTTGCTGGTTAACAACTACAAGGGGGAAACCACAATACGATCGCAATTGTAATTCCAGAAAAGTCAATTGTAATCAAATGATTATGTTTGTCACGAAGACTACGCTTTGTCAAAGACCAAATTGGGGCGGAAGGGGAAAGAAAAATGTAGGTGAAAAATCACATTCCTCGGTCCATCGAGAGTGGCAACGATAAGTCAATGACTGCACTAATACGAGGGTGTCGGTTGCGAACCAACTAGCTATTTTGTCTGGGAAGCAAAGGTTTTAATGCCGTTGGATATATAGGAAATGGAAATTTTCGTTTGCTTTAGAAACGTAAAGGTATTCCATGCTCGAAAATAATTGTGTTTCGGACAGCACTTAAAAAGTTATGGCTCAAGGTCAGCTCCTCAAACCAGTTATGGGATGAAACGACACTACTTTCTACCGCCTTAAAGGAGTTCAAAAGTTTGTCCGAATTGGAAGTGAATATTAAAAACTCACTTGACAAGCTAACTCTTTCATATGATCCAATTTCAGCCAAATAACTGACGGACTGCCTATTTTCATGGGCAGACCAGATTTTCATACTGTGTCCATTCATGATTAAGTTTAAAAAAAAATCAGTCAGTATTGAAGTGGTGTGCCCAGATTATATAGCTAAAATAATTTTACATAATACCAAAACTTTGTGAAACATAATGATACATCACCACAAAGCAGCAAGGCAACAGGTTGATGACCCTAGAAACGTCGGATATCTTTTGGAGGCTTAAAGTTGAGGGGGTGGGTTTCCGGGGTGGCCATTTCGTCTTCTTTCCACATTTTGATTGTCTTATCAGCTTCGCATGTAACAAGCCTTGAGCCAGTTATATCATAGGAGAGCGCGTAAATACCAGCTTCACTATCCAACGAACCTGTAACAGAGAAGTCATTCAGCATTAACCTTTCCCCACTCTCAAATCAGGCTGACCACCGAAAGAATAGTAATAATAGATAAAAGAATGCATAAAACAGAGTGAACTGGACATATACCAGGCTGTACAATCGTTTGGTCTTGCTGGAAATTGTGGCCACTCTTCCAATCCCAGAACCACAAACTCCCATTGTCACCTTCAATTACATAAGGGAAAATAATTAGAAACATAAAATAAATATACTCCAATCCAAGAGAAACTGCTAATTTCATCTCATTAAGAAGCTTTTCCCATTCACTCCATGCACAATTGAGCAAATAAGGGTGTAAAGTGGACAAACATAGAAGAAATCCAAGAAAGAAAATTTCCAAAGTCACAATATCTGGCCACAATGTCATTTAGATTGAACTCTGATTATTGCAGAGCCAAATCAAAGGCATTCATATCAAGTACGTACCTCCTGTAGCCAACACGCCCTCCTCATTGACAGTCATTGCATTAATTATAGTTTTCTGCTGCGAGCTGCTCAAAAGAACAAAGAGTTCATATATCAAGTTAAGTGGACTCACTGGATAAATAAAGCCATTCTACAATAGTAGAAACACAAAGAGATCTTTGAACAATGCAGATAATAAGCATGCATTATCATGATTTTCCAAGTTCATTCACGAGGCGCCATAAATTTAAGCCGGTGTCTAAGGGAAAGTTTAAGATAGACAACTAATCTCAATGTAAATGTAAGAACTAAGATGAAACAAAAGGATTTAATTTCCCATGATGCAAAGAAATGCCCTGTGGTTCAATACACAAATTTGTTGTCAAGTTCTGAGCCTGATTATTCAGAAAAAAACTTTTGCCCAATATTTTCAGCAAAAACTCCAGAAATTTACATGTACTAACATCCTATTATGGCATTTTCTCATCACCACAATTTTGTTTCAGTGACATATCCGAGCAGTTCATTAGCAAAACCCTATACATTCTAGGAAGCTTACAGTTTTTAGCAGAAGAATATCTTCTTTATCGGAGTAAACAAGTCAAGCACATTACTAAATTAAAACTACTAGTAATTCAATCATTCACTTCACTGGACAGTCATCTGTCACAATTTCACTAAAGAAATAGCAACCAAAAAATAAGGAAAAGAATAAAAGGACAACCTACGTATAAATAAAGGGAAAGAAAACAAATCTCATCTAGCATTCCCTACTGAAAGTACAGATCGTTTAGAACTTACAGCATGTTGTGTAAAAATTCTCCCTTTGGAAGGTTAAATTTCTTAATATTTTCAGCTGATGCAGATGCAAAGCAATGCCTGGAATAAGATAGAGAAAATGTTAAATAAAAAATGAAGATGCCACATATAATTTAAAAAAGAACAACATGATCAATCATGACTCCATTGTTTCTTATATAGTAGCCAACATGTCTCAGAACATACTCTGTTGGATGCAATGCCATTGCTCGCACAGATTTCTTATGGTGTGTGAGAGTTAACATTGTTTTTCCTACAAGACAGGAAGAAGTGATATGTTAATTTTTGTGCCAAAAAAAAGGAGCATTAAATACCAAATAAATAAATAAATTCATTTACCATATCTAAGATCCCAGAACTTAATGGTTGAGTCGTGTGAGCCAGTAACAACTTGTGGATCCTGGATACAAAAGAAACAGTTCAGGTTAAGTAACAAAATCTTATTGCTAGTCACATCATATATAGAATAGATTACAAATAAGAGTACCCTATGTTCTCCCTTCTTTAATGAAAGATAAATTGCAATCATGTTTTACAAAAAACTCCAGTGTTCACTTTCATGATCAATCAATATTTCAATCCTTTTGGGTACCTCCATGACAAATGTTTAGTGTCTTTCCATGACATTTGCTTATGTAAAGCAGAAGGTTTCAGTTATAATTAATCTGCAATTTCACAGTCTCTAGCATGTGCATGCAACTTCCTTGAAAACCAAGTCTAAGCTACATAAACAAAAAGGAAATCTCGACAAAGAAATCAAAGAAAAAACAGCAAGTAGAATAGAAAAACAATAAACTTATTTAAGGCAACAGCCAGAAACACCGAAGCACTTATTTTACATTGATGCATTCTTTTTTTAATAAAAAAAATGAACTTATGTAAGATATGCACTGCACACGACAATCAGAATGTCCAATAATAAAAAGTATTCATACCGTAGGTCGAGTAAAAACTGAGCAGACTGTATTCTCATGCCCAGAAAGAGCAAAGACTTGCATCTTTGTACGAATATCCCAAACCTGAAAAAATGTTATAACATCAAAAAATTAAAATCATTTTTCATGTACCAAATTCAGCCAAAAACTTAACAATCTGTCTAGCGAGCAACTAATTGCAGCCACAACAATACTACCGAAGATAATTTCTATACAATGATAAATATATACCCGACAAACAGAATCACGTCCTCCAGTTAGCAACAGGTCGATTGTGGGATGAAGACCCAAGCAGTAGACACCACTTAGATGACCATGATAAGACCGAATAACCTGAACAGAAAATTTAAGAATTTCAACATCAAATCACTTACATATAGCTCTGAAAAGTTAAATTAGCAAAAACACTTGAGGTCCCGACCTTATTTTGTTCAAGGTCCCAGCATTTAACTTGTTTGTCATCACCAGCCGAGAACATATAAGTATATCTATTGCTGACAGCAAGGCCTGCAAAAATTTTAAAAAGAAAATGTACTCTCAATTTTAATCCGTGCACAATGTACTGTTGAAGCACGTGAGGTAAAGGCAATTTATGCCACCACTAATGATTATTAGAAACTGACCTCGTACTTGTTCAATATGTCCTGTCAGTGTGAGCTTTAGAGTTCCTTTTGCTACATCCCAAATCTGGTCAACCAAACCAGAGACAAGGAAACAGTTATTCCAGAACATCAAGCCAGATGAGACAATTATTGCAGTGTCAAGCTCCAAAAATTCTCAACTTTTCAACTGTTTTAGAACAAGTAATAGCTGAATTATATATCCAGTCTCGTATGCAAAATACATTAGCCTAACAAACCAATGAAATTAATCTCCTTTTTGATCCAATAAAAGAGGAAGATGTATGAAAATGATTAGAGTATATGTTGTGAGAAAGAACAGAATAGCGAAACAACTCGTAACCACAACACCGAGATAGGTTATACAAATCAGTGAAACGACCCCAATAACTATAACACTATGTAATCCAAGAAACTTATGGAAGCTGACAGAAGGATAGTAGACTTTCAAAAGTCATACAATAAAATAAATATTAAAGCTTGTACCTTAATTGTGCGATCTGCAGAACCAGTGCAGAACCATGTATTACTGGGATCAAATGCAATGGACCTTACCCATCCCAAATGGCCACTAATAACCTACAAAACAAAATCAACTCAGACAATATCAGAGAACGTGTCATGTTGGCAAGTGATTGGTCTGCAAAAAATGCACACAACCAAGTATGCATGCACACAAAGAAACAAATAAAACACAAGAAGTTTAGCATCAAACTAAACAAACATGATAAAGAGAATAAACAGGAAAGAAATGAAAGCCATTTCTGTGCAGTCAATCAAGCAATAGTCAAATCAGTGGCAACAATGGATAAGAAAATGAAAATATTTAAGAAATATAAATGAATCCCATGTTTGCTTAATTAAAATTAAGATATCTATGAATATGCAATGACATTTATTATTTCCTTCTCTTAATCAAATTTTTATTGTGGTCAGAGCTCATCAGTCTGACTAGTAAACCAACCATTCACAACGGTTAACTACTGCATTCTACCTCTGAAATAACAGAAAAGTTAGGGCATGAAAGCACGTATCATGCACCTATATGGCTCAACTTTTCCAGTTTCATATTGGTACTAAAAGCAGCCAAGAGAACAATCAAAAAAAACTTTTAACTGCTTAGGGAAACCACCCAACCTCTCTCTCTCTCTCTCTCTCTCTCTCTCTCTCTCTCTCTCTCTCTCTCTCTCTATATATATATATATATATATATATATATAAAATATTTGGCTCCACAGTCTGACAAGAACTATAATTTGGCTCTATCAAACTTTTTTTTTTATGATGGAATTTGGCTCTACTAAACACTAAACATTACCTTTTAATTTTATAGCACATGAAGGTTTCAACACTAGATAAATGTGTGGTTTCCTAAAATTTTACAAGATCGTCTATCACCAGAAAACAAATCACTTACATCAAACAACTTGCATGTGGCCAGCAATAAAAAAAAATAATAATAATAAACCAATTCTTACCCTGTAGCACTTCCATGGAGGATGCCATACAGGACGTGGCCATTTGCTTGGGATTCTTTCCATCAGAGCAGAAGTGGAGAAATTCCTACAGAAAGCCCAAAAAAAATCACTTTAAGTTAAAAATTGCTCAACTATCCAAGAGAGCATCAACATGGAAAATTGTAATACGTATGCATTGTTTCTATTGCTCATATATCATAATAGCAGAATGAGAGGAAGCATAGAAGAGGAGAAAATGAAAACCTTTCAGATGATGCAGAAGTAGAAACAACCGCAGTGCTTTTGCCTGGAAGACCAACATTGTTTCTGCCAGAAACATAATATTGATTAGCACCAAAGGTAATATTATCTTGGAGAATATAGGGTTGTAATAGAGGCATGCTCAACTAAAGAGGTAATTTATAAAATATACCCCTAAAGTAAACCAAACCAAAGTCCTATAAGATAATGTGAGATAGTTTGATCATAAGAGCCTGAGCAAATACACTGAAAGGGTTGGGATAAGATGCATACATACGAAAATCAAAGAGCACTGAAAGAGAATACTCACGAGCCCTTAGGTTGCAGAGTTGGAGCAACAACCAAAGCATTATGAGCCCCTGCTTTCTGTGGATCCCTAGAACCCTCAAGCCCTGCAATATAGTAAATGCAATATTCGAAGCAAAAATTTAAAGCATGCCAAAAATGCAGATAAATAACACTCAAAAACAAACTAATTCTACTGAAACAATATATTGGAGCTTTCTTGTTATATCAAATAAAAATCATACCTGGAAGAGCAAGTGCGTTGGAAGACCCTGATGGTTGATCTGTTGCAGATGAATTAACTTGGCGCGCAGGCTGACTTGTACTTTTGATACCTCCATACTCAAGATTTATCTATAAATTAAATCAAAATTCAATTTAATTATACCGAGCAAGCTAAAAATCTATCTAAATATTTGAAAACAGTAGTCAAATTTTACTAGAAATTATCGACTAACAATCATAAGTATGAGCATTCCATAACTAAGCAGCTATATATAAGCTAACGAAATTAAACTAACCTTGTGGCCGACGCGAATTTTTTTACTGCGCCACCAAAAAATAGAAACGGTAAGTTCCAATGCGTTTTGCGAAAAAGATGACACAAACTGTAAACAAAGAAATGAAAACGAAAAATTAGGGTTTAGAATTGAATGGTGACCTCTCGGGATCAGGAGGAGCTAAGCGGCTAGAAGCAGGGCTAAAGAGATCGAGAGCTCGCTTTAGGGATTTGAGACTAAGCTTCTTCAGTGATTGTGGCTCCACGGGCTCCAACTCCGTCGTTGGTCCCGCCATTTTCTCTACTTCTTCTTCTAAATTATAGTCTCTGCAACTACCTGCTAGGGCTTTAGCGAGAAGACGGACAGAGAGAGAGAGAGGGGGAGGGAACCGGGTACGCAGCAAAGTTTTTCGTTTAATGCCGTTTTGTTTCGCCAATACGACCTCGTTTCGTTTCTTTGAAAGTTTGACGTACGCATATCCCGGACCTGGTGCGGCTTACGAGAAATTGGTTACCAAACAACCAGATAAAATATACCACCTTGCATTTCCATATAATTCAATATTTGTCTCGGGTCGGGTACGGATTAGTAGTTACATAATTAATAATTAACGATTTAAATTATATTTTAATAAATTAATTTTATATTTTATGATTTAAATTAAAAAAAATTAAGATATAATTTAAATAGTAATTATTAATTATACTATGTATTAACAAATTCTTTTAATTTTTTGCAATAACTTCTCCATAATTTGCATCATTAACTCCCAAAAATCATCCCCTCTATTCAACTCTATTATGTCGTATGATGTAGAAAAGGAGTGATATACAGTGATTTATAATTTTTATACACGAGACATTCTTTCATCAGTAGCATTGCTATTTGCATTCAGCAATACATAATATAATACGCATGGTGAAGTGATTTCAGCACACAAATGCTTCTTTTCTCCCGGTAGTTGCTTGCTAGACAGAACAATTTATGCCACTTCTGCTTCTTGCTAAAGTGGGATCCAGCCCTGTTATTTGTCAGGATCAGGAAATTAGAGCAATCCCAACACAAACATTTGAGAAATTCAGAATATGAAAACTTCAATGAACAAACCTTGATTTGCCCCGTCTCTGTACCACACAGAACAATGTCATTGGCAGTAAGGAGACTCGTTATCTTGCTTCCTGCTGATAATCTCCCCACTTTCTGTTGTGGACGTCTCAACCAAATCTGATTAAACAGTGTACAGCCAGGTTCAGAAAACAACCATCACTTACCAATTGATATTCTACAACTTAAAAACTCTGCAAATGATTGTTTCCTTGAGAAAATTACCTGAAGGGAGCTTGCAGAAGAGCTGCAATTTAAGTATATGAAGTCTTCCACTACTCCCATTGCTTGTATACTTGTTCGTTTCTCTGGAACTATTGATATTTGAGGCTTACTATGTCTTCTCCATTCCTGTAATGTTTCCTTTGATCAGTGGCAGTTTCTTCTGCAGTATGTATATTTAAGAGTTCTATATATAGTTTACGTTAATGTTTGAACCCTCTACAACCGAACTTGCGCTGTACAGCCAGTCTTTGTAGAAAACAACTGAATTGATGGGTTTGGTTTGCAGTCTCCAACTTTTAGCTGGTGCTTTAATCTCTCGTTCTAGGTTGTTTGTCGTTACGAACTCCTGCAATGATTTGTACATCAGCTTTGCATGGTCTGTAAGATGTTTTTGCCAAACAATGCCATTAAGACCGAACCTGTATGCTTGAGTCCGTGCAGCCTACATAAATCCTTCCATGCACAGCACTCGTGCACTTCGCGCCTTTGCTCCTGCATAAATCTTTCAAGGATCTTGATGTATCAATTACCTGGAGAAAAAAGAACCGTAAGTTAAATAACTTTGCCAAAAATTCTTAAAGAATCAATATCATCATCGTATACTAATCATCATACATGAGTGTCGTTGTCATTATTTCTTCAGGATTACCTTCATTTTGTGGCCTTGTGTGATTGCAAATATCATTTTGCCATACGCGTCGAACTTTTGAATTGGCTTTTTAGTTGCTACAACTTCAATGAGCTCCAATTTCTTTTGCACCATTTACCAAACCTGTAGAAGGAAGACCAATTTCAAAATAGACAAAACAGATATCCCCACTGCCCATATACGTGAACGAAAGAAAGTATAATTTGCAAATAAATAATTTGACAGACCCTGATGGTATTATCAGCAGATCCACTTAAAAAGCTCTCCCCTGGTTCATACGGAGAGAAACAAGTCACCGCCTTTCTGTGCTCCTTAACGTCCCATACAAGCAAGGCTGATTGCTTTTTGACGTCCCAAACCTGTTATTGACCCGAAAATCATAAGTTTTGGTTTTTCAATCAAACAATTTTTCCTTCATTTTGGATTTGGCAGACAAGAACCTTACTACTTTCACGTGAGCTGTGAACCTATCCTAGTATTGCTAGCCTCAGAACTATTTCTCTAAGACATTTTATCAAACCCAAAAGAAAATGCTGGAGTTTTTGGCCAACAGTGCCATGTGAATGATATTTTATACCTTAATTGAACCATCTGAGTATCCACTGTAAAGCAGTCCCTTGTAGTAGATAAAGAGTAATAACAGCTCCACTGCATTTGAGACTTGCCTCCAGAATTTGTATGTGAACGCAAGAAATACGCTGCTCTTACCAATGAAAGGATATGGATTAGAAAGTGAATTAACATTTGTCAATAATCAAGATGTTTAATTTTCAGAAACTAAGAAAGAAAATGATTGCATGCAGTATACTCTGACCGACATAAATGGAAACACTACAATGTGAAGTTTCTAGTGAACTAACCGACATATTGGGCAGGTAATAGTCAGCTACTTTATGTAATTCCTCTGCCATCCAGCTTAAACATGAAAGGCGTCTCAGTGATTCTCGCACTCCTTTTGATGAATGAATCACTTTTTGCATTCCTACCCAGAGCAAATCCATCAGAATACAGATTGATCAGATTGCATACTTAACCATTACGTTACTAGTGATTGTGTAAAGTTCGGTTGCAGGAACTTGTTTTTTAACTCGACTGATACTCGAAATACTTTTTCATTGACAGCATTACATCTGCCAGAAGCATAGTTATAGATGCAGAGACAAGCTAGAAGTCTTTCTTCAAGCTCAAATCCAGGATGCAAAAATTTCTCAACTTCGTCAAGTAATATTTCACATGCAGAATGTCTTAAGCTATTTGAACTTTTCGCAATTTCAAAACCAAGCCATGCAATCGCAGTGAGCGAGTCCCGAGGAACCCCCCTTATCTTAATCTTTAGTCCCTTATCTAAAGCATAGAAAAAAGGTTTCCCAATTTCAATGATGCTTTTTGCAATATTGCTGCTCCATGAGTCTATTCCTGTATCCTGCATGATCATTCAGTAGTCTTAATTCTATAATTGCCACTATAGGCAATCACAGGTAAAAGATAAATCTATGCAATTATTGATTTTTTCCTGCATCTTACCTGCAGACTTTGTTCCAACCAGTCAAAGTTTCTTATCATCTTCTGGAGACGCAACAAGTTCAGGCCTGCCTTCTTTACCAGCCAAGCTACTGTGTATGGCTCCCCTGTCCAGGAAAATGTTCCACCAATATTGGATAGAATGAATGAAGATAATAGCTGTTCGGTAGAGTTTTCTTCAGATGCCACTGATTTGAGGATGACCTGCATTGCCTCTTCTCTAAACAAACTTTTACCAGATGAGTTTTCCTGCATATATTCATTGTCTAGTTTATATCAACTGAAGCATTCTCTAGTGGTTTTATGCTTAATTTGAGTCAGGCTCCTAAATCATCTTGACATTTTATCAGTAAAACAGGCTAATCATAATTAAGAAACTTACCAGTGCGTCTAACTGAAGCAATAAATTTGCTGCCAAAAGTTGGTGATCAGACTGCAATAGTTGAAGAGAAAGCTTTAATGTCTGCAAAACATTGATGCTTCCTTCTTTGCGTATCCGTTGCAATAGGCCTGTAGCTGAAGATCTGAAGAAAATAACAATAAAATCTCAGAAGACACTCTTAAGATTAAATATATTTCTGTTAACTTAGTATTTAGAAGATGGTCCTTTCAATGTCCTTGCAAGAAAAAAGTAATTGTGGTTCTCATACCTTGGTATGTGGAGGATCTCATTAAAAAATTCAAGCGCAATCATAATGGCGTGCTTCTCATTACTCTGTAGGAGGCAGATCAGTGGAGCAACAGCAGTGAACTGAGATAAATATTTTCTGCATTGTCCATCAAACTGCATACATTTTACAAGAATTGTTGCCAAAGAAATTAGTTCTTCCAGATTTTAATGTCTTGCTACATCTAGAAGGCCACAAAGGACTTGAGGAGAATTTATTGCCGCCAAATGCATGTGATTTGTAGCATAGTCAAATGCAGTCACTAGTACTTCAATAATCATCAATGATGCTGCCGGTGGTGTCAGCTGATGTGATTCTGGTTTGCCCTTATGAATTTTTGAAGTGCATATAACCTCCAACAGTGCTGGTAAGAGCTCTAAAGTCTTTATTTCTGTGGGAGATGGCTTTGTCAAGTAGATAAGAATAGCTGCTTCATGCACATTTCTTTTCAAAGCACTTGCCAAATCACTTAACCTTAAACTCTTTTTCTTGATGTCTTCTATGATTGACTCATTGGCTGAAACAATAGTTGTTACCATAGAGAGCGACGCCTTTATTACTCTTTCCTTATTTGAAGTTGAAATGGCTCTTAGCAGTTGTTCTAGAATCACATCCTTTAACATAGCATATTTCACCTCTGTTTTACTGTTTAACATTTCATAAATGGTTGTTACTTCTACAGCATAATCTTCGTCACATTTCCTTAATTCTCCCAAGAAACATGAGCTAGACATCACTTTCTCAATTTTTTCCAACAACTCACTCATGGAATATTTCCCCCCATGTAAACATTCTTCATTGAATTTCTTCCTGCCAGACGAGTTGTGTCTTTTTCTTTCAAAACTTCCTTGGTTATCCATCTGGGTAAACCTACAATGTTCAGAGAGCCGGACTTTATGCGGCTGTAATGTCCTCTTAATTGTACTCTCTTCTACATGACCAGGGTTATTTGATATCTTTTCTTTGAGTTCCGAAATGGATAAACTAAAATGACCACTAGAACTTAAGAATCTTTTGGAAAAATTCTTAGTGATGTTCACTTCATTGGATTCTCTCTGCATTCGACGTTGAGGAGCTTGTAGCACAGTAATTTCTGTGCACTCACGGCCGGATGAGGAGCAATAAGCCTGCAGCTTTCTGCATAGGTCATTGTAATTAAAGTTAAAGAAATCAGTAAAATTTAAAAAATAGCATGTCCAATGTATACTTGCGTTTAATACAAATGGTTTATAACTCTGAATGTTAGCCTAACTGATCAAAAGTTCCAGGCAGTGGATCATCCGTACTTGTTCTTTCATTTTCTATTAAGTTCTTAGCGATCTCCACGTTTGCCTGAATTCGCAAAGACATGAGTATACAACGTGCAGTCAATAAACAACGGAAAGCAAAAATACAAGAAACAGGTATGTACAATTACCTCCGAGTCACTTTCTTCCTCTAAATCAGTGGAGCATTAATAAACTGAAATCGACTTGTCTGACTGGGATTCTTGCAGGATACCCTGGAGGCATTTGATACTTGAACTTCTTCTCTGCCCCAGATTGTGAAGTGGTAACCTCGGAACTTGATCAAATTGATTGATAGCTTTACAATAATCTAGAATTTCTGAAACTTCCCTGCATGCCTTAGGTTCATCTGTTGTGCCATCAGTTGTATCTTCTTGAGGATCAAGTGGATGCACCTTTGCATACTGCATTAATTTTTATGGTATCATACAAAATTCAATTTGTAAACGCAAACTGTGTTGTATCTTATGTGTTAATAAATGATTCACAATTGATTACAAAACAAAACAAGTTATCTGCTCTAAGATATGATAAGTGGAATCAAGTATAAGGCATACATACATTACAATAAGGCCGCGATTTCTGTCCATACTCAATTGACTTGGAAGATTCAGTGCCACTAGATAATTCATGCCTGTTCATACTAACTGAATGCTTAAACTTAAAAAAATTGCTTGGACATAAAAAATTGAAGCAGTTTTCTGCGAAAAAACAATGAATTAAGATGAGCATCAAGGAACAACTTACATATAATATTGTGGTTCAACATCAGGGGATGAAATCTCTCCGTATCCACAGCGCCACCGAGGAGTTTCTTTGTATAGCAGAACCTGATAATACATTAACCAATGTTTGTATCTCCTTGCCATCTGCCTTATCGATTCACTAACATCTTCTTGAAATTCAGTCAACGTGAATGAAGGAAAAAGGCTCTCGCAAAGTTTTGGTGCAAATTCTGTTCCAATAAGTCTTGGAAAAATTGACAATGCTTGGAGAAAATGCATAGCCACCTGCAACTCATCCTCCTGTAGCTTCTTAACCACGGATAGATAGAAGTAAGAGCAAGAAACCAAATATCTGTTTGGAATTCCTGCTGTGACTTCATGTTCATCAAGCAATGCTGGCAGCTGAAGCATTCTCTCAGAGTTGCTTAACCTTGAAGCTTTCTCTTCAGGCCATTCTGCTTGAATTGCAGCTTCAATACCATCAATACCCCAGTAAAGATTAGACAGAATCGATTGCTAGGAGAATTCAAAGAATTCGTGCTTTTGAAGATTTAGCTTGGAGATGCATCTCAGTTTTAGAGTATGCCAGTTCTCAATATTTGTCATGAAATCAAGAATGTATTGATTGATTGAAATGATAAGTACCCGAATGAATCCGAGGTCTGGTTTCTCATGATCATTACAGAAAGCTGAAGAAGAAGAACAGGAAGCCATGGAATTGACAGACATACTGGTTTTATAAGGAAGAAGAGAAAAACTCTATAGTAGATAAGAAAGGGAAAGAGAGAGGGAATCATATATAAGTGTTGTATGGTAATTAATCAAAGGTTTGGAACAATTTCCGGTGACTTTTCCAGCCAAATTGCTCTCCCTCTATTTTCCATTTCTACTACAGACAAAATGTTGACCGTTGCTTCTGTTTGGTCAGGAAAAGAGAAGCAAGAAAACAAACAATGCTGCATTCATCTTCACATGGCCTTTAGTCATATCACTTCCAAGGTTTTTGTTTGTTTGTTATTTCCTCTTATTATTCCTGCTGTTTATTATTACTTTCTACTTTTTATAGGTTCATTAACTTAAAGAAAACTTGATAATTGAGGAACGTAATGTTATGAAGTTATAAAAATGGAGGCGTATTGTGTTATAGATAGTTCCCTTGCAGATGGGGAAAGACACAGTGCAGGTGAGGTGACAGCAAATCATTCAGATCACCGCCAGCATTTCCAGTAAAACACTTTGTTAGTATTTGACTTGTCAGAAGAAACTTCATCAGAAAGAAGAGCATGATTAGCAGTACCACCCCATAACTTTCAGTGTTAAATTTACAATTGCCAATTATTCAGATTACATCTTCAGCTTCTGCTCATGGTTGATTTCCTTGGTGCAAGTATTTGTTATATTTGGATGTGGTGTGGGTCTGGTCCAGTTATCCTGAGATGGAGATGTGGTGATACCTTTCTGTGCTTTTTGTTTGGTCTGATGGAGTACAATTATGGTAGCATTTTTGAGGTTGTCATGAACACGACTTCACTTTAATGCACCAGCAGAACCCTAAGCTATCAATATATATAAAAACCACTTTATGTTGTACATCTTGTTTACGTATTATGTAAATTTTGTTGACGAATTTAAGGGGGTATGATAAAATTTTGAATGATGACCAACCGTTGATTAATATATTGATGATGATTGATTGGGCGGGCCCTTAACACAGATGATAGATTCAACTCCTGCCTGTCACGGGCTCCCATGAAAGACATCACTCGCGCGGCAGACCAGACAATAGAAATATCGTCGTTGGTCGTCTGATACATGCATATGTACGTTTATAAATCATCGTCAGATTTCTTATATCATATCATTTAATCTATTCATCATGTGAATGGAAAATGACAATCAATCTACACAATCGGGCCCCATGTCCACGATATTTTCTTTTTGTAAATAAATAATTTTCCATGAATGGAGTATTTCCCTTTTACAAATACCCTATACTTGCCAAGTACACCCACTCATATATCAAGACTGTCTTGAACACTACGAGTTAGCTCCCAACTTACCGTCTCTATTTGCCAGGCTCAGTCCATTTTAGTCCATTTTCTCTTAATCAGACAATATTCAATTTCTAGCTTAGAAAAGCATTTAAGAGGAATCGCTTAAGAGGGAAGTGCTTTACAAAAAGCCCGTTTTAGAAGCATTTTTTTTCCTTGGCTGCCGTTTGCTTGCACAAATTGTTTTCTGTAGTCATCACCAATGGTTTGCTGATAGCTGTACGGTGTCTATAGTAATCTTAATGGTTAGTTATATGGTTCATGATAAAAACAAATGATTAGTTGCAAGATTCTCGTTGACTGATGGAATATAAAATTAGAAAATAACTCTGCATGAATATGTTTATATCCAAAGTCATATTCATGTCTGCTTCACTCCTCTACTCGTGAATACTTTGAACCATATTAGGTTTCCTGTCTACGTAATAGCAGTGTCTTCATGTCGCAAGTTTGACAAAGCTTCCACACCAGCTCTCAATTTTTTTATTACACTAACAATTTTGTCTAGGTTTGATAGGTTTATTCGCATCTCTGAATACAATCCCAAGCACCCATGTCGAGTTTTCCTTGCAAATTTCCATGCTTTCTACATATTTCCACTTCAAAAATGTTGGTTATCTCTCAGTTTTCAAATATTATTGCCCTTTTCTTCTCTTTCTATTGATCGAAACTTCCCATGGAGTTGCAATTGCTGCTCGGCAAATGGGTTTCCGGGATTCTGAAGATGCTCCAACTCACCTGAATTTTTTCCGTTCAGCATTAAGAGGAAGACAAAGGGTTTTATCATGTGCTAATGATCCGAATGTTTGTTTGGATCGCGAGAAAAATCCATGGGGTGGAAGCACTTGTTGTTTTCGACAGTTCTGCAAGGATACCTTGAGAGATTCAAATAACTGCGGGGGTTGCGGTAAGGCTTGTGGTTATGGATTTGTATGCTGCGATGGAAAATGTGTTGATGTTCAGAATGATCCTCAGAATTGTGGTTCTTGTTTTGAAGAGTGTCCTGGAAAAAATAGATGTATCTATGCTATGTGCGATTATGGTGGTTGATTGATTCATCAATAAACTTATAAAATTGTAATTTAGTTTGCACTGGCATGAATTTTGTGTCAGCTTTGTATTAATATCACGGTAATAAGAATTTGTTCTTCAGGATTTGTGATGTTTCTCGTTCATCGACCCAATAATTAATCTCACATTGAATCCTGTTAACTAATGAACACTGTGACAATGCAACAAAACAACATATCTTCATTAATAAACTCTTAGCTTAACTTAATAAATGAAGTGTTGACATAATTGCTTGTCCATGTTTTATATAATTGTTACACTTACACTGAATTAGATGCCAACTGGTTCACAATCTTGATCAATCAATCCACATTAGCAAGTTGTTTGAGTAACCCTAATTTTCAGAAACTATCATACCCTGTAATTATCAGTAGCATTACAATAACAAATTGAAGAATTCATCCACGCATACAACTGTAGATATATAACCATAACACCAGTAATTCCAAGTTTTAGATCCAAATAACCGGTCAGAGATACTGCATTATTCATTTATAGTTTTATTTATGAATAGAAAAGTGGGAAATCTATTATTAAAGTAGTGTACTGTGTATAGGCTCCCACATGCCATTACATCTGTAAGTCAAAAAATGTCCTTAATGGCTTTATTGACTAAAGCTATCAAACTTTTGTAAGCCCATTTCACCTTGTTGCCCATATCAGATCCAGTGATATATCTGCCATGGCTGCAGTTCAAAGGGAGCGTTTTCATACACAAACGAGTCCCAGTCTTCTATTTTAAGCCCACCATTTCACAGAGAACATCTTAAAGCAGAAACACGAAAACACTTGAATATTCACAGCACAAAGCTCAAAACTTCATAAAGCAAAACAAAGCAATGATAGAAGACAGACCTCACCGCGGTCCACCGCACGGAATCTTACTGGCAGTCGTCGTGGGCATAGTCGTGCTGGTTCCATTTATCCTCGGCGACTCAGGCGAGGCCATAACCGAGTTCATCGCGGAGCTTTTGAGCCCAGTAGGGCTTCTTCTGTTACCCATTATCCTGCTACTCACAATCCAGTTTCTCTCGTCCGATCGCGGCTCGTTTGTCTCCAGCATTTTCTCGACGGGAGAACCCGACTCCATTCATAGGGTTGGTGGTTCGCCAGTTGGCGTCGCGCTTCTTCTCGTTTTGATCTTGTTTTTGCTTTACAACCGTGTTTCAATCTTCGGCGGCGACGATGATTCCGGTGATTAGTTCAAACGGTGCGTGGATCTGTGTTTGTTTAATTTTCTTCTGGGTTTTATTTTGGATGTATTTAGCTTTTTGGGATACAGTGGAGTACGTAGAAGTCCATGTATGAACATGGGCTGGGGGATTGTACGGGGATCTTCAGGTCATTTGAGACTGAATGTTGAAATATTTGATGACAGAACTACCCTTGATATCACCGTTATTTTTGTCATGCTATTTAGGGCATAATTGTCCATTCGTGCTTTTTATACAGAGCCACCGTCTGTGCGGTGGTTAGTTGGTGGCGCTCTCTTTTTCACTCTTCTGTTTGTCCTTGGGAGGTTCTTTTTTTGCCTCTTTTATTGTATTGGCTATTGAATCTTGATTTCTTTTCACTGTCACGTGCGCACGCGGCCAATTTTTTTTTGTTCATTTATATTTTTAGGCACGGCAAAAAATTTCTTATATTTGAAATTTTTTTTGATAATTTTACCTTAATTTTTATCTTTCTCTTATTTTTTCGACGAATATTCTATTTTTTTGATAAATATTTTATTTATTTAATAAATTTATTATTTTTTAAATAAAATTTATTATATTTTTTGATAAAATTTATTTTTCACTTTAAAAAAATAAATTTTTATCGAAAAAATAATAAATTGATCGATAAAACAGTAAATTTTATTGAGAAAAAATAAATTTTAATCTCTTTTTAAATTTACTTTCTAAATTTTTAAATTCAAATAAAAAAATTATAATAAAAACAAATAAAGTAACATCGAACTATCTATAAATTAAGTTTTAATTATTTTATTAAAAATTTATTAACTCTTTTTTAAAATACACATAAAAATTATAATTAAATATAAAAATTTTAATTTTAAAATTTTAAATTTTAATAAAAAATAATATTTTAATTTAAAAAATATATAATTAATTTTAAATATAACATGTTTAAAAATTTAGTCATAAATTTAAATCGAAAGTGTTTTAGACCTATATGTCAAAAACACTTTAAAAATCTGGCTCAGGTCTTATGCTACAGTGAAATAACTTTGCATGTGGGCGAAGGAAGCAGTGCAGAAACGCTTCCGGACGGAAAGAAGCAAGAATTTGGAATTGGTGCCAGTGAACTATGTCAGAGATACGAAATTTTTAAGACAAAGAATCGGACTTGGTATCCTTTGTCCTCCCCGTTATGGCTACTTGGCTGGTGTTAATTAGGCCACATCCTCAAATGAATTCCGATTTTCACTTCTCCATTCTATATACATGATCTCATAGTGTGGTCTCCTAACGAGAATGTTCTTGCAAGATTCTCTAAGAGAACAGTGTTTTCATATACGACCTGATGGTAATGTCCCTTTATAAGACTTTCTCCTCCAAAAATCTCTGTACACCCAGAGCTAAGACCAAAGACTTTGCCTTTATAAGACTTTCTCCTCCAAAAATCTCTGTACACACAGAGCTAAGACCAAAGACTTTGCCTGATGGGCAGATAGCCTTACCTTTGGTTAAATCTTTTTCTTAAGGGGCCAAAGATCATTGCATCAGGAGTTCAAAATCCTTGTATGAATAAGAAAAGTGTAATTAAGCTTATCATTTAAGTGAACCTCACAACAAAACAAGAAGCTAACATCAGTTAAAAAGCAGTCATCCACCCACAAAACAAAGAAATGAAACGACCCCTTTTCCAATTGGCATCTTTGGATCTTACACAGTTTGCTATGAAACGTAAAAATGGATGAAATAAACGCCCATATTTTCTAAGAGGCAATCAAGCTGAATCTCTTATACTAATCCCAAGATGGAATTACTGAGATAAACCAAATCTCAACGACTTGCATAAAAGACCAACAAAAACTTCCATCCACCAACTAAATTCTTGAACTCTTGATTATTATTGATTATCATACTCAGCCTCTTAGGCAAAGAACAAAAGAAACTGTATACAAGATGTACACTGTACTAATCCATCAAATTACCAAAACAGAAGTGTAATGGCATGAAATGGGTGTTTGAAAACCCTCGTTACCAGATTGGCAAGTGTTGAAAACCAGTCTGCCATCAAGGGACCACATTGGCAGAAGGGTCTGTGGTCGATGAGCCCTTTTGGGAACGAAAAGCTACTGCAACTGCTGGGCCTGGGTCACATCTTTGGAACTCGACACCACAAATTTGTCTTATCTACCAACCACTGCTCTTCGGTCCAGACTCTTCATTCATGGTCTGTCAAATTAACCTTTTCCCAGATTCTTGCCCTTTACCCTGTTTAATCCAAGAAACAATTAAGTGTTAATTCAATTAATAAGTTTGTGATATCATGCCAACAAGAAAAGACATTTGCAGAGAGATGTGTGGTCCAAAATCCTGCTGAATATCGTTCACTACAACTAGGTCTTACATTACACACTGCAATAACAAAAACTCACCTTGTAGACTATAAGCTTTCCCCAAAAGAGCTATGACCTACCTAAGATTCACCACCATATAGTATTCATAACAAAGCCAAGAGAAAACCTCCATTCATCATAATTCTTTTGTTAGTTATCATTCTGCAATCAAAAGCACCAACCTTGCTGTAAGTCATAGCTCGGTCTTTCAACTAAATTTTGAACGCTCAGCGGAAGACAATTCCAAAACTCATTTGTAGTTATGACAATGTCCAATGCAGATAGAGAGGGTTGCAACCGCATTTAAAAAAACAATAGGTAAATTGGTGTCACTATAACACAGTCTTAAAAGTTTAAATTGTACCTAAAAACACATATTTTGTCAATAACTATAAGGGAAAAATCAGGCGTGGCATCACATGTCATTCCTACACTAATTGGACACCTACTATTAGGACTTATTACGGATGACAGTCAGTGCCTTTTGTGCAGACTTAAGACAATATCATTGGTTCAATGAACAACAAATAACAAAGAATGTAGCATCTGGCAACTCCATGAAACATGAAGAATACTGAAAAGCACACAGGTAAGGCAGCAAGAACAGACATGAAATCTTATGATTGATACACAAGATGGCAATCCTGTCCTCTATTTTGTACTCTTACGTGGCACGATCCCATTCGGAGCATGACCAACCAGCTGCTGACGTGGTAAATTAACCTGTTACTATAACATAAACAATATTATAAATTAAATTTATAAATGAATTAACTTATTTCATTTACATGTGATAAACTGTTGTGCCCAGATGAAATAAATGTATATAGACATCAATTTTCATCATCTGAATCGAAAGACTTTCTACTTCTTAAAGATTCCAATACATGTAAAGGCAGAGCATTTGTTCGAAGATTGCTTCCTCCCTGTGCTGCAGTCTTGAGTTTAGGAACGCTCATGGAACTAAGTGGTGGTGTGTTTGTGTTAACTTCTTTGAGCACAGACCGAGCGGCTGGGGCGGCTGCTTTAGCTGCATCTATCTTGGTTGATTCATACTTCTGCATATCGTAAATGAGTTCTTTCTGAAGCTGCTTATCGGCAACCAATATCTCGTCAATCTCGTTTCTGTAATCCTTGAGGAGGATTCTAAGGCATTCCATTAGCGAGCCCGTGAGGAAGCTGTTTTTGCTTTCAAGTAGTCTTTTCAGTTCTATGAAGATGGGGATGGTGTTTTGGATGAGGCCTTTTCTGACTGCTTGTGTTATAACTCTGCCTTTAGCAGCAACTGAGGATGCTCCAGTTTCTCCGCCTTCTTCCTCCATTTCTGCAGCGTCAGATGATGCTCCTCGAGCAACGGTAATCCGAATCTCTTTGCAGGCAAGAATTCGGAAAGCATCCTGCTCCGTAAAATAAGGCGAACATTATTTACATTTTGTTACATAACATGTGCATACACAGTTAACAAATATGCATGGGATTAGTACCTGTAGAACGGACTGTCCAGTAACATCTTCAATATTGAGCATGCCATCCGAGGCAGATGCAAGAATCTCTGCACATAACTTCGCAAATGTGGCTAAAAGGTGCTCAGGAGCCATTTGCTTAAGCAACGAAACATAGATGTGCATTCTTTTAGATCTTGACTTTTCATCATTTCCTCTGAAATAAACAATACATGCAAAGGTAATGAATCTGCATCTCAGTTTCAGAGCTCTTCTTATGTCACTGAGTATGAAGACATCTACCTTACAGAAAACAATTGACGCTCAGTTTGTGAACCCATGGGATCACTGTGACCATTATGGAGATGGCAATCATTCAGAACAAAAATAGCTTCCACAAAACTGTTGTAAGCTAGAAGTGGAGCCTTGGCTGCAATCACATTAAACACAATGATCAGAGTCCAATCTACATACATCAACAATTTCTTTGAAAAGGAAAATCTAATAAGTTGAGAAAGCTTTGTAACCTTTTAAAATATTCCCAAAGAGAAAATCAGCAAGTTGTCTAATCTTCTCTGATTCATCAACCAAGGCCAAAAGAAAACGAAGGAAGAGCACTCCTCTCCATTTCACGTAATCCCTCTGTACAGGAAAATTTTATGACAGTAAAAAAAGTTCTGTCTGCTTATTGATCTTCAAATGGAAATGTGACAATATTACAATAATATCTCAACTGATATACAGAAGCAGAGATATACCTGTAACAACCTTGAGAGCAGAATAAATGTCTGCCGTCTTATTAGTTCACATCGATCACGGAGACACATAGTGATCTTTGCCATGTAACTGTCATCTTCAAGAGTCATTAATGAGAATAGCACAGAGATTATTAAAAACTAGCTTTTTTCTTTCTAAGATGTTTAGTAGCTTCTCAATAGTTTAAATATATCAGCAAAATCTTTTCTAGTAACTTTCTACAGGCCTCACCAATCAACCAGGGCTGTATAGCGAACACAAAAATCTGCCATCATTACTACAAGATTGTTGCGAAGTGCTGCACAGTCACTTTTTTCAAGCTCCTGCAAGAACAAGTGCATAACAAGCATTTTGAAACCCAAAAGCTGTTTGAATACAAGAGTTATCTAGGGGGTTGCAGCAGTGACAAGATATCCCTTGATAAATCATGAATGAATGCATAAGGCAACGAAAACTGAAGAGAAAGTTGAGGGAACTGGAGAGAAAGTTGAGGAAAACTGAAGAAACGTTATGAGTATAATATGTGACTTTCAGAAATCGAAAGCATAATATTTTGCCAGATTCATCCAAGAATATAGGGCAGATGCATTGATAAGATAATGAGCAAACCTGCACAAACAGAGGAATGTATCGCTTTGCAAGTTTGCCATCTGCCAGGCATAACTTCCCCATTGTCAACCACGATTGAATATACAATGAAGGAGCAATCTGCTTTAAAGAGACTGTAGGCCCTGGTAATTTATTCAATTTTGGACCAGAATTTCCCGAAGTTATAATGGTGTGTAATAGTGGAGTAATGGAGCTCATATCAGCAATCGGACAGACAATAATCACAGATCCAATAGTATAAACTGCAATGACTGCTTCTGACAATGATCTGGCCGCTGCTTTCTTGCCCTTTCTACCACTTCTAGGAGGCGTAAAGAAACTTCTACCTATATTGGCTTCTGAATTCTCTAAAACATACTTTTCTACAATTTGTAAAGCTTTGGAGAGAAGCTGTTTTACCCACTTCATTACAAGCATATCAGCCTCCTCGGAATTCAAAGTCTTTCGTTTACACAGTGTTCTAAGAGCTTTTACATGAGCATTAACCTGACATCAAAAATACCAAGTATACATTACTGAAATACACAAACTAAGCAAAGGAAAGAAAACAATATATCCCAATAACTAGACTGGACATATGTATTGCTTTTGTCCACTCTGCTCTTTCTAGGACCATATTTTCATCATATTCCTTTTAGCTACCCTGAATTTGTATGCTAATGCCTTACATCTCATTTGTGACTATTGAAGAGCATTTTCACAAACTTCTTTCTTGTGAAATTTAGTTATGCAGATCAAATATATCAACTATAACATAAAATGCAAACTTCACTTTCACATGAAACTAATCTGCTGGCAGCAGGGTAGAGTTCTTCATTACAAAGGAAAGAAAAGGTGAAATCTTTTTTCATTTTCTGGATTAGATCTTCAACCTGCCCAAGGTCAACTGGAGAAATTTCCAGGAGACCAGTATGTTGCTTAGAGCTGCTTACATTAAATAAAACCATGCAATGCAGTCCATATAGTCTAAAAATAACTATAAAAGAATAATATTAACAGTTTATACAGTCACTTGTTCGTCTTATTTTACCCAATATGCCCAAAAGAGATCTGCTCAGATGCAACAAGTACAGATATTACAAGTAACTTTTTGTTGGATACTTCAATCTGTTTGAATATAAGCTAGATTCAGATGAAAAGAGACATGACTTTTCAATAAGACCTTTTAATCTAGATGAATGCAGATTAAGCAAAATAAAAGTAACACCGTGACCCCCAAGGCATAGCCATAGCAATAGCAATATAGAATATAACCAGGAAAGGGCTTCAAGGAATAAAACAAGATAAACATAGTGGTCTTAGTTCCCTCATCAAAGTACAAGATGATAAATACCTCTGTTAAATGCATGTTGAATCCTTCAATCCGCTTGAGCAAGTTATGAGCTAAATCAGCAGCAGGTTCAGGGGGCAGCTCCACAGAAACATTGGAGATTGTTTGAAGGAGGAAAACACGATCCCCAGCCCATGAAACAGATTCGGATACTATTCCTTCTTCATCTTCAGGCTCATATCCTGGTGCAAGTGGGCTTTTACTGCCACCTTGTGTTCCATACTTGTCGAGGAGCTGCCAATGATGATGAAGGAATTCCCAGTCCACTGATTTCGCAAGGTATCCTGACACTTCAGATAGAAGAAACCAAGCACCAGGTGGGGCCGTCCACATCTCGATTGGCATGTGATGGCTCAACCAGATATCTTCGGATGATCTTATAATATTCTGAAGCGCAATTGCAATTTTGGGCTTCAGTTTTTTCTTCTTTCCCAGGCTGCTGCAGATTTTCTTCACCCAAGGTGCCACCTCTCCGTTACAGATCTCTTTCAAAAGAGCCAAACCTCCAGGGAATAACAACTCCATCTCCCTTTCTAAATTTTTTGCTTTTACATTTGAGTCGTAGTGAATGGATCCAACAATTCCAGCTCTAGATATCCGGTCCAAGACCAGCTCAAGGAACAAGTTCTCACATTCTTCTTGAATGCTCGACTCATTGTCAGTTATTAAACGGGGAATGGAATGTAGCCACTCAGCCGTCAGACTTTCATCTGAAAATGTTCTGAAGGCCTAAAATATCAACAGCGATCTAAAATGAGATTTAGAAAAGCATATCAAAAGGCATGAGAAAGAAGAAAGAAACGTTTTAGTGGGACAAGGAAAACACGGAAACTAATCAGGACAACTAATTTTGATCAATCCTAAATAATACCAATCAAACCCATTTCATAAATAAAATCTGGCCACTTAAGCAACAAAGAAAACCAGTTGTTACAAATAACATCTTGTCATTGATTTGAAACAGATAATATTGACTAATCTAGCTAACATTGAACCTGTTGAAAGGAGAGGGTTAAATAGTTAAAAAAATTAAACATATTCAAAAGTTAAGATAAACCAAAATGAATTTCTGGGCTAAAATTCATGCAGCTGTTGATACATTATTTCACCACACATTAAGATAAAAGACACCAAAAAGAATTTTATGAATTTCTGAGCTAAAATTCACTCAACTGTAGATACATTATTTCACTACATATTAATATAAAAGACACCAAAAAGAACGTTATAGCTACAATGTATGAACTGTAAATATCCTAACAAACAGAAAGGAAATATGTCATTGTGCCCAGATTAAGAAACACAGCATCAGGTTTGGCCTGAATACTAAAGAAAATCTAATCATAATGTATCTGTTTTCAGAAGCTGAAATGAGAATGGTAGAATTGGATTCCCGCTGCAGACTGAAATGATTGGTATAAGGCACTGCAAAAAAATAACCGGCATGCTGAAAATAGAAGATCACGATCTGCACAAAAACTTCACCTACCATTATCTCAAACTTATGTAAACAAATGGGTGGTTTGTACAAGGTATCATAAACAAATTCAGGATCATATATTACCTTGCTATAGAGCAACAAAGCAAAGTTACTTAGATGAGGAAATTTTACATGAAGCAGAACGGTGTACTAACCTCTGAAAGAGCAGAAATTGCCCCTTTCCTAATGCTTACAAGTGGATCTGAACACGACATGCCTATTGTCTTGAGCAAAACTTCATCAATAGAACCATCAAAAAGACCTATCAACTTGCTAACTAGAAGAAGTGCAGCCTTCTTAACCACTGCCTTCTCATCCATACATCTTTTCCTTAAAAGACCATTCATTTCACCATCTCCAAACCCCATTAGTTGCTTCAAAACCGCCCTATTACTATCATCACTTGAAAAAAACCCTATCAACTGAGCAAAATTTGACAAAGCTCTAGCTCGAATTGCAGCACTAGAATCTGAACATCGCTGAATTAAAGCCTCCAAAAAACTCAACCCCCAAGAATCACTAACTTCACCGCTCAAGTCCACTCCCAATGGATCTCTCAACGATGTCATAAGCATTAATATGAGATCAACCGCAAGTAGTCTAAGATTAGCCTTTCCTTGAGTCATCTTAACAGTATATTCAACAAACCTCATTTGATCCTCAAACTCCATTGCTTTAACAATCTCCATTATTGCCTCAACAGCTAATCCCCTCGGCTCAGCCTTCTCCGGTGCCTTGTTTGCCAAGTACTTAGGCATATTCACAACTGCCTTTTTAACGCCATCACTCTCTTTAGCCACACCCATCATTTTATTCATAAAAAACCCCAAAGCAAAAGTCCTCGCTTGAGATTTACACATCAAAATCAATGGTGTGAGAGACTTCAATACCTCGGCGGCAGTACTTGCTGGGTCCCCATGTTCGCTCCTCAACGACTTAATCAAAATCCGTGAACACACATCAGTCAATCTGTTATAGCTACCCAAATAACTCCCCAATTCAAGCGATAAAACCGGAACTTCAGCAACAGTCTGTATCAAAGATTTCAAACTATCAGGAAACCTGTTTAAATAAATCAAACCCATTACAATTTCTAACTTTTCAAGAACTAAAAACAAACTCCTCGAATCAAATTCACTCCCATCCTCGTCAAATTCCTCCGAATTTCTCACGGTATTCTTCGACCTGCCCTTTCTTTTGCGGTTAACTCGCAAGTGGGACCCACTATTAGACCCGTCTTGTGGACGCTTGAGAGAACGGCGAATGCAGCGGAGGAGAGAGTGGAAAGCCACGGGCGTGAACAGAGTGAAGACTGGAGAGTTCGGAGAGAGAAGCAGAGAGAGGTAAACTTTGGAAGCCAAGATCGAGAGATTTGTGGGGCCCGAATCCATAGCCAAGGAAATCGGAGCAACGAGGGCGGACAACGAGAAGTTTTTGGACGATAATTGGTCGGAAAATCGGTAAATGAATTCTGGGTCATTTTCATCTAAGAGGTATTGAAGTTTCCGAAGAGTGGAGTGAGAAATGGTACTGATTTGCTGATGATTTAGGTTTTGTTCGAGGTCCGCTATGATTCTTAATACAGTTGAATCTTCTTCTTCCATGGTTATGGCTGTTTGTCTGAGTCTTGCGAAAAGAACCTCAGGGATTTCTCCTCTTAACAAAACTGTTTTGAATTTTGGATATTCCCGCGTCAAGCATCTAGTCAACTAGTTTAATTGGTATTTTTAAATTTAATTTCGATAATGGCTAAGGGCTAATTTGTTTACATACTTGTAATTAATAAATTATGTAATTATACAGTCGGTCGGTGTAATTATATAATTTTATAATTATACAATTGTATTTGACTATAATTATATAATTATACAATATTATATTTAATAATATACTGTATAAATGCTTAATTTAATTAAAAATTAATTATTTTAAATATAAAAATTGTATGAAAATAAATTTTAATTACTAATAAATTATTAAAATTAAAAATATATATATTATAAACTCAAAAAATACAATATTAATTTTATATACATTATATAAATTATATATGCTTAAAATATATATTATATATAATAAATACATAATATTTATTCAAAATATACAATATATATAATTATATAATATAGAAGGATTTTAAAAAAATAAAATATATTTTTTATAATTATAAAAAAAAAATTATGTAATTACACAAATTCTTATCCCTAAAAATTAAACTGTATAATCAAAATAATTAAATTATACGATTAATTGTACAAACACGTCAAAACTATAAAATTACCTCTAATTATACAATTTTTTAATTATATAGTGACAAAACAAACATGTTCTAATTAAATTTTAATTTTACGGAAAAAAAATTATTTTTTTAATATTAAAATAAAATTAGGATTATTTGTACATAATTCCCAAAACAAGTAAAGAAAACTCAAATATTAAACCGTGCAGCAAAATATATCACAATCAAGAATCACTCCCAACTTTCTGTTTTTATAGCCATAAGCTCCTGCTATCACCATTGTTGGTTACCTGTAAAATAAGGAAAATAATCAAGAACAATACTGAATCTCCCAGTATAGTCTGTATGAGATCCACAGACAAATCTCTTACGTCGAATTCAACTCAAAACTAACTAGACAGAATCAAATTATCTTTCATGCTTAAAGAGATTATGCATAAACCAAATTCATCACAAAGTCAGAAATGGCAACAGATAGACATATAGTTCCCTGTTTTCTAGGGCCAAACACAAACTACAGACCCTCACTCTATCAAGCAACTAGCAATGTATTTGTAGCCGGTTTGCAGTTATTCCAGCATTCTACCTGTGGTTCTAATTAACCGTTGGAAGATAAGAGGTTGTTTTTCTGTTAAATTCTTAAATACAACCTTATATTCCACAGGATGTTCAGCCAGCTTAAATAATGTGCCTAGCACCTAATTGCGTGGAGCCCGGAAAGGCCCCATGTCATCAGGTAAAAGTTGGATCGCTTCAAATCTTTCCCAAACATGGTGATGAACAAGAGTTGGTGCCGGGAGGTTGTTCTGAATGGATAAGCTTAGGGAATGATCAACATCATCTGCCGCTTGTGGGTTGTTCTGAGAGGTTAGATTCAAGGACGGCACATGGTAGAAAATCGGTGGAGGTGGTAAAGGGATGTTCTGTGCCGGAAGCCAGCCTGGCAAACCATTGGATCTCCTCCTGCCAGAAAACATCGCAAGCATTTGCTACTGGTGATTTTGTATTACTCAGAGGTTAAATTGCATGCACCAAATATTGCTATATACTTATTCAAATCTGCTAATAAAGGAAGAACCAAGTGAAGAATTAAGAGAACCATAATACTTAGATTAGGTGTGTGCAAGGATACCTTGAAAAGCGTGATCCAATATTGAAAGAAAGACATTTTGCAGATCTTACATACCATGGAGGAAATTTTTCAACATTATTATGGACCTCCGAAGAGGTTATCAAAAGATCACTAGTCTTATCAATGTTAAAGGTGTTAAAAACCAATGTCAATTATAATTGAAGCAGTTAAACTTTCATCATTAGATATTTTTAATTGCCATTAATATCAGGGCAAAACAGTCTGGTATACGAATGGAAGTAGGTATCAGTGCTAGCATCAGAAACTCAGCAGAGTAAAATAGAAAACCTCCGTGGCAGTTTCTAAATTTACCTGGCAGGTTGTACTGAATCTATTGAAACTTACTCAGGTTGAAGAATAGCCCTATGACCAGCGGACTCAAAATTTGGCAGACCACCAGCATCACACAGGGGAGGTCTTGGTATTGTTATTGTGAACGGAACCAAAGTCTGATTGGAATCAATAACATGGTCACACACTGGAGTTAATACAGCTGGAGGAACCAGATTGTGACCATCAAAGTCAATTTGGGATGAAGAAAAATCAGTGATCATGGATGGGCGGTACGGGTGATGATCACCAGTGAGAATGGGGGGTTGTTCAGTTAAATCCTGACCTGCACCAACAAAAAGAAAATATTTGTTATGGTATCTTAACAAGTCAACCATCCAATGTCAGAATCACCAAAAGAAAAAGAAAAAGCTCCCAACAACTTACGTTCCGGATGTGGTAACTCCGGAATCCTGAAAAATTCAAAAACAAAAAGTGAGACAAAGAAGCCATAGCCCTCGTGGTATAAAAGGTTCAGGAATGGGGCATCAGCGATCACACAGATGTACAGTGCGTTTACCTTCCATGACGGGGCACCAGCTATCGTCAAGACATTGATGAGATAACTGTAAGTATAATGACAACATGAGAAACAAGTATTAAACACCAATTAACAGTCAAAAGCACAGGCAATTACTATACAACATGAAGCCAAAATATCCTGCCAAAGTTTTGACACATCTTCATTATCAGTCACATAAACCACAAGAACCAGCAGACACAAACTCCCAACAGAAATAAGCACATAACAAGTGGGCTTGTGCATACACACACAGAGCGAAAAATCAAAAAAGAGACACATGTGTTAAACACAGCAGCATATCTTTGCAAATAAATATAGCGGACCACTGAAGTGACATACGGTGGCACAGAAGCATTTTGATGCCTATAGAAGAATAAAGGAAATATTTAAAGCCATAATAATTAGCGAGGTATTAACTTTAGTTTATATGCTATGCTTTTTGGGAGATCATGTAGTGCAATTTTCTTCTACCATCTGTTTGATTCTGCTTACTGCATCCCTTAATCATGGAAAAATCTATTGACCAACTATTTAATCACACGATTATGCCAATTCATTAACTATTTCAGATCTTCCAGCCAATCTTTAAAACTTAAAGGCGAGTAACCATGGAAAGCATTTCTTAATTAGATAAATGGTTTTTTCCCTAGTAAAGTCCCTTGATGAGACACCTATCTTGAGGAGAAAGGTAAAAAAGATCTCATTGATTAAATTTTCCAAAGAAAATTGTTGTCACCAAATGGCGCATCTACATCAAAGGAACTTCCGAGTAAACTAGTCATACACTCACACCAGGATCCATTTTCTTATTTCTAATTCCATGCTAGCTAATTCACATGGTTCATGTGAGAAAAAAAAAAGATCATTCAGATGGTTTACCGAAGAATCAGTGTGTTGATAGGACATTATATAATATTCATATCATCATTCAACAAATATAGAACTTTAATAGGAATTATTTTGGTATCTCCTATTAGACTTGTCCACTTGAATTGAAAAACCTACTAATCACACAATATCCACAGTTTCCTAGATATTAAAGGATAAAAGACTGTTAATGCAGACTGTAAGAGCAATACAACATTGAGTACAAACTCCAAATATCAGATATGCACTCAAAATAATAAGAATAAAGGTCGGCCATTGAGATGACGGAGGATAAACTTCATCATCAAGCAGGAAAAAATCAGATCACCAGCAAGGATCCTAAATAATCACTTAGTGACAAAAGATATAGTAGCCTTTGATCATCACTCAGTGATAAAAAGAGGTAAAGAGGTAAGGATATGAATATGGTCAACAGATTTGCATAGAATCAATCGTCTTAGAAAGACTTTATAATAGTTCAGATCAAGTGCAACCACGCCAAAGATGAGACAGACTGAAAGTGATTTATTAAAGAAAGCAGTTTCATGTTCAGACACAACTTTACAAAGACTCGATGAGTTCTTAACAGTTAAACTTTCAAGCTGAGCTCACTATACTAGCTTTAATAAATAAAATATTGATAACGGCCAATTATAGATAGAGAATCAGGAAAAGTATTTATTCAGTTTAGTACCAAAAAGACAGGAACAGAAATTGGACTAATATGTGAATTAAAAGGATAATCTATCAAGTTTTATATACCATTTGAAAAGAAAGAAGAGAACTAAGCCAAAAGTAAATATCCAAAGTTAATCATAATGATGATTGATTAATCCCAAGAAGCAAAGGACTTGTACTCAACCAATATCGTCAATCTAGCATTGATTAATATTAAACAAAATTAATTTTCACCAATTTTACGAAAAATGTACGATCAAGGAAAATATTAAAGAATTTTTTAAAAACAGTTTAAGATGATTCATTTAGTTGGGACTAAGCCTTCATTAAGTGGAGTTGAATTTCTAGACACTTAAGGAAAATCTAAGTAACTCCGTACGTGCATATCTAGATGATATCACACTAAAAGGTCAATGTTTTACATGCATGAATATTCATTTCAAAATTAAAGGCTCAAGCTCTCTCACGTTAACTTTTCTTGGCAATCAAATAATAAACACTTTGTTCCGAATCATAAATATAATTGTAACAATGAAGATTAATCTCATGAGCATTTTCAACCACTATATGACAAATGCTTCTAACTTAAACGTGACCATCTAGCGCCTCATAAATGAAGTTTAAGCATTGGAATAACAATCCAAAAGTCATGTAAAGGTCATGACTTACTGGTCAGAGAAATATTTTTAACTTTAGTGATGGAAACTCATATCGATTATGAGATATCATTCAACAACGCTAATGAAATCAAAGAAAATAAACTAAGACAATGTGAAAGTCGGAGCTTAATGGAGGAAGAAATCTCTTTACCATTAATGATGGAAGCTCATGTTGAGTACAAGATTTCCGGTCACAGTAAGTTCACAATTCAATAACATGCAGAAGGTTACATCACTTGATTATTTTCGTTTCCTTAAAAATGGATAAAGGCTTCAAGCATCACTTTAATAGTTTGCTAAATACATCAACACCTTAACATCCTTTTGAGGATAAGATCAGCTTGACTTGTCATCAGCTTTGGATTGTTCAAATCAATCGACCATCAAGTTACTACTATTCTTGCTCATAAATTAATAGTAAAACTCTTCAACTATAGAAAAGTCTTATCCTTATAATGAACTTCATTGAAATTTTCATTATGCTTCGATCAGGCAATCCAAACAATTTTTACTTTCATAACACATTTTTGACAATATTTTCCTTAATATCTAAAGCTATTCATTTATAGATGCCACGTTGCCAAACAGGCATAAAAAAAAATGCAGAAGACAAATTGAGTAATGCTATCACCAAGCCAAGCAAACACCTTATCTGTTCAAGCTAGCTAAGCAAAAAGAAAGATTCAGCTTATAAACCTTGACTAACTCAGCTTGATTCATGGTCATTCCAGCTCATGAACTATCAATTCAACTTACTTTGTTGACAGCCTTCAGTGCTAAGCATTTGGATATATTATCAATTCATTTAAACATATTAAATAAGTTTAGTTTGCGCATGTCTTTTGGTACATGACTACTTCATTGTCGTTTCATATCGACATAACCTTCTCCAACATGATGTAAAACCAAACATGTAGAACATATGCTGGAAAAGATATATTATGTCATGAAGTGTTGTGAGACAATGAGGTGTATTGAGACGGTTTAAGGTATCTTTTCAGATTGGATTAACATTGATAGAGAAAATTTCCAATGTTTTTCTTTCATGCATGTTTTATCTATTGAATTTAGCAGAACTCTCCTTGGTTTACTTACAGCGTAACTCAGGCATCAAATTCTTTCTATACATAAGAACATCAACATAATTATGAATCAATACAATTTGCTCCTAATAGCCCCTGATCTAACTGCCCTAGCTGAAACAGGGATTATCCTTTTAAAATCATTAAAAAAAACTATTCAATTAGACAACACACAATGTCTTACTCTATCTGTGAGAACCGGATAAAACACAACTTTCTCTAGACGGAGAAAGATCAAAGAAATACCAAACATTGTATCCTCAATCAACAAATAAATAAAATTTTCAACTGATCTTGTGACTTATTATATCCTTCAAGGAAAGTTTAAACAGAAATCTGAAAGAACATTTATTGATCCAAACAAGTTTGCATACAAATATGGCATCAGCATGTCCTAACTGAATTATTGCATCCATCAAAGGAAAGTACTAAATTACAGACAATTTAAAAATCATGGGCAAAACAAAAAAATACTGGAACTGAATAATAAATATATATCAATAAAACCCTTGCTTTACCATATTCTGAAGAATTCTTTCATCCTCATCAGCAGAGTCCTCATCTACATTTTCTTCAGTATTATTCTCAAAACGCCGCCATACACCATGTTCAATTTCTCCACAATTAGGGCATTGCATAAGGCCCGATACATTAAATGCAGAACCAATGCAATCTGGGAAAAAACACAATCTTAGAAGAACAAAAAGTTCCATGCACAAGATACAGTAATTGTAGGTCAAACAGTATTATGAATACAAAAGGTACAAAACATGCATATGACTGGTTTTGAAATCATACAATGCGTTAAGCCTATGCTTCCAAAAGTGGATAAGGCTTAGCATATTCAGTAACCAAATGGAAACCAAGACATACGGTTTCAACAGAATGTAGTTCCATTCCACTTTTAAAGAAGCCAATTCATTAAACGCCTTAGATACGCTAAACAGAAAACTTAAACAGAGAAGGAAGAGTCAAGATTGAATTAAATGAAGTTGGGGGAAACGATCCGTAACTCTTAACTCTTTTATAAAAGTAGAAATGCAAGGAAAATCCATAACTCTAATTTCAACCATTTACAGTTAAAATTTATATCATCTGCAACGTGTTTATAGATCTACAACGCCTTAGCACATACAAAGTTTTGCACTCAAATATCACCACAATTGCAAGTAGATAAATTAAAAACAGAAAGAGAAAGGAAAAAAAAAAACTCAACATGGCTTCAGTATCCAAACAAAAGCATGCACAAAAGCCTTTGATATAACTCTTAATCCACCCATAAGTTTTTGAATGTTTATCATCATTTGAAAACATCAACTTCACACAATTAGTAGACACTCTTTTTACTATACATACCGATATTGATGCTAGAAAGAGTTTCAACCATACATATTGCTACTGACCTTTAGATATATGCGGACATTTGAATAATAACGAAATAATAATTCTCTGCGAGTGATTTTTTAAGTTGTGGGTCTGCTATGAATCATTGATAAGGGTCAATTCATCGTTATTCAAGAGTTACAAGGGCCCAATACACTCTTACACATACGCAAACATGCAAACAAATAAATATATAATATGTGCATAAAAGTTATGCTCACCGAGGTGAAACCAGTGAGAACACTGCAGCTTGACAACAGTTCTGCCACAGGTATCAGAAACTTCTTCCCAGCAAATGGAGCAAAGGGTTGAGGAAGATGAAGCTGCCTTCGCCATATTCACAACACAAAAAACAGTTTTTTCGCTTTCACTCTCAAATTCACACTACACAGTGAGCAAGAATAAAACAAACTTATATAGTGGCCCTGAATTTTTCTAATTTCCTCAGAAAACAGCACAACCTTGTGCTTGTCTTGTCTGTCTGGGTTGACGCTTGTTCTTCCATATCTGGAATTTCATAAAATTGTTAAGAGGGAAACTTCATTCATAGCTACAGTGGTTTCTACTTCTTACGCTCGTGTTCGCAGGATTCCACCCTTTCAGCCAATGGTAAATCGAAACGTATTTTACTTTTTGTTTAATGGCTTTTTATTGGACCCTATGTAAGCATATCGTGGGACGAGTTGTACGAGATTGTAATTTCACCTGGATTCTTCTATCCTAATCGAGAAAGTTTTTTGACCCAGCGTTGTAGGGGTATTAAAGTAATTTAATGAAATTTGGAGCGTTAATTGAACAATGAATCTTCTTACTTGTTAGATTCTGATTTGCA
>JAXCLQ010000007.1:5178690-5201280 GCA_035584115.1 Cedrela odorata
CGTCTAATCATCTAATCTAATCCATAATCTATTCGTCTCGTGAATGGAAAATCACAATAATTTATCAAGACAGTCTTAAAAATTACTAGTTAGCCACCAACTTGCAGTCTCTATTTCCCAGGCTCAGTCCATTTTGGTCCATTTTCTCTTCAGGAAATTTCATGGGCATACATATTATTAGCTAGTCTTTACCTGGGCCGTCCACTAAATCTGTTACACCATATATGAATCCATCAGGATCCTGATTTGTACTGGTAATATCATCTTTACATCAGAAAAACAATCAATTCTACCTTAGAAAAACACTTAAGAGGGAATTGCTTCTCAAAAAATTCTTGTTGGTTACTTACAAAAAGCTCCTTTCAGAAGCTTTATTTCCTTGTTTCTTGGCTATTGTTAGCTTCTATAAATTTTTTTCTGTTGTCATCACCAATGGTTTGCTCATTGCTGTAATGTGGTTAGTTATATGTTTCATGATAAAGAAAATGGTTAGTTGCAAAGATTCTCATTGACCAATGAAAAATAAAATTAGATAATAACACTGCATGAATATGTTTATATCAAAGTCATAGTCATGTCTGCTTCACTTCCCTGCTCGTTAATACTTTGAACCATATTAGGTTTCTCCTCTACGGAATTGTAGTGTCTTCATGTCACAAGTTTGTACCAGCTCTTAATTTTTTTATTATACAAAAATTTTGTCTACGTTTGATAAGTTTATTCGCATCACTGAATACAATCCAAAGCACCCATGTCGAGCTTTCCTTCTAAATTCCATGGTTTCTACATATTCCCCCTTCAAAAATAATGGTAATCTGTCTTTTTTCAAACACTACTGTCCTTTTCTTCTCTTTCTGCTGATCGAAACTTCCCATGGAGTTGCCATTGCTGCTCGCCAAATGGGTTTCCAGGATTCTGACGACGGTCCAACTCACTTGAATTTTTTCCGTTCTGCATTAAGAGGAAGACAAAGGGTTTTATCATGTGCTAATGATCCGAATGTTTGTTTGGATCGCGAGAAAAATCCATGGGGTGGAAGCACTTGTTGTTTTCTACAGTTGTGTAAGGATACCATGAGAGATTCAAATCACTGCGGGGCTTGCGGTAGGGCTTGCGGATATGGGCTTGTTTGCTGCTATGGAAAGTGTGTTGATGTCCAGAATTGTGGTTCTTGTTTTGAAGAGTGTCCTGGAAAAAATAGTTGTGTTTATGCAATGTGTGATTACGGTGGTTGAATATTTAATCAATCAACTTAGAACAAATGTAATCAAGTCTGTACTGGCATGAATTTTGTGTCAGCTTCGTATTGATATCATGCTAATAAGAGATGTGTTCTTCAGGATTTTTCATGTCGTTTTAACACCCTATCTAGCTAGATCATAGAATTATAATTGCTACTATATATTGATTGTGACATTATTGCTTGCCCATGTTTTATTGTCTCTGGTGAGTGGTGACTTTCTGCGTAAGCTTGGAAATTTTTTCCAATACATTATTTTGTTGCACAGAATTTGATGCCGTCTGGCTCACAATCTTGATCAATCAATCCACATTATTAGCAAGTGGTTAAAGTAACCCAAGTACTGTACATATAACCATGACGTCGGTAATTATAAAACTACAGAGTCCAAAGTTTTAGATCCAAATATAGTTTTTGACAAGATTCGATATAATTTATGAATTTGAATTGATAAAAGTTAATAAACGAGTTATTCGACATAATTATTAAATAAATAACATAACATAATTATTAAACAGATGATACAATATGATTATAATTATATGAAGTATAAATTTAAAATTTTCAACAAGTAAACTAATTTATAATATAATTAATTATTTAAATAATTATATCATATTAACTTATTTATAATTTAATAAATTTATTTTATAATTTCTATATTTAATTTGTTTAATTATATTTATTTTTAAAAAATATTTAGTTATATTTAAAATAAAATTAATTATTTTTTAAAAAAATATTACTATAAATATTATAAATATATATTAAAATAAAAATAAAATTTTTTAAACAAATAACACGATTATAACTCATTTAACTATTTAATAATTATATATAATTTAAATTTTTATTTATTAACATAATTATTAAATAAATCGAACTCCAATTAATTTTTTGTTATGATACAACACGAATATAATACAATAATTTAAATATACTAAACTAAAAAAAATCATTAATGCAAAGATAGACAACAGAGAAATCTATTATTTAATTAGTGTACTATTTGTAGGCTCCCACATGCCATTATATCAAGTCAAAAATATCCTTAATGACTTTGTTAACAAAAGCAATCCAACTTTAGTACACATTTCACTTTCGGTATACAAAGAACAATTTGCCACTGGGTCCAATGTCCATGTCAATTATAATCCAGTGACATACATACCATAGCCACAGTTCAAAGAAAGTCTTTTCCACCATATAATTTCTTGAACATAACATGGGTATTATTTCTTTCTTCAAAATGTCTAGACATATGACTTGAAATTCCACGCGGTGTGAGGTTGCATTACGCGAAAGAGAAAGAAACTAGCGACCACTATGCATGAAATCACCTCGAATTTCATACAAGACTTAAAATTCAAAATGTTTTAAGTAATATAACAAACTAGACTTATATTAATAATACACAAATAATAATGCTTATAAAATATTAGTAAATACTAATATTTTTTATTTAAAAAAAATTACGTGATTCTTTGACGTTATTTTTAAAAGTATCGAGATTTTGATATTAATAATGACATATTTTTAGTAATATATCATAAATAATGTTATTCAATAGCCGAGCAATCGCAAATGTATTATATTCTATAATATACGGTTTAATATTTATCGATTAAAAATAAAAAATAAAAAATTCACATAATTTTTTGATATTTTTTTAAGAGTATCGAAATTTTAATATCAATAAATAACATAATTTTAGTAATGTGCTCCCTAAATAATGTTATTCATAATTTGTACAATCACAAATATATTATATTCTATACTATACGGTTTTTGTTATACTATAGAAATACAGCAGCTATGTCTTTAAGGTATTGTTTAGTGCATATATATAAGGATAGAATTAGACTAAAATAGTTGAATTTTATTTTATGTTTAGGAGCAACTTCAAAATAAAATAAAATATATGATATTTATATAAATAATTTAAATTAATATTTTAAAATAATTTTTTTATTATTTTATTTTATTTTATTTTTAATAATTATAAAAATAAAATTATATATAATTTTATTATATATAATATTATTTTATTTTAAATTATTAATTTTATTATATTTTTACGTGCGAAACATCGTAATAATATTAAAATTTTAAAAACTACCTTTACCAATTAATTGAGAAATGTACGAACTGTATAAACCAAACCACACGGAACGGAACTTTATTTAAAATACGAACGCCGAGTCACTTTTGAATTTCGATATCTCAAGACGCGTCCCATTCTTCTATTTTAAGACCACCATTTCACATTCACGCTTATTAAAAAGCCTGCAGCACAGAAAACAACCAAAGCAGAACCACAAAAACACTTCAATATTCACAACACAAAACTCAAAACTTCATCAAGCAATGATAGAAGACAGGCCTCACGGCGGTGCTCCGCACGGAATCCTGCTGGCAGTCGTCGTGGGCATAGTTGTAGTTGTTCCGTTTCTTATCGGCGACTCAGGGGAGGCCATAACAGAGTTCATCGCTGAGCTTTTGAGCCCAGTAGGGCTTCTTCTGCTGCCCATTATTCTGCTACTCACAATCCAGTTTCTCTCGTCCGATCGCGGCTCGTTTATTTCCAGCATTTTCACGACGGGAGAACCCGACTCCATTCATAGGGTTAGTGGTTCGCCAGTTGGCGTCGCGCTTTTTCTCGTTTTGATCTTGTTTTTGCTCTACAATCGTGTCTCAATCTTTGGCGGCGACGATGATTCCGGTGATTAGTTCAAATGGTGCGTGGATCTGTGTTTTTATTTATTTATTTATTTATTTTCTTCTGGTTTTTTATGTTGGTTGTTGGATGTATGTAGTTTTTTGATACAGTGGAGTACGTAGACGTTCATGTATGAACATGGGTTGGGGAAGGGTTTCTTTGTAATTTACGTAAATACCCAGATGGTGAATGGTATTGTACGAGGGTATTCAGGTCATTTGAGACTGAATGATGATGAAATATTTAATGACATAACTACCCTTGATATCACTGTCAAGTCACTATTTTAATCATGATATTTAGGGCATAATCGTCCATTTAAGCTTTTTATGCAGAGCCGCAGTCGGTGCAGGTGTTGCTGGTGACGCCCTTTTTTTCACTCTTTCTTTTTGTCGTTTGTGGCGATTCTTTCTGTGCTATTGCCTACTTGATTTCTTGGCACGTGGGCACGTGGGCATCCTCTTTTATTCATGTTTTTAACAATTATTTTATTGACATTTCAAATATTAAAAAAAAAAAAAAACAATTGTTTCAAGAGAAGAGAGAGTGCAAAATTTGCACGGTCACAAAGCAACAATAGTGTACAGGTAACATTCAAAGTACTGGCTCCAGTCTTATGCTACAGTGAAGTAACTTGCATGTGGTAAAAGGAAGCAGTGCAGTAACTCTTCCTGACAGGAATATGCAAGAATTCAGGATTGGCCCCAGCCCAGTGACACTTGTCAGAGATATGGAAATTTGTAAGGCAAAGAATGGACTTCGTAACCGAAGTCCTGCCCGTTAGGGCTATCTGGGCAGGTGTTAATTTGGCCACATCCTCGAATGAATTCCAATTTTCACATCTCCATTCTATTCTATATACGTGATTTCATTGCGTGTACACAAACACAATGCCTGTCTTCAAAAAGAAATAAGGATATTTGCTTGATGGACAGATAGCATACCTCTGGTTAAATCTTTTATTATTATTATTATTAAAAAAGAAAAAGAAATCCAAGAGGGGCCAAAGATCATTGCATTAGAAGTTCAAAATCCATGTATCAATAAGGAAAGTGTAGTTAAGCTTATGGTTTAAGACTTTTAAGTGAATCTCACAACAAATCAGGAAGCTAACATCAGTTAAAAAGCAGCCATCCACCCACAAACAAGAAATGAACGATCCCTTTTCCAGTTGACATCTTTGGATCTTACACAGTTTGCTAAGAAACGTAAAAATGGCTAAATAAAACATTCATATTTTGCAAGATGCAATCAAGCTGAATCTATTATACTAATTCCAAGACTGAATTACTGAAATGACACCAAATGAAGGAAAGAAAAACTTAAATAAATAACCATAAAAACTTCTATCTACCAAATAAATTGTCGAACTCTTAATTATTATTGATAATCACACTCAGCCTCCTAGGCATAAAACAAGCTGCACACTGTACTGATTCATCGTAATACCAAAACAGAAGTGTAATAGCAAGAAATGGGTGTTTGAAAACACTCATTACCAGATTGGCAAGTATTGAAAACCATTCTGCCATCATGGGACCACATTGGCAGAAGGGTGTGTGACCGATGAGCCTTTTCGGGAATGAAAGGCAACTGCAACTGCTGGGCCTGGGTCACATCTTCTGTACTCAACCCCGCAATTTGTCTTATCTACCAACCACTACTCTTGGTCCAGGCTCACCATACATGGTCTGTCAAATTAACCTTTCCCAGATTCTTGCCCTTTACTCTGTTTAATCCAAGAAACAATTAAGTGTTAATTCAATTAATATGTTTGTGATATCATGCCAACAAGAAAAGAAATATGCAGAGACATATGTGGTCCAAAATCCTGCTGAATATAGTGCACTACAACTAGGTCTGACATTACTCCGAAATAATCAAATCTCACCATGTAGACAATAAGCTTCCCTATAAGAGCTATGACCTACCTAGATTCACCATCATCCAGTATTCAAACCAAAGCCAAGAGAAAATCTCCATTCATCAATAATTGCTTTGTTAGTTATCATAGCTCGGTCTTTCGTCTACGATTAAATGCCCAATGGAAGTCAATTCCAAAACTCATTTGCCGTCTTGACAATGTCCAATAAAGATAGTGAGGGTTGCAACACTACCGAATTTAAAAAACAATGGGTAAATTAATGTCAATATACAAAGTCTTAAAAGTTTAAATTGTACCAAAAAAGAGGCCTATGGTTAAAACTGAATAACACATAACCTGGCTATAACTAGAAGGGAAAATCAGGTGTGTCATCACACGTCATTCCTACATTAAAAGAACGCGTACTATTAGGACTTATTCTGGATGATATTCAGTGCCTTTGTTCAGACTTAAGACAATATCTGTTTCCTAACAACAAATTCATTGTTTACCCTAGCCCATCAATAAATTAAGAAAAATAACGTAATAGAATGAGAAGACAATGTGAATTAATGGAAAAATTCTGAAAGTTACCATTGTAATACATGAGTGAGGATAGCTAGACAAGGAAACTGCCCTTAGAATTACGACTGGATGGATGAAATAGAGAAGTGAATATGGAGCTCACTATAAGTAATTGCCTCTCAACTTTAAGGGGAGTTCCCTAAAGCTAGCCATAGTTCAATTAGCAACAAATAACAAAGAATGTAGCATTTGGGAACTCCATGAAACATGAAGAATACTGAAAAGCACACAGGTAAGGCAGCAAGAACAGACATGATATCTTAAGATTCAATATACAACTTAAATGGGAAAAGCTAAAAGGAAAAATAAAACCATGAGGCTAATTTGTTGTAGTTTTCCATCAGTGAAATGTTGACACTCCAAACATTGTGTATGTGACAATGCATTTCTTCATATGCGTGACTAAGAAGATGAAATTGCACAGTAATTTTACCAAGAGTTAGAATGAAAAATTAAAGGAACCTATCACATTGATCAAACAGTAAGGGCAAAAAAAAGGACGCGATAACAACAATCCTAGAAGAATACATATATAGTCATTTAAGTCCGAAAAGGTACATGGCAATATAAGTTGCACTGAAGTCAGTCCAGATAAATGTATGAACAGAAATACACCCTAAAATCAAACCACGAAATGACTGATATGCTGACAAACTTACTATTCCTTTCAAATCCCTTAAGTTATAAATCACGAAAACTACTACCATTTGCAATAACTAAGAAAGCAATTTTGAAACCTTTTTCAGCTAGCACGATCTGCATCACAACCATATATACGTAACTAAACCATTTACCTGCTGAATTTATTGCTGCAATAGGTGGCTTCACCCAAGACAGCCACTTGTCCTAATTGCATGGAAATTTTCCTAAGTGGGTAATAACCATTAATCCTAAATGGCACAGCTTCGAATCCCACCACAGAATGCACAGGAAATGCTAGCGCATTCAATTTGGATGACAAAAAAAAAAGAAGCTAAACAAGCATACACTATAAACATTAGTACTGTAAGCAAAATGAGCGAGTTTACCTTCATGCTTGTCCAAGATTTTCCAGTTTAGTGCAGTGAGGAGTTGGCAGATTCTTATTCCAGTGACGCCTCTGGAGCTCTACATGGCAATACCGCCAAAGCAAATGCCTGTAATCCTTAATCACATTGTCTTCAATACCAGCACGAGCAGAACTGCCACGAGGAAAATTCACATCGAATGCCGATGATTTGACGTAAAATTCCACTCCATGTTTCTCAGTTGTCTGAGGAATCTGATAATGAAAATTCTTATGCAAAGAGTAGTCTGGCTCAGAAAAGGGCAGGTAAGCAAGCAACAATATCAACAAAAATGGCAACATCTGAAGAAGAAACACAAAATTAAGTCCTCCTTGAAACTCCTCCCTCCGCTGGCTTCCCATCCCTCTGGTCCTGTGAACTCGAGTTGTTTGAAACATATCCGATTGACCAAAGAATGACCTGAATATCTCATCAGGATCCAAATCATCTTCGAAAAAGTCATGCTCAGCTCTCCTCCTCCTCTGCCTAACATTAACATTATGCCGTTGATTATGCTCAAATTCATCAACCAAACCAACATGATCATACTGCCTTCTTGAATCATCATCACTCAAACACTTGAACGCCTTACTCACTTTCTTAAATGCTTCCTCCGAACCAGGAGCCTTATTCTTATCCGGGTGAACTTTCAACGACAATTTCCTATAGGCCTTCCTAATCTCCTCGACCGAACAAGTCCTTTCCACATCCAGAATCGCATAATAATCCTTGTTTCTCTTAATCTGCCTAATCAACCCAACATGTTCTTCCGTATAATTCCGCTCCCCATTCAAACCCTCACCAAACCTCGCTGGACCAGGCTTATTCCTTTCATCAACAAGCTTCTCATCAGTAGAAGACACATTTGACCTAGAATCAGCCGAACCAAGCTTCTCACAGGCAGCCAGAAGTTCATCAACAGACAAAGTATGATTCAGCCGCTGAGCAATTTTAATAAATTTCAACGCGCGTTGTTTATTATCAGATGCAATCGCTTCTTCAGCAATACGGAGGCATCTTAAAGCCTCTTCTTTGTTACCATCCATGACTTATTCAACACTCACACTAAAATTCCAACAAATTAACCTAAAAAAAAAAATCCTTGTCTAATTCAATATCCAAGGTCTAGGGTTTCAGAACAGATCACCCAAATCAAGGATGAACAACAAAATCAAGATTTACCTGATAAAGAGATCGAAGCGTCGAAACAGAGGGAGGATTCAGGAGACCTGGAGCGAAAAAAATCGAGACGTGTATTTAATGTTTATTGGTATGCCACGTCAGCAACAGTTGGTCATTCCTTCGAATGGGATCGTGACACGTAAGAGTACGAAACAGAGGACCGGTAAATTGTTTTCCAAAATATTAATAATTATTAATTTATAAAAATGTTTTATTGCATCTCAAATTTCGGTGGCAAATTAACATAAACAATACTATCCATTGAATTTATAAATGAATCCTTGTCTAATACATGTGAAAGCTTGTGTGCCCAGATGAAATACCATGTATAGAGGCATCAATTTTCATCATCTGAATCAAAAGACTTTCTACTTCTTAAAGATTCCAATACATGTAAAGGCAGAGCATTTGTTCAAGGATTGCTTCCTCCCTGTGCTGCAGTCTTGAGTTTAGGCACGCTCATGGAACTAAGTGGTGGTGTGTCTGTGTTAACTTCTTTGAGCACAGACCGAGCAGTGGCTGCTTCTGTAGCTGCATCTATCTTGGTTGATTCATACTTCTGCATATCGTAAATGAGTTCTTTCTGAAGCTGCTTATCAGCAACCAATATGTCGTCGATCTCGTGTTTGTAATCTTTGAGGAGAATTCTAAGGCATTCCATTAGTGAGCCTGTGAGGAAGCTGTTCTTGCTTTCTACTAGTCTTTTCGGTTCTATGAAGATAGGGATGGTGTTTTGAACGAGGCCTTTTCTGACTGCTTGTGTTATAACTCTACCTTTTGCAGCAACTGCAGATGCTCCGTTTCCTCCGCCTTCTTCCACTATTTCTGCAGTATCAGATGCTGCTCCTCCAGTGGGGGTAATCCGAATCTCTTTGCAGGCAAGAATTCGAAAAGCATCCTGCTCCGTAAAATAAGAGGAACATTTATTCGCATTTTGTTACATAAAATGTGCATACACAAGGTTCACAAATATGCATGGGAATAGTACCTGTAGAACAGACTGTCCGGTAACATCTTCTATATTGAGCATGCCATCTGAGGCAGATGCAAGAATCTCTGCACATAACTTGCAAACATGGCTAAAAGGTGCTCTGGAGCCATTTGCTTCAGCAACGAAACATAGATGTGCATTCTTTTGACTTTTCATCATTTCCCCTGAAATGAACAATACAAGCAAAGGTAATGAATCTGCATCTCAGTTTCAGAGCGCTTCTTGTGTCACTGAGTATGAAGACATCTACCTGACGGAAAACAATTGACGCTCAGTTTGTGAACCCTTGGAATCGCTGTGACCATTATAGAGATGGCAATCATTCAGAACAAAAATAGCTTCCACAAAACTGTTGTAAGCTAGAAGTGGAGCTTACACAATGATCAGAGTCCAACCTACATGCGTCAACAATTTATATGACAAGGCAAATCTGATAAGTTGAAAAAGCTTTGTAACCTTTTAAAATATTCCCAAAGAGAAAATCAGCAAGTTGTCTAATCTTCTCTGATTCATCTATCAAAGCCAAAAGAAAACGAAGGAAGAGCACTCCTCTCCATTTCATGTAGTCCCTCTGTACAGGAAATCTTTATCACAATAAGAAAAGTTTTCTGTCCGCTTATTGACCTTCAAATGGAAATGTGACAATATTACAATAATATCTCAACTGATATACAGAAGCAGAGATATACCTGTAACAATCTTGAGAGAAGAATAAATGTCTGCCGTCTTACTAGTTCGCATAGATCACAGAGACACATAGTGACCTTTGCCATGTAGCTGTAAACTTCAAGAGTCAATGAGAATAGCACAGAGATTATTAAAAACTACCTTTTTACTTTATAAGAAGTTTAACATCCTCTCAATAGTTTGAATATATCAGCACAATTCTTTTCTAGTAACTTTCTACAGGCCTCACCTATCAACCAGGGCTGTATAGCGAACACAAAAATCTGCCATCATTACTACAAGATTGTTGCCAAGTGCTGAACAATCACTTTTTTCAAGCTCCTGCAACAACAAATGCACAGTAAGCATTTTCAAACCCAAAAGCTGCTTAAATAACGGATTTATCTAGGGGCTGGCAGCAGCGACAAGATATATCTGTGGAATCTTGTCACTTGATCATTTATACTCCCTACCTTAATTTTTTGGAATTAAGTTAGGTTAATTACGTATGCAAGGGAAATAAATAATTTGGCGTAAAGTGAGAAATTTTACAAGCATACAAAAAATTCTCGGCACTGATGAATCATGAATGAATGCATAAGGTGAGGAAAACTCAAGAGAAAGTTGAGGAAAACTGAAGAGAAGTTGAGGAAAACAGAAGAAAAGTTGAGCATAATTTGTGACTTTAGAAATTGAAAGCATAATGTTGATGAATTGTTTGTGAGAGTCATCCAAAAATATAGGGCAGATGCATTGATAAGATGATAAGCAAACCTGCACAAACAGAGGAATGTATTGCTTTGCAAGTTTGCCATCTGCCAGGCATAACTTCCCCATTGTCAACCACGCTTGAATATACAATGAAGGAGCAATCTGCTTCAAAGAGACTGCAGGCCCTGGTAATTTATTCAATTTTGGATCATAATTTCCCGAAGTTATAATGTTGTGTAATAGTGGAGTAATGGAGCTCATATCAGCAGTCGGACAGACAATAACCAAAGATCCAATTGTATAAACTGTAATGACTGCTTCTGACAATGATCTGGCTGCCGCTTTCTTGCCCTTTCTACCACTTCTAGGAGGTGTAAAGAAACTTCTACCTTTATTGGCATCTGAATTCTCTGAAATATACTTTTCTACAATTTGTAAGGCTTTGGAGAGAAGCTGTTGTACCCACTTCAGTACAAGCATATCAGCCTCCTCGGAATTCAAAGCCTTTCGTCCACACAATGTTCTAAGAGCTTTTACATGAGCATTAACCTGCCATCAAAAATACCAAGTATACATCATTGAAATAAACAAACCAAGCAAAGGAAAGAAAAAATATATCCCAATAACTAGAATGGACATATGTATTGCTTTTGCCCACTCAGCTCTTTCTAGGACCATATTTTCATCATATTCCTTTTAGCTACCCTGAATTTGCACACTAATGCCTTACATCTCAGTTATAACTAGTGAAGAACATTTTTCACAAACTTTTTTACGGTGAAATTTAGTTATACAGATCAAATATATCAACCATAACATCAAATGCAAACTTCAGTTTCGTGTGAAATTAATCAGTTGGCAGCAGTGTAGAGTTCTTCATTACAAAGGGAAAGAAAAGGTGAAATCTTTTTTTCATTTTCTGGATTAGACTTTCAACCTACCCAAGGTCAACTGGAGAAATTTCCTGGAGACCAGTATGTTGCTTAGAGCTGCTTACATTAAATAAAACCATGCAATGCAGTTCATATATTCTTAAAATAACTATAAAAGAATAATATTAATAGTTTATACAGTCACTTGTTCGTCTTATTTTACCCAATATGCCCAAAAGAGATCTGTTCACATGCAACCGGTAACAGACATTACAAGTAACTTTTTGTTGGATACTTCAATCAGTTTGAATATAAGCTAGATTCTGATGAAAAAGAGGGATGAAGTTTCAATAAGACCCTCTAATCTTGATGTTAAGCAAAACAAAAGTAGCATCAAGCCACATCAGTAACAATATAGTATATAACCAGGAATGAGCTTCAAGGAATAAAACAAGAGAAACATAGCTGTCCTAGTTCCCTCGTCAGAGTACCAAATGATAAATACCTCTGTTAAATGCATGTTGAATCCTTCAATCTGCCTAAGCAAGTTATGAGCTAAATCAGCAGCAGGTTCAGGAGGCAGCTCCACAGAAACATTGGAGATTGTTTGAAGGAGGAAAACACGATCCCCAGCCCATGAAACAGAATCAGATAGTGTTCCTTCTTCATCTTCATGCTCATATCCTGATGCAAGTGGGCTTTTACTGTCACCTCGTGTTCCATACTTGTCAAGGAGCTGCCAATGATGATGAAGGAATTCCCAGTCCACTGATTTCGGAAGGTATCTTGACACCTCTGATAGAAGAAACCGAGCACCAGGTGGAGCTGTCCATTTCTTGATTGGCATGTGATGGCTCAACCAGATATCTTCAGATGATCTTATAACATTCTGAAGCGCAATTGCAATTTGGGCTTCAGTTTTTTCTTCTTTCCCAGGCTGGTGCAGATTTTCTTCACCCAAGGTGCCACCTCTCTGTTGCAGATCTTTGTCAAAAGAGCCAAAACCCCTTCAGGGAATAACAACTCAATCTCCCTTTCTATATTTTTTGCTTTTACATTTGAGTTGTAGTGAATGGATCCAACAGTTCTAGCTCTAGATATCCGGTCCAAGACTAACTCAAGGAACAAGTTCTCACATTCTTCTTGAACAAGGAATGGAATGTAGCCACTCAGCAGTTGGACTTTCATCTGAAAATGTTCTGAAGGCCTAAAAAGTGAACAGAGATCTAAAATGAGATTTAGATAAGCATATTAGAAGACACGAGAAAGAAAAAAGAAACATTTTAGCTGGACAAGAAAAACACAGAAACTAATCAGGGCAACTTATTTTGATGGATCCTAAATAACACCAATCAAACCCATTTCATAAATAAATTCTCTCAACAATGTCATTAGCATTAATATGAGATCAACCGCAAGTAGTCTAAGATTAGCCTTTCCTTGAGCCATCTTTACCGTATAGTCAACAAACCCCATTTGATCCTCAAACTCCGTTGCTTTAACAATCTCCATTATTGCCTCGACAGCTAATCCCCTTGGCTCAGCCTTCTCCGGTGCCTTGTTTGCCAAATACTTAGGCAGATTCACAACTGCTTTTTTAACCCCATCACTCTCTTTGGCCACGCTCAACATTCTATTCATCAAAAATCCCAATGCAAAAGTCCTCGCTTGAGATTTACACATCAAATCAATGGTGTTAGCGACTTCAATACCTCCGCAGCAGCACTTGCCAAGTCTCCATGTTCGCTCCTCAACAACTAATCAAAATCCGTGAACACAAATCAGTCAATTTGTTGTAGCTACCCAAACAACTCCCCAATTCAAGCGATAAAACCGGAACTTCAGTCTGTATCAAAGATTTCAAACTATCAGGAAACCTGTTTAAATAAATCAAACCCGTCACAATTTCTAACTTCTCAAGAACTAAAAACAAACTCGCATCAAATTCATTCTCATCCTCGTCAAATTCCTCCGAATTTCTCACAGCATTCTTCGACCTGCCCTTTCTTTTGCGATTAACTCGCAGGCGGGACCCAATATTAGACCCGTCTTGCGGACGGTTGAGAGAACGGCGAACGGAGCGGAGGAGAGAGAGGAAAGCCACAGGCGTGAACAGAGTGAAGACCGAAGAGTTCGGAGAGAGAAGCAGAGAGAGGTAAACTTTGGAAGCCAATAGCGAGAGGTTTTTGGACGATAATTGGTCGGAAAATCGGTAAATGGTTTCTGGTTCAATTTCGCCTAAGAGGGATTCCAGTTTCCGTAGAGTGGAGTGAGAAATGGGGTAGTTTGCTGATGCTTTGGGGTTTCTTCGAGTTCTGCGATGATTCTTGATACGGTTGAGTCTTCTTCTTCTTCCATGGCTATGGCTGTTTGTTCTGAATTTTGCGGGATTTATCCTCTTAACAAAAACTGTCTGGAATTTTGGATATTCCCGCCTAAACACTACCAAAAGTGTAACAACTAGCAACTAGTGAATGTATACATAAATTCTTTAAATTGCCGTTGATTGATTTTGATGATCAAAAGTAACAAGTACATTGGTTTTTTTTATTTGTTTAAAATAAATAAAAACCCATCAAAAAGGCCCTCCAATTAAACGCAATAACATGGCACTGAATGAAAATTCAAAAGATTAAACCATGCAGCCAAATTTATCATAATTAAAAAATCACCCCAGTTTTTTTGTTTTTATAGCTATAAGCTCCTGCAGTCACCATCCTTGGTTACCTGTAAAATAAAGAAAATAATCAAGAACAATACTGAATCTCCCAGTATAGTATGAGATCCACAAACAAATCTCTTCAGTTGAATTCAACTCTTTATAAATAGTAAGCATCCAGGTTAAAAAAAAAGACAAATTCATCACGAATTCAGAAATGGGAACAGATAGATTATATAGTTCCAAGTTTTCTATGGCCAGACACAAACTACGGGCCCTCGCTCTATCAAGCAACTGGCAATGTTTTCGTAGCTGGTTTTCAATTATTCAAGCATTCTACCTGCGGCTCCAATTAACCATTGGAAGACAAAGGTTGTTTTTCTGTGAAATTCTTAAATACAAGCTTATATTTCACAGGATGTTCAGCCAGCTTAAATGAAGTGCCAGGCACCTAATTACGAGGAGCCCGAAAAGGCCCCATGTCATCCGGTAAAAGTTGGATCGTTTCATATCTTTCCCGGACATGGTGATTAACAAGAGTTGGTGCCGGTGGGTTGTTCTGAATGGATAAGCTCAGGGAATGACCAACGTCATCTGCCGCTTGTGGGTTGTTCTGAAAGGTTAAATTCAAGGACGGCACATGGTAGAAAATCGGGGGAGGTGGTAAAGATATGTTCTGTGCCGGAAGCCAGCCCGATAAAGCATCGGATCTCATCCTGCCAGAAAACATGTAAGCATTTGCTATTGGTGATTTTGTATTACTCAGTGGCTAAATTGCTATAAACTTATTCACATCTGCTAATAAAGGAAGAACAAAATGAAGAATTAAGAGAACTATAATACCAAGAATATGTGTGTGCAAGGATACCTTGAAAACACGCAATGCGAATTGAAAGAAAGACATTGCAGATTTTACAAACCATGGAGAAAAAATTTCAACATTACTATGGACCTCCGAAGTGGTAATCAAAAGATCACTAGTCTTATCAATGTTAAAGCAGTTAAACTTTCATCATTAGCTATTCTAAATTACAATTAAAATCAGGGCAAAACAGTCTGGTATTTGAATGGAAGTAGGTATCACCGCTAGCATCAGAAACTCAGCAGATCAGAGAGTAACATTAAAAATCTCAGCAGCAATTTCTAAATTTACCTGGCAGGTTGTACTGAATCTATTGAAACTTACCCAGGTTGAAGAATAGCCCTAGGAGGGACTGACTCAAAATTTGGCAGACTACCAGCATCACACTGGGGAGCTCTTGGCATTGCTATTGCAAGTGGAACCAAAGTCTGATTAGAATCAATAACATGGTCACACACTGGAGTGAATACAGCTGGAGGGACCAGATTGTGACCATGAAAAACAATTTGGGATGAAGAAAAATCAGTGATCATGGATGGGCAGTACGGGTGATGATCACCAGTAAGAATGGGTGGTTGTTCAGTTAAATCCCGATCTGCACCAACAAAAAGAAATTTTTTTTATGGTAACATAACAAGTCAATCATTGAATGTCATAATCACCAAAAGAGAAAAAGAAAAAGCTCCCAACAACTTACGTCCTGGATGTGGTAACACTGGAATCCTGCAAAATTTGAAAAAAAAAGTTGAGACAGAAGCCACAGCCCTCATGGTATAAAAGGTTCAGGAATGGGGCATCAGTGATCACACAGATGTACAGTAAGCTAACCTTCCATGACGGGGGCACCAGTTATTGTCAAGACATTGATGAGATATCTGTAAGTATAATGACAACATGAGAAACAAGCATCACACACCAATTAACAGTCAAAAGCACAGGCAACTTCTATACAACATGAAGCCAAAATATCATGCCAAAGTTTTAACACATCTTCACTATCAGTCACATAAACCACAAGAACCAGCAGACACAAACTCCCAACAGCAATAAGTACATAACAAGTGGGCTTGTCCAAGCATACACACATAGAGCGAGAGATCAAGAAAGAGACATGTTGTTAAACACTGAAGCATATCTTTGCAAATAAATATAGCAGATAAAGGAAATATTTAAAGCCACATTAATTAGTGAGGTATTAACTTTAGTTTATATGCTCTGCTTTTTGAGAGATCATGCGGTGCAATTTTCTTCTACCATCTGTTTGATTCGGCTTACCGCATCCCTTAATGACAAAAAAATCTATTGAACAACTGTTTTAATCATACAATTATGCCAATTCATTAACTATTTCAGATCTTCCTACCAATCTTTAAAACTTAAAAACTGAGTAACCATGGAAAGCATTTCTTAATTAGATAAATGGCCTTTTCCCTAGTACAAGTCCTTTGATGAGACACCTATCTTGAGGAGAAAAATAAAAAGATCTCATTGACTAAAGGTTCCAAAGCAAATTGTTGTCACCAAACATCGCATCAACATCAAAGGAACTTCCGAATAAACTAGTTGTATACTCACACCAGGATCTATTTTTTTATTTCTAATTCTATGCTAGCTAATTCACACGGTTTATGTAAGAAAAACAAAAGATCATTCACATGGTTTACCAAAGAATCAGCATGTTGATAGGACATTATATAATATTAAAATCGTTATTTGACAAATATAGAACTTTAAAAGGAATAATTTTGACATCCCCTTTTAGACTTGTCCACTTGAATTGAATTCCTACCAATCACATGATATCCACAGTTTCCTAGATATTAAAGGATAAAAGACTGTTAATGCAGACCGTAAGAGCAATACAACATTGGGTACAAACTCCAAATATTAGATATGCACTCAGAACAATAAGAATAAAGGTCGGCCATTGAGATGATAGAGAATAAACTCTGTCATCAAGCAGGAGAAAATCAGATCACCAGCAAGGATCCTAAATAATCATTTAGTGACAAAGAGATAGTAGCCTTTAATCATCGTTCAGTGATAAAAAGAGGTAAAGAGGTAAGGATATCGAAATGGTCAACAGATTTGCCAAGAATCAATCATCTTTGAAAGACCATAATAGTTCATACCAAGGGCAATCACGCCGAACATGAGACAAACTGAAAGTGATCTATTAAAAACAAGTCACTTTCAGAGCGCTGTTTGGAGTTTCTAGTTCAGGCACAACTTTACAAAGGCTCGATGAGTTCTTAACAGTTAAACTTCAAGCTGAGCCACTATAGTAGCTTTTATAAATAAAATATTGATAACGGCCAATTATAGATAGAGAATCAGGAAAAGTATTTATTCAGTTTAGTATCCCAAAAAAAAAGGAACAGAAATTGAACTAATATGAGAATTAAAAGGATAATCTATCAAGTTTTATATACCTTAGAAAAGAAAGAAGAGAACTAAGCCAAAAGTAAATATCAAATGCTAATCATAATGATGATTGATTAATCCCAAGAAGCAAAGGACTTATACTCAACAAATAGCATCAATCAATCACATTGATTAATATTAAACAAAAATATTTTTCCCCAATGTTAAGAAAAATGTACGAGCAAGAAAAAACATAAAACAATTTTTTAAAAACAATTTAATATGATTGCATTAGTTGGGACTAAGACTTCATCAAGTGGAGTCGAATTTCTAGACATTTAAGGATAAGTAGCTTCATATGTGCATATCTAGATGAGATCACACTAAAAAGTCCATGTTTTATATGCATGAATATTCATTTTAAAATTGAAGGCTCAAGCACTCTCACGCAAACTTTTCTTGGCAATCATACGATAAATACTTTGTTTTGCATCATAAATACAATTGTAACAATGACTATTGATCACGTGAGCATTTTCAACCACTATATGACAAATACTTCTAAACCTAATGCAACTATCTAGCGCCTCGTAAATGAAGTTTAAGCATAGGACTAACAATCCAAAGTCATATAACAATATCGATCACTATGACAAAAGAAAAATCACCCAGTAAATCAATCCTCTTATAGCAACACAAATAGGCACACGAAGTCGACGACAAAAACTAGGATTACGTGAAGGTCACGATGTACTGATAAGAGAAATATTTTTAGATTAGTGATGAAAACTCGTATCGATTATGAGGTATCATTCAACAACACTAATGAAATCAAAGAAAATAAACTAGGACTATGTGAAAGTCAAAGCTTAATGGTGGAAAAAATCTCTTTACCATTAATGATGGAAGCTCATATAAAGCACAAGATTCCCGTTCAATAATAAATTCACAATCCAATAAAACGCATGAGGTTGCATCACTTGTTGATCTTCGTTTCCTTAAAAATGGGTAAAGGATCCCATGCTTGAAGGAATTTGGTATCGCTTTAAGTGTTTGCTACATATAACAACACCTTAACATCCTTTCGGGATAAGATCAACTTGATTTGTCATCAGCTTTGCATTGCTCAAATTAATCGACACTCGAGTTACTTCGATTCTTGCTCATAAATTAACGGTCAAACTCTTCAACTATAGCAAAGTATTATCCTTATAATGAACTTCACTGTATGCAAGGTAGCTCAAAGGAGCAGAGAAAGTAAACAAACACTATACCATCCCTTTGTTTAATATAACCCAAACACGTGTTAATTCTCCTTTATAAGATAATGCAATAAGGGGCACTTGATATATTTTATAAAATTTATAGCATTATAGTCTTTAAGGTTATAAGCATCTGAATAATTTACTATTTAAGAAGCATGGTTTATGGGCTAAAATGATCAAAATGATAATTCATTAACTTCCTACACAATGAAGTTCTCATTATGCTTCCATTAGGCAATACAAACAATTTGTTACTTCTATAATGTGTTTTCAACAGGATTTTACTTAATATCTAAAGCTATTCATTTATAGATGCCATGTTGCCAAACAGACAACAAAAAATTGCAGGAGACAAATTGAGTAACACTATCACCAAGCCAAGCAAACACCTTATCAGTTCAAGCTAGCTGAGCAAAAAGAAAGATTCAGCTTATGAACCTTGAAGAACTCAGCTTGATTCATTGTCATTCTAGCTCATGAACTATCAACTCAACTTACTTTGCTAACAGCCTTCAGTGCTAAGCATTTAGATATATTATCAATTCATTTAAACATATTAAATAAGCTTAGTTAGTGCATGTCTTTTGGTACATGACTACTTTATTGTTGTTTCATATCGACATAATCTTCTCCAACATGATGTAAAACCAAAAACATAGAACATATGTTGGAAAAGATATATTATGACATGAAGTGTTGTAAGACAGGTGTATTGAGACAGTTTGCGGGATCTTTTCAGATTGGACTAATATTGATAGAGAAAATTTCCAATGTTTTTCTTTCACGCATGTTTTATCTATTGAATCTAGCAGAACTCTCTTTGGTTTACTTACAGTGTAACTCAGCCATCAAATTCTTTCTATACATAAGAACATCAACATACTTACGAATCAATATAATTTAATCCTAATAGCCCCCGATCTAACTGCCCAAGCTGAAACAGGGATTATCCTTTTGAAATCATCAAAAAAAATATTTAATTACACAAAACACACAATGTCTTACTCCATCTGTGAGCACTGGATAAAACACAACTTTCTCTTGGTGGGGAAAGTTCAAAAAAATACCAAGTGTTGTATCCTCGATCAGTTAAATAAATAAAATTTTCAACTGATCTTGAGACTTATTATATCCTTCAAGGAAAGTTTAAACAGGAATCTGAAAGAACATTTATGGATACAGATAAGTTTGCATACGAATATGGCCTCTGCATGTCTTGCATCCATCATAGGGAAGTACTAAATTACAGACAATCTAAAAATAATGGGCAAAGTGAAAAAATACTGAAACTGAATAATAAATATATATATCAATAAAACCCTTGCTTTTACCATATTTTCAAGAATTCTTTCATCCTCATCATCAGAGTCCTCATCTACGTTTTCTTCAGTATTGTTCTCAAAACGCCGCCAAACACCATGTTCAATTTCTCGACAATTAGGGCATTGCATAAGGCCGGATACATTAAATGCAGAACCAATGCAATCTGAAAAATAAAACACAGAATCTTAGAATTCAAAAAGAACAGAACATGCATACGAATGGTTTCTATTGAAATCATACAATGCATTAAGCCTATGCTTCCACAAGTGGACAAGGCTTAACATATTCAGGAACCAAATGGAAACCATGGCACACAGTTTCAACAGAATGTAGTTCCATTCCATTCTTAAAGCAGCCAATTCATCAAACGCCTTACATACACAAAACAGCAAACTTAAACAACCATTTACAGTCAAAATTTATATTATCTGCAATGTGTTAGTAGACCCATAACACCATAGCACATACAAAGCTTTGCACTCAAATATCACTACAATCACAGGTAGATAAATTAAAAACAGAAAGAAAAAGACAAAAAAAAAAAAAAACACTCAACAAGGCTTCAGTATCCAAACAAAAGCATGCACAACAGTCTTTGATCTAACTCTCAATCCACCCATAAGTTTGTGAATGTTTATCATCATTTGAAAAACATAAACTTCACACAATTAGTAGACACTCTTTTTACTATACATACTGATATTGATGCAAGAAAGAGTTTCTACCATATTTATTGATACTGACCTTTAGATATGTACGGACATTTGAATAGCAAGGAAATAATAATTCTCTGCGAGTGATTTTGTGGGTCACTATGAATCATTGATCAGGGTTAATTCAACGTTATTCAAGAGTTATAAGGACCCAATACACTCTTTACACATATATGCAAACATGCAAACAAATAAAATATATATTATGTACATAAAAGTTTTGCTCACCAAGATGAAACAAGTGAGAACACTGTAGCTTGACAACAGTTCGGCCACAGGTATCAGAAACTTCTTCCCAGCATATGGAGCAAAGGGTTGAGGAAGATGAAGCTGCCTTCGCCATATTCACAACACAAAAAACACTTTTTTTTTGCTTTCACTCTCAAATTCACACTACACAGTGAGCAAGAAAATAGCCACAACAGAAAAAACAAACTTATATAGTGGCCCTGAATTTTTCTAATTTTCTCAGAAAGCAGCACAACCTTGTGCTTGTCTGTCTGCGTTGGCGCTTGTTCTTCCATAACTGGAATTTCCTAAAATTGTTAGAGGGAAACCACACTTATAGACACAGTCGGTTTGTACTTCTTACACTCGTGTTCACAGTACTTTAACCTTTCTACCAATGGTAAATCGAAACGTGTTTTACTTTTTCTTTATGGGTTTTTTATTGGACCATTTGAAAGCATACCGTGTAGTACATTGTACGAGATTTCAATTTTACTTGGATTCTGCCTATCCTAATCTGGAAAGTATTTTGACCCAGAACAATAGGGGTATTAAAGTAATTTAACGAAATTTATAGCATTAATTGAACAATGAATTTTCTCCCTTGTTAGATTCTGATTTGCTAGCTTATGAAATTGTGAGAGATCATTTGTATGGTAACATAATCACCTCAATAACTTCTGTGTCTTTTAATTTACAATCCATTTTTAGTTATAAGTTGTAATACAAACAATAAGTAACTGTGAAGCATTTATAGATTTGTACATCATTGAACAATCATTTGTTGTTTGTATTTGGGGCATAGAACAATCTTTATTATTTTTTCAATTATATATATATATATATTTTATTATTATTATAAGATCGGACTGTAATATATTATATATAAAATACATCTAATTATTTATTATATTTATTATTTTAAATTTTGCGTTCGTATTTCTAATTTTTTATATTTTTTATTTAAAATTTTATATTAATCGTTTTAACTTTTATATTTTATATTTTAATTTTTTGTATATTATATGTTTCAAATTTTATATTAATTATTTTAATTTTTTTGTTTCATATTTTAAATTTTATATTGAGAGATGTATTTTACTAAAGGCCATTATTATAGAATATATATATATATATATATTATAATTCATGTATCTTGTGCTATCAATAATTTTAGAGAAATATTATACTTAGAAAGTTACACGTGTCCCTTATTTACAAGTGTGGTATAATTCATATATTAATGACGATATAAAAAATTAACCGTAATTTTATATTTGACAATTATTACTTAGTATGG
>JAXCLQ010000007.1:5201380-5233569 GCA_035584115.1 Cedrela odorata
GGTATTAAAGTAATTTAATGAAATTTGGAGCGTTAATTGAACAATGAATCTTCTTACTTGTTAGATTCTGATTTGCAAACTTGTGAAATTGTATGAGGTCAGTTGTATGGTAACTCAACTCACCTCAAATCTTTGTATCTTTCAAATTCCATTCCATTTATAGCATTAAATTGTAATCCAAATAAGAACTATCTAACTCTGAATCATTATACATTTATATGTGTTCGCAACTTCTGATTAGATATGTGTTGGTCCATAATTTAAATCGGTTCAAAATTATCAATTTTATTTTTATATTAAATTAATTTAATTTGATAGTACAAGCTAAATTTATCCAATCTAAAATAATAGTTATCGATTTATATCAGTTTAATTTGTCAGTTTTAAACTAAAAACAAAATATTAATATAATTATAAAACCCAATTTTTATATTTAATTACATTCACAGAGTACAAATAATTAATATAATTATAATGTCTAATTTCTACATTTAATTACATTCACCTTTAAATATAAAAAGTTAATCAATATAATTTAAATAACTAAAACAGTAATTTAACATTCAAATTATTAAATTATAGTAAAATTATTCCTACAAAAAATAATAATTTAAACAATCTAATATATCAATTAACATTTAATAATTACCTTCAAAATATTACCGTAAGAGCAATAGCAGTTTAATAATAATAGAATTCAAATCTATCAAATTTATAAAATATATTCAACACAATGCAACAGTATAGTAGGATATATTGGAAAACAACGAGACCTTTAGTAAAAATATTTCAAATAATTTTTTTTAAATATAATCAATCGGTTTAGTTTTGGTCCATTTGGACCAAGCTCAAATCAAAAATCAATTCAATAACTATCATTTTTTTTTCAATCCAAAACTTCAAACCATTAGTTTAGATCAATTTGAATCGTTTGATTTTACCCACTCTTGTATACTTAAACATCATTATATAAAAAAGTTATAGTTAGAATAATCAAATAAATTTATTATATTAAAATGGTGTGATTATCTAATTAGCGAGAATAAATAAATTAATGAGTTGATGATAAATTAAAAAGTATAAAATAATTATTTTTTTATTTTTCTCTATAACTTTTTTTTATTTACCATCGACCTATGAATTTATATCTTCTTACAAATAAAATAGTCCCACCATATCAACACAACGACGTGATGAGATTGTTTTGTTTAAAACTCTATTTATTACATGTATTTTGGTCGTCGAACAATAGTTATGAAAAAGTATTATAACAAATATGTTACGAAAAAAAATTATTATAATTTTGCTAGTCTTAATGATTTGATGTATTATATTTATTAATTTTATTAATTTAAAAAATACTAAAATTTGTTACTAAAAAACGTGTATTAAAAAAAATAGTGGCGATATAGTACGTTCATATAGTTTTTTCTTACAAAAACTAACACGACATATCAACTCATTGTAATTTCATATAAAAAAAATGATAAATAATCACTAAATACACCCCACAAATTTCTGAATCAACCTATAATATCTTAAGTTAAGCTTAGCCCATTGTAGGCAGACTACAGACCCATATCCATTAGCCCAGCCCAACAGAACAGGACTCGTTAGTAATTTTACTCAAAGCAAAGCCCCGATTCCGTAATTTTGTAGTTGCGTGATTTTCCCCCATTCTTCAGCAAAACCCTCGCCTATATAATTCACATTGTGTACTGGCATACATTCTCTCTCTCGCTCTCTCGTCGCTGCGTCTCTCTCTCTACGACGTCCGTCTGTTGAATTTTGTATCTGCTCGATCTCCGAGAGAGAGACTGCAATCATGTTGGTCTACCAAGATCTCCTCACCGGTAAATTTCCATAACTTCCAATACTTTGTTGTTTATTTGCTAGTTATTACTGTTTTGACTTGATTTTAACTATCCTTTGTATCTTTCTTTGATGGTTTCAGATTGCAATTTGAATAGATCTGTAATAATTATGTTGAACTTCTTATTTTGTATGTATGTTAGGGTTTGGATCTAGGTAGCTTGTAAGCATGAAGTCTTATACGTTCTTAATATTCGATTTACTGAAATTGTGTCTATAATCGTTTAGTGTTTGACTAATTTAAACCTGTTATTTTGGTATATCGCTCTGGATGATTGTCTTGGGTTGTCGTGTTGTTTTTTTTTGTTTATTCATTTATTATGTTGCGTAATTCCTTATCTATAAATTCATTAAACAAGTATTGTACGAGTTTTCTGGGTTTGTGTAATTATTTATTGTTGTATCGAGTTTTTGGTGGTTTTGCTGTAATTGCTGTTGTTATGATCGTTATTACTATTTTTCAAAGGTTTGAAATTTGAGTATAATATTATGGGATCGAATCTTTATCTGTATTATGGTTGGAGAGCATATGGATGACTTCTATCAATTGATTTATTCAGGTGATGAGCTTCTCTCCGACTCATTCCCATACAAGGAAGTCCACAATGGTGTGCTGTGGGAAGTTGAGGGAAAGGTTAGTCTTTGATTCTGAAGATTTTGATTTCAATTATAGTAGCTTAAGGCATCTAATTGAGTATCCAATCACACATATCTGTTTGTGCTGTTGCTATTTAATGAGTTGGGTATTTTGCTTTAAAGCTTCTTATTAAAAATGGACTGGTTTCTATGTTTTATTTTTCTGTAGTGGGTTGTCCAAGGAGCCATTGATGTCAACATTGGTGCAAATCCTTCTGCCGAAGGTGCTGATGATGATGAGGGTGTTGATGACCAAGCTGTTAAGGTGGTTGACATTGTTGACACATTCAGGCTCCAGGTTAGTTGCCAATGTCCATAGTTGTCAATGGTTTCAAGCTGTTTTTGTTTTTCTGAAACAATCAATGACTAGCATATGATGGTGCATGCAGGAGCAACCTGCTTTTGATAAGAAGCAGTTTGTCACGTTCGTTAAGAGGTACATCAAGAATTTGACACCCAAGCTTGCTCCGGAGGAGCAAGAGAATTTTAAGAAGAATATTGAGGGAGCAACCAAGTTCTTGCTCTCGAAGCTCAGTGACCTTCAATTGTAAGTGATGCCATGTCTGTTTGCTCATCTTTTTCCGATTAATTCCCTACTCATCATGCCTAGTCATTATATTCTGTACATAATTTGTTTTAGCTTGATATGGGGAATTTTATTGTTGTTTGCTTGTATGTTCGTGACAGCTTTGTTGGGGAGAGCATGCATGATGATAGCAGTTTGGTCTTTGCTTACTACAAGGAGGGTGCCACCGACCCAACATTTTTGTACTTTGCCCATGGTTTGAAGGAGGTGAAGTGCTAAGCTGAGCTTCGAAGTGGAAGTGCTTGCTGTAGTTCTAGTTTATTTATCGCCCGAAAGTCTTTTTTTTTTTTTATATTTTTGTATCGGTGTACTTCAGACTTTTGTGCTTGCTGTTTTGGGGTAATTTTGTTATTTTGAGGTTAACAAGATGCTTCTCTACTCTATTTATTGGGTTTGATTTTTTGTTATTCAACAATGTTCATAAAGTGCTTCTTTTCAATGGGAGTGAAGTGATTGGGAATTATAAATAATTTCTGAAAATATTCCTTATTTTTCATGCAGGAGTCTCTTTCATCATTGAATTAAAAGAATATAATACTCATGATATCAGAATTTCACCTCTTGTTGTTTAAAGAAGTCTCAGATATGTTAGTTTTAATGATACTATGATGCGTATTTTATCATAAATGATCAGGTACATCGGCCTTATTGAAATGGGTTCATTGAAGTGAGATCAATCTGCCGAATGATCATGATCATGTCGTAGAAGATAGATATTTGATGAACTAGTAGATTTGCTAATAATTGCCCAAACGTGATTTGAGCCATCAAATCAATGTTCTCTCATAAACTTCAATAGACACCATACACGTTCGTCTTGATATAAATACATCATTTGCTAGTAAATAACCCAAACAATCTGCAATCCTCGTGTACTCTTCCAATCAAAGCAAGTACTACAAATCCAACCTACATGGGCTTATTTATGCTTGTAACTACTGCTAAGATTGAGATCGCCTATTAATTAGTGTGTTGAGTTGGGCTTCTTCACGATCATTACAGTGCAAGAACAGCGGTGAGCGCAGTCGTCACTTTCGCTGTCCAGAACCGCCCTGTAAATAAATTGGACTTCCCATTTTATTACAAAACGAAAACACTACTTATAATTTATAATATTTAAAAGTTACGAACACTTCAATTCAGTATACTTCCTTGTATGAATGTCGAAACTGGCATGTGTGGCGAATCGGAAACGAAACTGGCGTAGAATTTGTACCTTTTTACAGCTCCATAACCATGACCTCCCATGACCAAAATGGCTGGATGGAATCTTTCTACAGCCTCAGTCATAACATTCCTGGGATCACCATTCTTCACTAGTACTAGCACATCATTCATCTGGATATATAGATCTATAAAATTATAATTTTTAACAGCCAAATTTTCTGCATTATAGAATTTGATCTTGCACTCAATTAAGTTCTTCATGGGTATTTCTTTTTTAGTTTCAGAAATTAATGAAAGTTTGTTACCGATCTCCTGCCGCATATTTCATAGGCTTTATCGGTATACTATATCAGGAGATTCTGCCTTTAATCAGAGAAAATTGTTGCTAATCAAACTCGAATACGAACATTACCTGGTCCGGCTAATCCGATAAGAGAAGGTGGATTTGGTCGAGCTTGAAGGGATAACTTGGAGCAAAAGGAGCAAAGAAATGATCAAGAGTCCATTCTAATGCATAGTAACTAGGCTACTATCGTCTATGACCACCATCATCACAGCTTTCCCTCCTGCATCGCATCCACCATTGTCCGATCAAATTGATCAATCAAACTCTACGATATGTTCTTCTATCAATCTCTCTTTCGGTTTATGAATGGCGAACAAAAACAAAATTACAAAACGAATTTGATAAGTAATAAAACAAATGATATTTTATGAATATGGACTCTTACAAATATATCTCGAGGACTTCTTCATCTTCTGATGATCACTGGTCAGTTTTTCTTTGAAGTTGGAATATTGATCGGACGGTGGTGATTGAAGATGCATGGGATGTGGGTTGGTATCGGTTGTATGTTGTGTAGAATCTCGCAGAAGTTCCTGAAATGGACGGTTGAGATGAGAATACAACACCTAGCTTAATCATTTGATTAATGACTAGCTGCCTTATCTAATAATATCATTACAACAATCTCAATAGTGGGCTTATTTCCTCAGGGCCCATTTAAAAATTTAAATTATAATTTACCAAGATTAGAAGAAACTAATTTTGATTAAACTTTAATTCAAAAATTAAAATTAGGTGATTAACTGACTATTATTAGCCGTTGGATCTCACCGTCTCAGGCTTCAAGTCAAAGCAAGGCAGGGTTAAGGATTTTTATTTCAATAAAGAAGTGTACTCCAAGGAATAAATCATGGGCCCACCACGCCCTATAAAAATAAAAATTATTATTTAATTTATTTAATTATTCTAATGCTGTATGTATTGGCTCCAAGGAAGCTTGGAGACGAGGATACCGATAAATGCACGAGTTAAAAAGGAAGTCTTTTTAAGGAATTATTTATTTATAAATTTCAGAAAAAGGTCATTTAAAAAAATACACCTTAATTATTATTATTATTTTTTAAATAATATTATTTAACAAATAGTATAGTCTATTTACGAATATGCCACCAGTGATGACAAATATTACAATAAAATCACATGTCGACTATTATTGTGGGTGGTAGGAGATTGAGTTATCGTGTTGTATTTGTATAGTACGTGTCAAAAATAGATTAATTTGAATTTGATTTATTTAATAATAATATTAAAAAATAAAAATTTTATAATTATTAAATAATTAAACGTGTAAAATATTATTGCTATGAGATTAACACAAAAGTAAGGGCACAACGGTCATTCAACAAATTCAAAAATAGCGGTTCAATATTTTTGAAAAAATACAACCTACTCAATTAAAATGAATTATAATCTCTCCTTGTCGCAAAGTATATTATAGGCGAGCCTTCTCGCGTAGAGCCTCTGCTAACATCATCGTCATCCTCTGCGCCATTTCTGAAAAAAGAACGAAGTTTTGGGGGTACAGAATTAGGGTTTTGTTTTGGCTATTAATTTCTCTTAGTTCAGATCTGATCATAAGTCTAATTTCACCAATTTTCAATCTCAGATCTCAATCTACAGTTCAATTTGGTAATTCTTATCTCTATTGCGTATAAGATTTTTGTATTTATGTTTGAAATGTGGGAGTTGTTGACGAATTTGCATTTGTGTGAATTCTAGGTAGATACGGGAATTTGTGGATTTCAATCCTTTCATGTTCTTCTTTGAATTCGGGTTTTCTCCTCCTTGTAAGTATCGTGAATTCGTAACCTTCCATTTGTGGTGATGATCTTAATATGGGTGTATTGTATTGGTTGTTTTTTCGATCTTTAATTTTTAATATTAATTTATTTGGGTTTGGATGAAGTGGCGTCGTTTAACAGATCTTAAAAATTGGCTCCTCAAAGGCGGTCGCAGCGCCACATGGGTGGCCAGATGCAGCAGAGCAATGCTGCGGCGGCGCTGTATGATCACGCCGGTGGGTCCATGCATAACAATGCGGGTCCCACAACTGATGCCGGCGATGCCGTCATGGCGCGGTGGCTCCAGTCCGCTGGATTGCAGCATCTGGCCTCTCCCTTGGCTACTACCGGCATTGATCATCGCCTCCTCCCCAATCTCATTATGCAGGTACCATATCTCTTGTATCATAAAATCCCTTTAAATGGAAGGCTACATTTTGATGGGAATTGAATTTTGGGCTTTTGGGTGAGATCAAGTTTTCTTTTTGTTAATTTTGTGAATTTAGACGAAGCTCGTGTATAATTTGTTTTTAAGGTTGAGTTTAGGGATTATAACGTTTTCAACGGGAAAGGAATTTGAATGGCATTGCGTGTGTTCACAGATTATATTTGTGGACTCCTGTCTTATTCATCTTGTGTGTTACTGTTTTACTTTCATCTTGTTGTTGGGTTTGTAATTCTTAAGATAATAATGAGTTGTTTGACATTTTTAAAGGGTTATGGGGCACAATCGGCTGAAGAGAAGCAGAGGCTTTTCAAATTGATGAGAAACCTCAAATTCAACGGGGAATCTGGGTCTGAGCCATTCGCACCAACTGCCCAAACTTCCGGGGTGACTGCATCAGATGGATTTTATTCTCCAGAGTTTAGAGGGGATTTTGGAGCTGGGCTTTTGGATCTTCATGCTATGGATGATACTGAGCTTTTATCCGAGGTATGGTTTATTATAGGGATGTCAGTACTGCATACTGCAATACTAATTTTCTGTTGTCTTACTTCCCAAGAAGTAAAAATAATCAAGCTTGCATGGCTAGATCATATAAATTTAGATTCTCTACTTATCTTTTCCCTCTCTGTCGTTCTTTGTGGTGATGAGTTGTTTTTTGTTCCTATTGCAGCATGTTATCTCAGAACCATTTGAGCCGTCACCATTCATGCCTGGTGTAAGCAAAGGGTTAGAAAATGACTTAAACTTGACAACAGGCCGACAACAAAAAGAGCAATCAGATGCAGATTTCTCAGCTCCATTTCCTACAAATGAAAAAGAGGGCAATGCAAAAGAAAATAATGTGGCTAAAATTAAAGTTGTGGTATGTTGGTTTGCAGTGAGCTTCTTTCTCTGTGTGCGTGCGTGCATGTGCATGTGCATGTGCATGTGCATGTGTATATACATATATGGTAGACTCATTCTATCATTTCTTAGGTACGTAAAAGACCTTTAAACAAGAAGGAGCTCTCCCGGAAGGAGGAGGATATTGTAACTGTGTGTGACAATGCTTTAACTGTCCATGAACCCAAGTTAAAGGTTTGTTTTCTGGCTTTGAAAAAAGTTCTGATTTACTTAAAAGTTCTTTCAGTTGAATTAGTGGGAAATTAGTTGATGCTAATCTGGTACTTGCTTCTTTCTTCTTCGTTTCTATGCACATTTGAAGGACTAACTTTGTGTTTAATGTGATAGGTGGACTTGACTGCGTATGTGGAGAAGCATGAATTTTGTTTTGATGCTGTTCTGGATGAGCATGTCACGAATGATGAGGTAACCTTTTTTACTTTTTTCAATTACAAATTGGGCTCAAATTTTGCTGGCTTGTGTCTGCTCTAGCATAGTTAGGCACACCGTAAACTATGATCTAATCCTTCAATGCTTACGATATTGTTTGGAAATTCACTTCTCAGCTGTAGTATGTTTTCTGAAAGTGCGGAGATATAAGTTGTGATTGAACTGGCGCCTTTGATTGTTAACTCGTTAGATAAAGGGCATGATTGCTTTACATGTTTGCTGAAACAGGTATATCGTGTCACTGTGGAGCCAATAATTCCTATCATTTTTCAGCGGACGAAAGCTACGTGTTTTGCCTATGGGCAAACAGGTGTGCAGAGAGTCTGATATTCTCTTACCATTTGCATTGTTACTACGTTAACACATACTAGTTAGTATATGCCTGAAACCTTACGTTGAAGAAAGGAAGTCTTTGGATGTTAGAAATTTGACAGCAGCTAGCTTTTCTGTTTTTGGCCACTGCTAGCTCTCACTCATTCCCTCTTTTATTTTTGCAGTCTCTTCATGGTTCTAACGGTTCTATTTTTTTTATATTGTTGGTTGTCTTCCTTTCTGTGTTTATGATGACTTTTTTTTTAATATAAATTTCTCAGGACTTTTTCCTTTTTACTGTGGTTAGAGTATCTTTTTTTATTTATTTATCTGGACTTGCACTTTCATGTTTGGGCCTCGTAAACTTTTCATAGATTTTGTAAACAAATTTTAGACATTTCAAACCTGGCGTGTATCAACAGTAGTGTTTGGAAGATTAGCATTATTTTACAATTTGTATTAACACATTTATTCTTAGTACTAAGAGTATATGTATCTGGTGATGTATACATTCGTATAATGGCCACTGAGTTATTTTTGTTCGTGATTTTTTTTTTTTTTTTTTGTGTTCCAACAAATGAGAATTATCCGGTATTATCGTAATAGGAGATATGTAATATGGTTGAGGTTATTTGTTTACAGCCTACAATACATACATGTATGTCATTTGATCTTTATTTATCTGGTCAACTGTGAGGAGAGAAATAGGAGCTAGATTTCCATAAACAAACATTGAAAACCCTACAATGCATCAAAACCCTTTGATATGTTGGAATGTCTTACTACTCCACATGGAGGCTTTCAAACTGGAGACACCACATGAAAGTTATGGCACTGTTGAATTTTTAGTCCTTTCCTGATTTTCCTTTTTTCTTTCTTTATTTTCCATGCCTGCTGGCTGTTCCTGAAGATAGACACATATTTAATGGCATCTGGAAAGCAGAAATAGTAATATATTCTAATTTCAGGTAGTGGCAAGACATTCACAATGCAACCGTTACCTCTCAGAGCAGCAGAAGATCTTGTTAGATTGTTGCATCAGCCTGTATATCGTAATCAGCGTTTCAAATTGTGGCTTAGCTTTTTTGAGATATATGGCGGAAAACTTTTTGATCTTCTCAGTGAAAGAAAGTAAGGATCTTTTTGCCTTTCTTTCCCTCCCTCCACTCTCTCTTAGTTCTTTATATGTCACTTGAAAAACCTGGATGTTTTGCATTTGGTAAAATTGATGATGGAGGTCCATGAATTTGAAACATCTGTTTGATCCAGTTACCTGGCAGCATCATGTGTTCTCTATCAAGCATGTTTTATTTATGATTGAGATGAGTACCTAAGTATCTTACTGTTGTTTATTTATATGTAATTGGGTTTGTATGTATTTATGCTCATATGTATGAATATGATGTATATGTGGATGTTGATTGGTGCACAATAGGAAAAATGTAGTTGAATAGCTTCTTTAATCTTGTCAAATAGGAAACTCTGCATGAGAGAAGATGGGCGACAACAAGTTTGCATTGTTGGGCTGCAAGAATTTGAAGTTTCAGATGTACAGATTGTAAAGGAATATATTGAGAGGGGAAATGCTGCAAGAAGTACAGGATCTACTGGTGCCAACGAGGAATCTTCTAGGTCACATGCTATTTTACAACTTTCTGTTAAGAAGCACAGTGAAGTAAAAGAATCCAGGCGGAACAACGATGGAAATGAGTCTAGAGGGAAGGTAATTGGAAAGATATCTTTCATTGACCTTGCTGGTAGTGAAAGAGGTGCAGACACCACTGATAATGATCGTCAAACTAGGTAAGTTTTTATGAATCTTTTCTTCCTCTGCTGTGTAGTTTTATCTCAAAGGTGGTAAAAGATGATTGATGCTTGGTGCCATACACACTAATGCTGGAAACATGTAGTTCATGTGGTTACAGTTGGCACTCCCTTCGTTAACCCTCCACTACCATCTTTTAAATTTAAAGTTGCTTCAGACAGGTTTTACTTAATAGAGATTATCCTTTTGTAGTGACTTTCTGGCCATTAATTTTTCTCTATTAAGCTATGCCTGGTCATTTCTCTCCCATTTGGGGGTTGGGGATGACTACTGTTGCATCTTATGATTCTAGCTGTTCGGTTCATTGCCAGGATTGAGGGTGCAGAAATCAATAAGAGCCTCTTGGCTCTTAAGGAGTGCATTCGTGCTCTTGACAATGATCAGATCCACATCCCATTTCGTGGGAGTAAACTCACAGAAGTGCTCCGTGATTCCTTTGTTGGCAACTCAAGGACTGTTATGATTTCTTGCATTTCACCAAATGCTGGGTCATGTGAGCATACACTCAATACCTTGAGATATGCGGATAGGTAATACTTGTTCATACTTTGAGCTTCTGCAAAACATATTATCTAGTAGCAGTACTGTATTTTCTTTGTATGTATGATTACAAAATTGTTATTTGAATGAACAGGGTTAAAAGTCTCTCCAAAAGTGGGAACACAAAAAAGGATCAAGGTATAAATTCATTACCACCAGTTAGTAAAGATACTTCATCGACATCTTCTATGCCTGTTTCTGTCGATGTAGAGGATGTTTATGAGCTGCAACAAGAGGTCAAAGTGGCGGATATGGGCAGAAGAGTTGTAGAAAAAGAAACTTTTTCTTACAACACTACTGTTGATTATGACAAACAACAATCAGGCTTTTCATCTGGCTTCAATGGAAGAGAGGACAGTGGGCTGGCTTCTGGTTCGGTGGACAGGGAGAGGTTTGAAATTAACAATTCTTACAGTGGATCTACCATTCAAAAAACATACCCGTCGTATTCCCAAACTTCTCTTGATACAGAAGAGAAAGTGCAAAAGGTATCGCCACCTCGTAGAAAAGGGTCTAGGGATGCTGAAAAACCAGAAAAATCAGGGAACTGGCTGAAAAAAGATGGTGGTGGGTCAGAATCATCCACCACTAACTCCAGGCGGCAGAATACAGGCAATTACAACGTAAATAATGTTGGATCTAAACAACATGAACCTGAACCTCCTTCAGATGGGAATATCAATGCTCTACTTGAGGTTGGTCATCTACATGACAATGCCCATTACTTATATCTACTGGGTGCTCTTTTTGTTGAGCCTTCAATTTTTTTATGATTTGAACTGTTGTAGGAAGAAGAGGCCTTAATTGCTGCTCATAGGAAAGAAATCGAGGATACAATGGAGATTGTCCGTGAAGTAAGCATTTGATGAAATCAGCATTGATGTTGTATTTGTGTTCTTCTCATGTTTAATCTAAAATTTCTTCACTGTCTGGATACCAGGAAATGAAACTGTTGGCAGAAGTGGACCAACCAGGCAGCCTCATTGATAACTATGTGACCCAACTGAGTTTTGTGCTTTCACGCAAAGCAGCAGGTCTGGTTAGTCTTCAAGCTCGCCTTGCCAGGTTCCAGCATCGCTTGAAAGAACAAGAGATACTTAGTCGGAAGAGAGTTCCTCGTTAGACAACACTTTGTATCCTCTGCCTCACTGGCTGCATCCTGTCTTGTAATTCTTCTTTCTTTTATTGTTTGTCATATGGTTGTCATTGTAAACAAATTTTGTTTATTTCCCTGTTGAGAACAAAAAATGTTTGTCCTAAATATTTTCATCATTGTATGTTAAAATCCTGGCAGTCAAAGCAGGGGTAGCTTCATTTTCTTGAGGGAGGAACAGAGGCATTGTAGAGTGGAAATTAATTTCACAGCACTAATGTTGTTTCTCACATCCAGGATTCTGGCTTTATACAAAGGCGGCGAAGACTACTGTTTGTGGCTTGGTGATGGGCGAATTGTCAAAGTGTATCTTTAAATATCTTCTGGCCAAGTTTTTATGGGTTTGGGGCATTTGGGATCTGTCGGTGACTGGAAAAAAAAAAAGGTTTTGGAAGATGGTGAGAGGGATGTAAAGAAAGGGTGAAATAGGTGTTACATTATTTGCAGTACTCTGAAAATACCTTTTTCTTTCTCAACTCCAATGCAGTGTGTATGTACTAAAATCTTCATATTCTGAATGAGAGTATGTTTTTAACCATTGATACAAAATATTAAATATTACAGTGAGCTTTTATTTTGGTTGTCCAAGTCTTTTGGCTCAGGATTATCTGTAGATTGGATTTCTAGAATGTGTTTGTAATTGTATTCTTTTTAAAAGCTCAAGTGAACGTACATTTATCCATTTTTATATGAATAAACATTCACTAATTATCTAGGCATTCAACATTTGCTTAAACCACCATTTTCTGGTGCATTTTTCTAATGGACTCCAGCAGCTCAAACTCTAAAATATACAATGAATACTTGCTTAACCACTAGAAGCCAGCGACAAATATTTAAAAAAAAAAAAAAAAAGATGAAGTTTGAACCATTCACCATCAATCCTAGGCTAGACATATGTTTCCTGTACAGATAATAAGGCAAATAGCATAAGGCCAAACAAATAGTTACTCATTCCTCTCAAAGTTGCTGGATTGACTCCAATAGAAAGCAAATGATTTTCATACGGGGGGAGGGAGGGAAAGAACGCGAAGAAACCAAGATGCACGTAGATCGCCTATAAACACAAAAATGTGACACTTCAAATATGAACTTTAAAAATCAGTCCCGCAACTCAATTCTCGGATATAGACAACATATATCACTTATTCGTATTGCCTTGTGCAGAGTATTACACTTTATCTGATTCATCTTTACCAGGATACCCTTTGACCAATGGAAACAGGAAGTTATGCCTGCAAACCTTGACAAAAGCATATCTATCCTCCCAAAATCTGATATCGTGACGCAGCATGCTATATATAATAATCATCTTCCTTGTATCAAAATCTGCTATTTGCTAAACGGTGAATGGTGTCACAGCATGTTGTTGAATTTGCAGATTCACCCGTTCAATCAATCAGCTCTCAATCTCAGGATTTCCTTTGCCGTTCTCACTCGGAAATAGGGCATATGGCTCTACAAGAAAAAAGAAACACAAATTCAACCAAGAGATGAATTTCAGAATTCGGTCAATCAATGAAACCTTGGATGTGCCATACAAGTTTTTATAGATGATATAACCAGGAGAAGGACAAATATTCAGTGAATATGTAGTATTTAAAGGGCACACTTGGGTTCCTACCAAGATCAGCCTCATCCCCAATGGCTCATCAAAGGAAATGAGAAAAGAAACACAAACATTTAAAAATACATATTTGGTGCAGAAGAGAGCCAAATTTCTAGTATTTTACCTGGTCAAAACAAAGCCCTAGACCTCTGCTATAAAAATCAATATATTTGAGCATAAACATGCCACAGTCAAACCTGTTAGGGCAAGAATAAGAAAACCCAAAAAAAGTCAATGATTAGACACAACACTGGAGCTATACGGCACTCGGAGGTGCCCAAATGAAATCACATAAGGGAACTCTTTTAAGACAGCTAATATTTAGGACAAAAAATTCAAGTAGAATAAACTCACCACATATGGTTGATATCTACACTCCCTAAATCTGGCTCATACTATTAAACTTATCCCATTTCAACTTTTTTGTGGCTTTAATTCAAAAATTGTTCATAAATTCAAATGAAACAGCATCATCTCAGTATAAATATTTTCCTATTTGACCAATATTAAAGCGGATAATTTCCTAGTAATTACTGCCGAATGACTGTAAACAATACGGATACACACCCATTCTCCTGTTTAGGAAGGTCTTCAATAAATTCTTGTTCCCAAGCACTTACGTCAACGTCTTTCCCACACTTGTCCTTCACTTCTTCAACAAAGTATCTAGCCTGGCAAACACAAATCACCAACATTAGACAATTTTCCAGCAGCTGAATGACCACATGCAGATATTCTCAACGGGTATTTATTTATTATCTTTAGTGGGATTGGGAGTGGAAGCAAATAGCTCAACCAACAAGTATATAACATTTTTATCAGCTACAAACAAGCCCAACAATGCGAAAAGAGTTGCAAATCTTAAATTAACACACGTTTGACTTCAAAACAGAGTACCATTACAGTACGAGCCAGACTTGTAAAATGATGATAACTTAAATGTGGCCACCTTCCTAAAGAGAATTCCTAATGCAAGTTCCTGAGTTTCAATATGTACACTGTGCCACAGTCCTAACAAGGATAGTACGAGATTCTATTATACTTCAAGTACTTCTATACACTATTGCCTTTACTTTATATCTTAGTTTCCTAAATCTACAAAGTTGTTAACAATAAATATGCGATGGATGATAACTTTCTTATCATGAATTAACCAGGCCATAGGTACCGCACAAAGAAGTTCCTAGCAAGTTAATTTTATAGCAGAGAAAACATCCTTATCAATTAAAATCTTTGGATGAAATAAACCTTGCATCCAAAAAGCATCAGAATAAGATTTATACAGATACTTTAAAGAACCAAGAAACGACAGCTTCAAAATAAAAAGCATTTTCAATACCAAAAAATGGAAAAATGAAGAGACCAACTTTCCTATAGAGGAAGTGTAGAATCCTTCGCTTAATTAACTACACAAATCTCAATATATAAAATTAGTACAACATAATTCCTAAAAAATACCAGGTCACTCAGCACTTTTATATCCCTTCCTCTGAGTGAATCAAGATATTGAAACTTCTTATCCTTCCTATTAATAACTGCCAAGCACCAATGTATCTGCTTGTGGATAGGGACAAATATCTGAGCCAAAAAAGATGAATCAAGTCAAAAATAAGCGCAATTATCAATCTGGAGAATAATATGATAATAAAAGAAAAGGATGGTTAAGAAAAACTTTACTTTGTCACACTCAATGAGACTGTAGCCCAACTTTTTGGCAGAGGTCCATCTTTTCACAGCTCTGAAATCATAGCCCTTGTTTCCACTAGCTAGCTGGTCATCAATATCAAGTTAAAAAAAGATAACATAAATACTAACACCACAAAGCAAGTGGAGCACGATCATAGAAGGAGAGAAAAATGAAAGCAGGCGGGGGATCAGATACATATAATTAATGAAGTCAAACAAAACAAATTTTTGAGTTCTAATGATAGACACAAAAAACCATCATTAGATGAATGTGAAAAATGATAAAGCAAGCAGTCCCATCAGAACTTCTGCAAATTAATGCGTATAATGAGTTATATAAGAGAGAAAATTAGAATTTCATGCTTTATCTACCTATTGCCAACTGAATACTAAAACCCAAAAATGAAATATAAAATTACACAGGTAGAAGCAATTATCATTGGTTGCTTAATGACCAACAATTTGAGGTAAAAAAAGGAGGTGCAGCAAATGCTATCTTAGACACCCAAGGCAATCAATGATATCTGAGTATTCACAATCTTTTAATGCCTAAGACCCTTTTTCAGCCATTCAGAAAACAATAAGTAACACTCAGAAGAGCAGATACAAAATGATACATTTTAGCAATAAGATTAAGTTAAACAAGATCGAAAAAATGGTGAAAGAACAAGTTACCAACCTTATTGTAGAAAAATGTGTTAAAGAAATGGCATTTCAAAAACTTATGTGGCTCTCTTTTTTCCCTTTCTTTAAGCAACCCAAGATAGACATTTATAACCTACAAAAAAGGAAGGCATATACATATGAGAAATTACTTTTCAGAACAATTAACAAATCACTTTTCACGGACAGATTAGGCAAACCATGACCCTAAAAGGTATACCTCATCATTCAACCATGCTCTTGGTCTAAGGCACAGCAGAATTTCTCCTGTAATGTCAATACCTGTCCCTGGATGAGAGGCCAGGACAGCTCTCCTGCAAGATTAAGCACCAACTTAGTTATATTACCAACAATCACCATTCAACTACCACATATGTATCCATCACATCATACCGATTAGCAGATAATGCACGCTCAACCTCAGCCTCTTCCTCTTCCGTAAGAAGGACAAAAGGTTCGCGAGGTATTTCCTGAAAACCAATTAGTGACAGTTTCAATAACATAATGTAAAAATAGAAAAGACAGACACAACAACATAAAACAAGGGGGCACTCCTTCATTAGCTACTCAGAAAAGAATGCTTCAATTTATCCCAAAAGGTTAAAGTTCTTCGAAATGAGTAACCAAAAACCAACACATCAAGTGCAAATCAGAGTTCAAAAGACATAGCAAGTAAAATGAACTCACCTGTACTGGATCCTCCTCCGGTTTCTTCACAGGCCGCAACTGCTTAAGTGAATCCCTGCGCTTCTCATTTAACTCAATCTCAAACCCTATTGCCTTCAACTTAAAACCCCTCACATGCACACTCTCCAACAGCTTCTTATATGCCTCAACACCCATCTCTCCATCCAAGGACAACAAATTAATCATCTTCTCTGCTTTCTCTACACTCAAAACATCACCAGTATTCGTATCGGTAACCACAGAAGACGACGAAGGCAGTAAATTATTATTATAATTTCTCTCTTCAGCTGCTTTCCCATCAATTTCTCTAACGTCGACCGCAAGTTTCTCATTCTTATCAGTCTCGCGCGATCTTTGATCCAAAACAATAGACGTCCCTTCTCGCCCATCTTCAATAACCTCAACTTGTTCTATACTCGAATCATCAGATATCGTCGCTTGTTTATCTTGTACATTATCAGCATCAATCACTTCCATATCTTCCCTAAAATACCTAAATGCATCAATCGCACTTCTCTTTGGCCTTTCTAAGTGATAACTCAATAGATTCCCCATACCATAACCTAACTTTTGATTTTCGCTGTTACCACTTGCGCTTTTGGAGCCTGAATCTTGATTAGACTTATCGGCGAACCCAAATTTGAGTGTTCTACAAGGGGCATGAACTTCTCTTTTTAACGGAGGTTTGGCTTCCGGGTATCTAGACATTCTCGAAATGGTGCTGTTCGATGAAACTAGGGTTTGGTTTTGATTTTGCTGAATGTAATTGAACCTGGGTCGTTTGTGGAAATTTTGATATGGGGTTTGGCAATTCAAGTTTAAGTACTCGTCTCCCCGCTTACGGTTGCTTGTTAAAGCACCCATCAATTGATACCCAGATTGAAAAACCCAAAAAACTTCAAATCCATTTACAGAAACACATGTTGAAGAGAAATAATTTATAATTAGGGTTTTGCAAATGAAAGACAAAAAAAAAAAGTACCTGTTAAACCCTAGATGCGACGATTGAACAATTTGAATTTCCGAGTTAGTATAACCTGAACTGAAAGGTACGTATCTAAAATCAACAGAAAACCAAAAATTGAGAGAATTAAACGGAAACCCCAACTTGTAATTGAAATAAAAAACAAGAACGCGTAGTGCAAATCGTAAACGAAAAGCAAAAACAAAGAGACAATTGGGAAAGAGAATTTATTGTCAGGGTTTTGGGTTATCTATACGGATTTTTGGATCTGACCAGGTTCGGCAGGTTGTGTGTTTTTGGATGATATAATTTTTCGCGGCACAGAGGAGAATGAAGTGAAAAGGAACATAAGAAATAATGCCAGTGTGTTCTTGTGTTTTGTTTTTTGTTACTTTGGAACATAACTGATTCACATATGTCTGAAAAACATTGTTGGTCATGGTTGTCCTATTTTGTTAAATAATGTCCTTTTTGTAAATACTTTTTTTTTATAAATTCGGATTCAAATTCTATTTTTATAATGTAATACTGTATGCAAATTCTATTTATAATTAAATAGAAGTAAATAATTGCCTTATTTGAAAGCTAATAATGATTAAGACTGCATGCATGCATTCTGAAATACTCAGAGAATCTATATTTAAATGCATGGTTTCCTGTCAGATAAACCAAATTCATACATAAATTTTTATTTTTTGAAATCAAATTCATACATTAAATGATTCAGAGTTCTGGCAATTTCCCGTCTTGGGTGGCTGCTTATCTGCAAGATTGCCAAAAATATTCCTGAATGTCAAGTCAACCTTAAGCGGTGGGAGAGAGCAACAGAATCCAGAGCCAAATCTTGAACAAGTTCAAAATTCTGATGATCGGCTGGTATACCCCTGTACGCTCCAAACAGCGACAGTCTCTCCAGCAAATTAGGTGGTTTATCGAATTCCGTAGCCATTCCTGTGGACCATGAAAACTTAGAATTACTGCTCATGATTCTGCTGTATTGTGACTGTTCAAGAAAATATACATATATTCTGCACATACCAGCATCTATAACCAGCACCCTGTGAATGTCCATGACCGTGGGAATCCTGTGAGCAATGCTAAAAATTGTGCAGGAGGCGAAGTCTTCGCAATGATTTTTTGTATCACAGAATCAGTTTGAGAATCAACTGAAGCTATTGCCTCATCCATAAACAATATTTGGCTGCATTTGAGCATCACCTCGTCCCAAACACAGAAGTTGTCTCTGTCCCACACTCCAGTTCTCTCCATTATCAACCACTGAATCACGAATAGTCAGACCCAATTGGCTGGATTGAAGTAAGATTTTGAAAATTAATGAGTGGGAGAAGAGAAACCTGGAGCTGCAAGTTTTTCAGGTTTTTCTGCTACTACGTCTTTAAGTTGGCGGCGTTCGAGGCTCTACAAAAATTGAAATCAATGACAAGCAAATCAATCAAATTACTTCTGATTCAAGCAAAAATGAAAATATTTATTGCCTTCTAAATCTCTTCATATGAATACAACCCAATTGGGTCAATGTTGCTTCGTACAGTTCCTGGAAAAAGAATGAATTGAGGAACGATGCCAAATCGAGATCTCAGATCATCCAGGCCAAACTTGCAAATGTCAAATACCATCAATGATTATTTTCCCACCCCGAAGGCTCCACCAGCCTGAAGAATAGTTGGACCAGAGTTGACTTGCCGCTTCTTGTGAGGCCAACTACTCCAATCTTTTCTCCTCCTTGGATGCTAAGAGTAATGCCTTTCAGAACAAGAGGAGTATTCGGCCTGTATCAAACCTGCTTGGCAAAATTCAACGTTATAGAAGCATTAGAAAGAGTGGCAGAGAAATGAACCCAACTGACTAAGCGAATCCAACAATGGAGAAACTTGTGTACTGTGACAAAAAAAGTTAACTGAATGTTCTTCAAATCGATGTTGCCATGGCTCAACTTAAACTATATTCGGGTGATTTAGGTGTTTGTTGAACGGTGTCACCAGGCATAGCATTCCTCATTCCAGCAAGCTACAAGGAAGTTTCATGGGCAGCCACTAATGCACCAAAATGCAATCCGGATTTAAGAAGCTTCTCATACTTTCCAGATTCCACAATCATCCCATCTTGCATGACCTGGTTGTTAAATACAAAAAATTTGTGAAAGGGCTAGTAAAAGGATGCTAAAATAGCTTTTTGGAATTTAATTAAAAATTTAGGGAAGAAAAAGAAATCATTTTTTTTTCGTTAACAAGAAAATGTTCATTTAAGCTCCATGTACTGCTACTTTTTGAGATGAATAAGATAGCAATATTTCAGCACGTGCAAGATGGTTACAAGAAATTATCTTGGACAAGAATATTTTAAGATTAAATGTACTATGGAAGTAAACATACTTACCAATATAAGATCAGCATTGTGCAAGAAATCAACTTGATGAGATACAAGTAAAATGGTCTTATCCTTAAGATCTCCCCTTACACATTCCTGCAACAAGTTAATCAAATATTAAGATCCCATTATTTCTCTTCACAGACACAAAGAAAAATCATCAATGATTCAACATTGATGATTTTGGCCACCACAGAGATTGATTCCTCACTCTCCAATCTCAGTCTGGTTTCCATCCTCCATAATCTCTAAGTCCTCCAAGCAGTAGTCTCTGATTACTTCTTTGTACTTCCCCATGATCATAGACAAACTAAATAATATGTTTTCTTGGATGGTACCATTTCTGATCCATGATGTTTGTGCCACATGTGCTGTAGTACCACAAACCCGTACCTGCAAAAGCGAGTAAACATTTTGGACCATTAGAAATTGTGAAGGTTGATTTGACTCTGTACATTGTTGAAAACAAAATGGACATCTAACTGTTGATGCCTGAAGCAATCAGTGGTACAGTGTAAAGATACGAACTTTTCCCTGAAATTTTGTGCATTTCACCAAGAACTGAAGACAATAAAGAAGACTTTCCTGAACCAACAGTTCCAACAATTGCAGCAAGCTCCACTTTCTTGTTCTCTAGATTCAGATTTTTCAAAACCTCTTCAACACCTTCATCATCCCATGAAAAATTCGCATCTTTTACCCTACTGCAATGCTATCACTACAACCTTCCTCTCTCTCCACCGAATTTTCCTCCACTTCCCTACTTTTCATGCGACTCTCCAATCTCTCAAGGGAGATCATTGCTTGTGAGATTCAGATAAGAGCCAGAGGGAAGTTGCGAATTGACTCCTGTAAGATTTTAAATTCAGTCATTGCTGTAAACACTGTCCCTGCATCAAGAGAGAGGGCCCACAAAACTGCAACTGCAAATGTGAGAGCTGCTACTGCAATGGGAGAGCTCCACTGCACAACCCTATTAAATGAGGTCGAGTACATAAACTTTCCAATCCAACTGTAATCTTTTTCGCGTAAAGACTGAATTATTCCACCAAAATGTTCTTCCCATGCTTGAAGCTTGATCACACGCATGTTATTGAGCATCTCATTTATAGCTTTCATCCTCAAATCACGGTTTCTCATCACCTTGTATTGGAAGATGATGTTCTTGCGTATGCGCGTCAGGACAAATGCTAGTACTAAGATGATTCCATTTAGTGCTGCAAGCATTGAGATGCTCAGATAGCTATAGATGAGGGCTAAAGCGACAGCAACCTGTAGTGGCATCAGCCATACGGAATGCAGTTGCAACATCATATCCGAGAGCTGCCGAGCATCCACAGCCATGTAATTTACAATTTATCCAACCCCGTGAGCCTGCCAGGAGGAATTTGTTAATCTGAGTCCCTTCTTGTATAAAGAGGCAATAAGGCTAGATCGAATGAGCATCCCAGTTTTCTGAGACTGGAAGTTGAATTGGTGAGAAGGACTTCAATTGTTTTCGCAACTAGGAGGGTCAGTACTAAATAGTACCCTTCATATGGGGATCTTCCATTCCCAGAGGTATGTCAACAAAACTTTGAGTGAGAACTGGGCCAATATACATTACTGCAAGCCGCACTATTGCAAGAAAACCAGTAAAAGGAATGTCTTTCCAGAAACAACGTAGCATCGTGGTTTTAACTGGGTGCTTTGAATTTCAGCAGGCTCAGGCCAATTCAACTTAAAATGTTCATTCTTTCAGCGTGATGATCAGGTGGAAGTGGTTGTATTTCCTTAGCTTTGAGAGGATTCTTGTCTCCCTTGTTCAGCCGTGGATTCACCCAGAGCTATACAGCTCTAGAAAACAAAGAAGCTGAAGCATAAACACTCACATTTGAATCTTTAGAAACCGGCTTGTGCAATTGGGTTCCTGAATTTACACCCGATTCAAATTCTCTGATCACACTAATCCCAGAAAATCCTCGCACAGCCACAATAGAAAGAAAAGCATACATTGGTAGGCTAACCAAGAAAATATATCATTCATTCTCAAACCAGGGTCCGTGGCATCTTCATCCACGTATATCAAACGAGAGATATCCACAGCATAAAATAAAAACATCATAACAAAATTCATTACCCAGTAAATTCTAAGCAACATAGGATGAGTAAACAGCTTCAAATTTGCTCTCCCATGCAATCATAGCTATAATCACTGCTTGAACCAAGTGAAATATAGCTTCTGCTGTCTTCCATGGTCAGTGAGTGCTTTGGATGAAGGTTAAGACGCATAGAACTGTTTAACCCATACTCAATACAATTGTTGCGATCACAGAGAGCTTGAGCAAAAGGTTAATTTGCAAATGTGACTGGTTGATTTTAAGAAGAGGTCTACTGATTAGGTAGCTGATATTATCATTGGACCTGAATCCAGAAGAGAATTTTCTGGTTCAAAATACTAAGAGAGTGAACAAGAAAAGAAGATCAAGTGATGACAATAGAACTCCCCGAGGACAAGGAAAAAGGAAAATGAATCTCAGCCACTGGATCGCAAAAGCAAAAGGTGTTGAACTGTCTGGAGACTGTATAACAGAGCTTGAACATGTGAGGCATGTCAGCCATGATGCAGATGACATTGTCTAAGAAAGAAAAAGCTGAACTTGAAGCTACTTATCTTTTCGTAGACTAGCCTTCTTCAACCTACCAAGTAGAGAAGAACAATATTCGTATAAAGATTGATGATACGCAACATATAACATGTATTCAGGAAAGTAGCAATATACAAACAACAGGGATAAATACAAATAACCAATAACCTGACAAATAGAAGAGGCTGAAACCTCTTTGTGCGTAAAATCTCTTAAAGTGATACAAGAAGTTTGAGTTCAAATCTAGCTCATGTTTGGATTAGAGAGGAATTTGATTTATTTTTATAATATTTAAAATAAAAAAACAATCCGGATGAAAGAAGTTGAAGAAGAAGAGATGCAAGAAGAAAACTCAAGAAAGTTCCTATGTTCTTCACACAGACAGCCAGTGAAACAGAGCAAGTGCAAGAACCCCAACGACAAAAGAGATTCTTAAACTTAGAAAAATTCTGTAGCATGAAACCAGACGGAAGAAGCAAATGGAAAATGAGAGAAAAACTAAAGAAAGAAAGCATAATATGTGATTGAAGAGTATACAGGAAGAAAAAAATTGAAGAGAAGAAACAGTCACCTCCCTGTTGCATGGAGGACCTTGTTTAATGAAGTTCCATTAAAACATTAGGCAGATAATGTAATCATATGCTTCGTCTTGAATAATTTAAGCATAAAACACTGCATTTCCCAAGAGAAATTAAAATGAAAGATGAATTTGGAAATGGGTCCAAAACCTGTATGAATTGTAAACCAGGTACAAATCGCGTATCTCAAGAAAGCCACGTGCTTATGATTAATGCAGTTCTTGTTTTTGTTATCGTGCCTTACAGAAAGTCAAAAGAAGTAAAAGCAAATATTGAAGGGAAATGCAAGTGCAGACAACTGAAATGACGTAACAGGGCAAGAATCGATGAAGAACTTGTTTAGTGAACTAGTTTATATATCAAACTTGCAGAAGAGTTGTCTATTAGACTCAAATACTTCGGTATCGTTCACAACTGTTAGCGAAATATAATCACTAGCAGCTCAATATAAGTGGAAACAATTACAAATATATTCGAAATCATGATCGGAGGCAAAATATTTTCCCAGTTCATGCATACAATAATACAAGCCGAGTAAGCTATGGTGCTGTGAGTCAGAGACAGTTAGCAGTAATGAGAGTAAGACAGTTTTCATGATACTTGTTTTGAGTGGTACCGGAAAGTGAAGTCAAGATGATAAAATATTCAAACAAATAACTGCAGGCAGAGCCGAGTTACCAGTCCGGCGTAATCCTGCTCGGTGCTAGTAGTTCATATATTTTGGTGGGAATCAAATATCAGTGGCAGTTTGATCGGTTAAGATTTTCTGATAGCTCAAAAACCCAGAGAGTAAACAGAAGTGTCACTGTCCTCTCGCATTGAACCTCAACAAAAGTTTACAAATTTTATGCACTTCAACTAACTTTCATGCAACTGGTAAATAGATTACACATGACATTGTCAAAATTATTGCTAAATAAACAACCATTTTTATATTTATATTTGAATTCTCTTCTCGACTAATGTTTCTTAATCTCCGAATAAGAATATGATTAAGATATATAACATTTTCATATCAATTTACATAAATTTTAGATGAACCACCTACTTTTTCATTAATATTTAACATTTGGCCATCATATTTTATCGCCACGACTTCAATGAATTAGCAATAAAAATAAGAGGTTTAAGGATCAAATACTCCCCAACACCAATCTTAAAAAGTGAAATTATTTAATTTATGTTTGTTCGTAGGGTTGGGGCAAGGTATATATTTTCAAATTGATAGATACTTAATCCTTCTTAAACGAAGAGATAAGAGAAAATTAAATGCAAATAGTCTAAAGCATATGGTTATACTGCAAGATGTGGCGGTTTCTCCAGGCATTTTGCACTGATAGCCTTAATTGAGCGTACCTCGTAATCAGTAGCTGCTCATGTTAATCAACTTGAGAAACATCAGAAGTGATTCCATAAATCGGTTAAGGTGACTGAATTTATGATGCATGATATATATTATAATGCTATTTCTGGCCTCTCATCACAACATATTGAAGCAATAATGTACCATAAAAACAGAAAGAAAAAGAGATTAATTTACAAATGCAGAGTAACTGAAGCTAGGCAATGGTATTACAAGGAATATTAATTATATTTGTCAACTTTGATTCACAGAAGATAAGGCTATGAACAAAACTAAAGAGAAAACTTGAATATAAAGACACAGTATTTGTTATTCACTGAAGATTTGCATGAAAAAAGGGTTGCAGAGTTTCTAATTTTCGAGAATCGCCCTCTAACAAAGCACCATGATTGGTGTAAAAGGAGGAAATTATTTCTGTGGTCTACATCTGAAACATTAAAAAACATAAGTTACCAAGTTAAGTTTGGATAAATATTCAAATTTATCACAGTTCAGCGACAAAGAAGTTACCTTGTATAAATTCACACAAGCTGCACGACAGCAGCTACTCTCAAGGTCCCATTTTGGAGAAGATCAACAAGCTCATCAAACAAAAGAGCCGTGCGCCAGCCCCATCCCTTTGGAGCTTTTGGTAAAAGAGTGCCCCTCTGTTTGAAGCTCCCAAACACCATGACTTCTCTCTTTGATGGGCATATCAACTAATAACAGGCATACGAAATACAGTCATAAAACTGACAGTTGTGTGCTCATATGAATTATTATTATTTTAATATTATTTTACTTTTTTAGGGAGAGAAGAGAGTATTACCTGATAACGAGCAGTAACCTTTTCACGAGAATCTACATATATATGAACCTGAAAAGAGCGAGTCAATGATATTGGCAGGAATGGAAGTGATAGCAGAAAGCTTGAGGTAAACTGTAATGATAAAAAAGGTGAGGACACACAAACACATAATCCTGCTTCAATTTATCAAGATTGAGACTGACCTTTCGAAAAGAATCAGTAATCTCCGCCTTACGACGGTGAAGAAATAATCCTGAAATTAAGGATTAATCTCTGGTGATCCTGGTATACAGAATAAATTGTTTTAAAGGAAAATATTTTACATGAATAACAACATTACCAAGAGTTCGACGCCCTTGAGGATCTTCATCATTAAAAGCCTGAACACTAACCTGAAATTCAACTAGAGCATATAAATCCAATCTCTACTGAAAAAAAGGAAAGTAGAAAGAAAAATCCTCATAAAATTTTGAATCTTATATGAACAGAATGACTGTTGATATTTGGATACCTTCCACAAAGAACCTGCGTATAAGTATTCTGGAGAGTGCTTAACTTGGCCATCACTGAGCCTGTGCACATCCTCAAATTCAATCCTGCAGAACCAGCAGACTGTTCACAGCATAAAACTACACCGTAACTATTGTCATTGGCTATGCAAGGGAAGAAACAATTACCCAAAACGAAAGGGAGGGAAGTGACTCAAAGGTGTTTTCATATCCAATGATATGGAGGAACCGTTTGCATTCTCCCACTCGATTCCAACAGCATGCTCTGGTGACTCTAGCATCTGCATGGAAATACCACTAGTGCTTGGCCCCGAGATGGAAGTTCCAGACAATCTGCTTTGCAGATCTGCCTCATACCCCCCCTCCGGTTGCTCTCCATGAACATTAGTGGTATCATTCCCTCCTTGGCTTAACCCAACAACAGCTGTCAATCCATCTGCAGAAAGGTCTCCATTGTGGTCAGTTCTAGCTTCTGCATCATCATTAGCCAGAGATTGCTGACAATTTCTATTGCCCATGCCAAAGGGCACACGGGAAAAGACAAACCGTGTAGGAGGCCAAGCAGCTGCAGGCACCAATGTAGTTCCCCGTCCAATACCTGCAAGCCCATCAATTGCACCCCTAACATGAACTCTTACAGGCCTAAAGAGGCCATTTCCTTCACCTTGAGAAGAATCAGCAACATATATATTTCCAATGTTGCCAGGTGAATTATTTTGATCATGCTCTTGCATGTAATAACCACTGGCAGTAACTCCATGGGAAAATCCAAAAGGTTGCCTGCAAGTACAAGCTATACTAGTATGGCAGCAATTTTTGCATGTGTCAGCAACAATTTCTTGCACCCTCTGGCTCAAAAGCATCTACATGATAACCATATAATAGAAAAAATTAACATCCACATGTAAGAAAATTTTTTAAAAAATGCTTTTTATTGGGAAGAGAGACAAAGTTCAAACTTCCAGTTAAAAGAAAAAGAGAGTTTTGTAGTCACTATGCCAGGTCCCTTAGTGGTGATCTTCAAGACTGAAGCAAGGCATTGTGATCCAAAAGAGCTATGATATATTGTGGTGCAAGGATGATAAGGATCGCAGGTTTCTAACACTGCAAGGCAATGTGATCCAAAAGAGCTATGATATATCATAATTCAAGGATGATAAGGATCGCTGGTTTCTAACACTAAAGGCAGAAAACTGGTCTGAAAACCTTGTTTATATGCAAAGATGCAGTATCCTTGTCCCCCTTTGTACGACTATTCAATGTACATAACAATAAACATACAATACTAGAAGGAAAGAGATTTCAGTAACAAACCTGCAGCCATAGACCATCATTTACAGCTTTGCAAGGAAATCCCAATTCTTCAAGTTGCTTTCTCACATTTAAAAGTGCCTCAAATGACATGTTGCAGTATAAAAGAGAACCACCTTCAAATATATTTACAAAAGCATCATATTCCTCGCCACTCACCCCACAGTTTCCTTTAGCATAACCTTTTACCTGTTTTCTATCCACAACCCTGCTACCCCATGAAAGAGCAGACATGCCACATCTTCCCCAATCATTCACCATACAGGAAGACTCCATTGAAGAACAATGCTTTGTTTGGTCACTTGCAAGCCAACTATGGTTATTTAAATGGTAGCAGGGGCTTTCTTCAGGTGGTCCCTCCATAGATGCACTAGTGGTCCCCAGTCCAATGGTTCCAACACCAATCTCCATTTCACCACAAGAACAAGAAATTCTATTTCTATCTGTATCTGAGTACGAACTACTCAAAGATGATGACTGATTCAAGTTACAAGGATATACGGGGTCCAATTTTGGTCGATTGGACATTGGTTGTTGCATTTGTTGCTTGGAATCAGAAACCCCTGTTTGTAAGTCAGCCACACAGTCTGCAAGCTCAACCAGAAGAGTTTGAGCTGTATTCTGGCACTCTAGGTCATCTGTTAAACTTAAGCATCCTAGTTCAGATTCCAACTTCTTATTCCTGCAGCTATTGGTCACATTTTTTCCCTTTGCTTTACAAGAATCAGAACAGATACCTGTTCCCAACTTAGAAGTGGAACTTCCTTGCTGAAAACATTCTGTCTTACAAAAAGCACCTTTGGCAAGGAGCGCATACAAAGCCAGTTCAAACCTTGTAATTTAAAAACATAAGAAAGTCGTATTAATTTAAAACGTAAAAAAATATTTTTATCATAGATCCTAGTTCATAAAATTTAAAGCTTTGAACCACAAAATTATTTTAGTGGAAACTCTACAACTCTTACCGTTTTTCTTCACTGGGTACCCACAACTCATCTGATGTCAGCAATGCATGCAAAGTTTGAGAGGAAAGTTTTGGAAGCACCTACACGGGATAATCAATGATGAGATGATAAGCACTCAAATATCCATACAAATATAACGCAAAATCTTCTAAAAGTTATTGAACCAAAAAGTCACAATTGAAATCACATTAAAAGCCTTTAGAACATAAGAAGTCATATTTTTGTGAAGCAGACCAGACAAAATCCTTCAAATTAAATTGTCAAAGATCAAGTAATGAAACTGAAGGACAACACATATAACTGGGGTATCAAACATAAATAGAAGATGCAAAACAAAGCAGTAACATATTACACTTTTACCTCTTTCAATTCCACTGCACCACTTTGACAAAGGTAGCCCCAACAAGCATTCCTTACTCGTTCCCCATGTATCCCGTAATCTTGATGCTCTGCAAATACCTGAAATACAACTAGACATACTTTCAACAAAAAAAGAAGGAAGAAGTATAGTCCAACAAAGGTAACCAAAAACATTTTCAACCTGGTAAGCTAAGAAATTCGAAGTCCACAGCTCGGATATAATGAAATCCGTGCATATTGCACATAAATCCTGCACCAAAAACGTCATCCTGTAATCCAAAACAAGCACAAAGACAACCAAAATGAAAATTTTAAATACAATGAAGATTATATAACCTGAAGGTCAAGAAAGGAAGCAACAGCCAAAACTCGAAAAGCATTAGTATCATTAAGCTTAGGATGATGGCCGTATAGATATGCCAAAGCCATTGCTATTGCCTCCCCGTTCACATTCTTATCATCCACGTGTAAGTTTACTACCGGAGCAGTTGCTTCTTTCCATGGATCATGTAACATGTTCCTGCCAGTCAAATTATCATTTAATTTACGGTACTGCAGATATTTTACAGTGACATTTAGTTTGTTATGAATACCTAAAATAAGAGCTGCGAGAGAGGATTAAGCGATGGAGGTGATAGGCGGACCCCATCGCCTGAACGATGATATCCGAGAAGGAACCGGAATTGAAGCCCTCCATCTGGATGTGATCGCATAGAGCCGTCAAATTACAATCAAGTGCACGCAATTCCCCGCTGCTCCGGTCGTTATCGGAGTGCTGCGAGGGTGGAATCGTCATTTTAATTTGCTGGTGCGGACCGTAAAACCGGGGTTTGCTGTAGCGCGGTTCCATTATACGGAACCGTTTGGGATTTGGTTTGAGTTAGCGTGAGACAGTTGAGATCGGAGAAGACATCGTTTTGTGGAGGAGCTCGCTCTGTGAATTGTGAATAGGTTGGAAACGTATACTGGTGTGCAGTGAGAGACGAGACTAAAACGCTGCGTTTTTAGAGACCGAAAAATGAAAAAACGATGCTTTCTGACTGTTGACTAAACTGTATTAAATTACCAAACGACGAGAACGAGTGGATTAACCATCACCAGTGAGATGAGAGTTCCCTTTCCCATGGAAAAGGGTATTTAGGGTTTTTGTTACAAATTTGGACTAGAATTCAAAAAATTAAAACGATGTTCTACTCCTCATTATAGGTTCTCAGGATAGCTTAGCTGACGAAAATTTTCTAGAATCTCAGATAAACCCTGATTCTCAAACCTCACTCCGTAATTTCTCTTCCAGGTAAGTGAATCTTCTCAACTATATGAAATCTATTTATGTACTTTGTAAAATTTGATTTTTTGTTGATCAAGTTTTTGAGCCATGGCTGCTCTGAAACGTTTTCAGTGAAATGAACCGTTGTATTCATTAACTAATACGCGAATTGGTTCATCGTATTAAGCTCTGCTGAATTTTCTCTTTATTGCTTTTGCTCCTTGAGGTGCTGTTTGATGAAAATTTTCTTTTCCCACATTATCTTAGCCACCAAATCTGTAGAGTAGAAAAAAAATGAAAGATTAGATGATAATTTGGCATTAATGAAAGAGGACAAAAAAGAAATTACCTCTAAGAAATAGTTTTGTTTGGCTCGGGCATTGCTCAAAATTTAGTTCACAGATTTAAGTTTGCTTTCATGGATTTTTTTTTTCTCTGAAAGTTGTCTTTTTGTGATGAACCATAAGAAGAAGTGGGTTTTTATTTATTTTTATTTATTTTTTTATTTTATTATTTTTTTATTTTTTTTTATAAATTTTCTTGACGATCAAATATTCACCAGGGCAGTTAGACACCATGTTATTTGTTACTGTTTTCACATTCTTCAAGTCTTGGTGTCAGTTAAATGTCTGTGTTAATTTTTACGTTTATGTATGCAGGTATTGCTGGAGGTATACTTGCTGTATGTTTTGGCTTATTTGTTTAACTTCTTGATATAGATATAGAAGAGAAATGGTGAGATAGGAATTTGGATATGTTGATATGAAGATGCTCTTAAGAAACCCAGGTAAATATGACTTCTGTTTGAAGTTGGTACATGGAGTGAAGTGGCTCTATTTGTTTATATCTTCAAATGGTTGAAATCATAATTTACAGCTGCTGTTTTTTGTTATGCTTGCAGGAATAAAGTTTCGATTTAGTTCAAAATGCTATCAAAATTTTGATATTTCTAAAAGGTTATCATCCTTGTCTGATGGATCTTCTTTTAAGTCGGATGGGAAAGCTGTTTCCTTCTGGAATGGGAGTAATCAAGAAAATTCAAGAATGAATGAATGGGCAAGAAAAGGCTTTGATAATGTGTACAATATTTTGCAGAGTGGTCCTTGGGGACCTGCTCTTGAGAATTCGTTATCCTTGATTGATGGAATAACTCAACCAGAAATAGTTATTGGAGTCTTGAGGAGGCTGAAGGATGTCAATCTAGCAATAAATTATTTTCGGTGGTCTGAGAGGAAAACTGACCAAGCACATTGTCTGGAAGCATACAATTCACTTCTGATGGTGATGGCTAAGTGCAAAAAGTTTGATTGCCTAGAAGAGATTCTGGGAGAAATGAGTCTTGCAGGATTTGGTCCATCCACTAATACATGCATTGAGTTAGTTGTAAGCTGTGTCAAGGCAAAGAAGCCGAGAGAGGCTTTTGATATTATCCAAATCATGAGGAAATTCAAATTCCGGCCTGCTTTTTCGGCTTATACAACTTTGATTGGTGCTCTATCTGCAGTTCATGAATCTGATCTCATGCTCACTCTCTTTCATCAAATGCAGGAACTAGGTTATGAAGTAAGTGGTCATCTGTTTACAACTCTCATTCGTGCGTTTTCCAGGGAGGGCCGGGTTGATGCTGCTCTCTCCTTATTGGATGAGATGAAGAATAACTCTTTTCATGTTGACATTGTTCTTTATAATGTCTGTATTGACTGCTTTGGTAAAGTGGGTAAGGTGGATATGGCCTGGAAATTTTTTCATGAGATGAAAGCGCAAGGCATAGCTCCTGATGATGTAACTTATACCAGTATGATAGGAGTTCTCTGCAAATCTAACAGACTGGAGGAAGCTGTGGAAATGTTTGAGCAAATGGACCGCAACAGGGAAGTCCCTTGTGCTTATGCTTATAACACCATGATGATGGGTTATGGCTCAGCTGGGAAGTTTGAGGAAGCATATAGTTTACTTGAGAGGCAAAGACTGAAGGGGTGTATACCAAGTGTGATAGCATATAATTCCATTCTTACTTGTCTTGGAAAGAAGGGGAAAGTAATAGAAGCAATGAAGATCTTTGAGGATATGAAGAAAGATGCAATGCCCAATATCACAACCTATAACATTCTTATCGACATGCTTTGCAAGGCTGGAAATCTTGAGTATGCTCTAATGGTTCGGGATTCCATGAAAGAAGCTGGCTTGTTTCCTAATGTAATGACTGTAAACATAATGGTTGATAGACTTTGCAAAGCTCAAAAACTAGATGAAGCTTGTTCTATATTTGAAGGAATGGATCATAAAATTTGCACCCCGGATGAGGTAACTTTTTGCTCACTAATAGATGGCTTAGGCAAGAATGGTAGATTGGATGATGCATACAGGCTTTATGAAAAGATGTTGGACTCTGATCAGATTCCAAATGCTATTGTATATACATCCCTT